>CM021773.1:18259361-18300521 GCA_011076525.1 Nettapus auritus
TTTGAAAGGATCAGGCTATGATCACATGAAACATTACTCCATAACTGATACTATTGCCATGACCCATGGCTGGGAGCTGGGAAAAGGCTATCACAAGAGTGACCTAGGACATAAAGTCCCTTATGCTGGCCCACGTGTTTTTGGGGTTTTGAAAGAATACCACCATTACATAACACTATTCAAAATGCTCATATATCATTTTGGTTAGCAGCAGTGACTCTAACTGGGCCTTAGAAACAAGAAAGAACATTTGGGAGTATATGGGGGAAAAATGTCCTAGTTTGATAGCATTCCTCTCAGTTTCTTTTGGTCTTTAGAGAAATGCTGGCATTTTTTATTCCAAAGCATTACACACAGTGCTGGAAGCATGGACTTTACCCAAACATCTTTTCATGCAGAGGATTCTCAGGCATTTTTCTGTGGTTGTAATATTGAAACTGATTTGTGCATATGAAACTAAACTTAGTATGAATACGCAATTCACATATACATTGAAAATACCACTGAATTAAGAAGCAGAATGAGTACAGAGGGAAAAGTTGTTATTCCATTTCTTAGACTTAAAGCAAACGTCACTGTAATCTCAGTGCTGAAGTCATAATGTGTTTAGCTCATTCACTCCTATCAAAGCCCCACATCTAATGTGGGTGCAGCCTCACCAAAGCTGAGTACAGGGGGACGACCACCTCCCTGCTCCTGCTGGCTACACTATTTATAATACAGGCCAGGATGCCATTGGCCTTCTTGGACACCTGGGCACACTGACTGCTCATGTTCAGCCAAGCATCGGTCAACACTCCCAGATTCCTTTCCTCTTCACAGTCTTCTAGCCACTCTGCCCCAGGCCTATAGTGTAGTATGGAGTTATTGTGGCCACAGTGCAGGACCCGGCACTTGGTCTTGTTAAACCTCATCTTGTTCACCTCATCCCAGCACTCCAGCCTATCCAGATCCCTCTGAAGGGCCACCCTAAGCTCAGGCAGATCAACACAACCTCCCAGCTTGGTGTCGTGTGCAAAGTTACTGAGGGTACACTCAATCCCCTCATCTAGGTCATCAATAAAGATAGTAAGCAAGATGGGCCCCAGTACCGACCCCTGAGGGCCACCACTTGTAACGGGATGCCAGCTGGAGTTAACTCCATTAGCCACTACCCGCTGGGCATGGCCCTCCAGCCAGTTCTTTACCCAGAGAAGAGTGTACCTGTCTAGGCCATGGGCAGCCATTTTCCCCAGAAGAATACTGTGGAAGACCATGTCAAAGGCTTTGCTGAAGTCTAAGTAGACTACATCAACGGCTCTTCCCTCATCTACCAGCCTGGTCGTATGATCATAGAAGGAGATGAGGTAGGACAAGCATGACCTGAACCCATGCTGGCTGGGCCTGCTCCCCCCGATGCTCGTCCTCCTGCCTTTCCTCACAGCAGTCCACCAGGGAGCAGAGTTCTTCCTACATGAAATCCAGATAACCTTGCATGTTTTGAGAGAAATATAAACTTACAACATTGCAGACACATCATGATGTGATTGAACACATTGTGTTCTACTGATGCTAGCCTTGCAGCAGCACCTCTATCAAATAATCCTGTCAAGGCAGAACTACTGAAAGGGTTGTATACAAATTATTTCTTGTCCATTATATATCTACAAGATTGTATTTTCCACGCTTGGAAAATTTTAATTAATTCAATGAGCGTTTGAGTTGAAACTATCCCAGGATTATACCTATGAAGTTCTCCTTCTTATCTGCAGGCCCGATTGTATGCCTGCTAGGCCTTACAACAATCTCCCTGTCTGAGCAAAAGCCTCCCTGGACTTTGCTGTGCTTCTTTCACTCCTTTCTTATCCTGCCTGCAGTCTTGAATCTTCTCTCAAAATGTCACCAGCTGGTTTAAAAAAAAAAAAAAAAAAAGGAACAAGCTCCACCTTCTGGAAGGTTCCACCCAACTCAGTGATTCTCTTTCAGTGTAGTGGAACATAAAAACCAAAAGCAAAACACAAAACCAGCACTGCCCATTACCGCTTCCATCACCCGTACTCATGCATTACAGTTTCAGATTTAAATTTCAACTTCAACCTCATCACCACCACCAAAGCTGCAAAACCCTCCACAATCTCCTCAGAAGAACAGTTAATGCCTTGAGAAATCTTCTTATAAGCCCATGGGCAAGGAGTGCTGTTACACTTTTCCCCTAGGAAGAAGCATATCTCAGGATACCACAGGTAAAAGATGGTAAGTATCAAACCTGACTTTAGAAACTATTGAAAGAGAAAGTTCACATGTTGATGATGTTCAGCTTCAGGGAATTTTGTGACTAATATACTAAAAATTACAGACCTTGCCTCTCCGTTGCCTTCCAGCAGCCTTATCTGTTTTTTTAACAAAGTTGGGATGCCAAATAATGCCACTGCAAGGCAGACAGATTCTCTCATGATTGTTGTGAACACAGATGTGCTACCTGCCACACATACACACTTCATAGCTGGTGTCAAATTACAGTGAAATCCTGCTTTGTTGGATTAAAACAAAAACAAACAAAAACAAACAAACAAAACAACAACAACAACAAAAACAACAACAAAATAAAACAAAACAAAAACAAACAAACAAACAAACAAAACATAACAATTCTTACCAAGTGAGTGAATCTCAGTTTGCAATTAGTGTCATCCACACTATGCTCTAATAATTATGATTATCAATTAAATGACAAAGTGATGCTACAAACACCAAGGTAATTTAGCCACAGGTGAGACAGCACAGTGTTGTATTCTGGTACAGATGTTTAGGACACAAGAAATAATGGAATCTCAAAAAGTATAAATGAGAAGAAAGGAGAGGTGAAATGTGATTGGCAGACTAGTATAGCCAAAGAAAGTGGGGTGTGGGGGAAAAATAGGAAAAAAGTTTGGAGAAAATAAAATAACAAGAATTTCTACCTAAACTTTATTTTTATTATATATATATGTAATAAAATATAAATAAATAGTGTTCTAAAATCAAAGAGGATAAAACATTTAAAAGAGCCTTAGAAATTCTTCACCTTGGTGCCCCACGGTGAACCTCTGCACAGCTTGGTGCAGCCACAGCAGGGAGCACGGAATGCTGCAACCTCAAGCAGCAGAGAAGCATGAGGATCAGCCGTGCACAGGACAACTGCTGCAGCACATAACTGTGATTTTCACTCACATAAGTGTTTAGCAGCCTTATATAGATGTTGAACAGGTACATCACAAACCTTCTCAATGCACAACTATTTCACCTGCCGTCCAGTTTGTGGAAGATATGGTTAAGAGAAAGTATTGCCAGGTTTCTGCAGAAATGGTACATTTAATGGAGAAATTTGCTTATATTCTACATGTGGCTGCTTTGGGTAGTCCAGTAAGATAAAGCTTATAAAAGGAAAATCATCTTCTATCAGAAGGTATTTTAATTGGGTGGAAGACCTTAAGACAGCACTAGGATGAAACTCTTGACAGAAGAAACCACAAAAGCTTCAGGGTTTCTCTGGAAAATATAAAGGGAGCAGTTTAGAAACACAGTAAGCAAAATAAAAGGTTGTATACTCCAGCTGAGAGGATATTTCTTAAAAACTCAGTAATTTTGCCTTCCTCCTGATTTCAAAAAACAGACATTCTTGAGAAGGAATAAAAAACACAGTGCACTTATTTAATTTGTGCCCATTAGAGCTTATTCGTTTTTCCCTGTGAATGATCCTCTGCACAACAGCACAAGGCTGACAGAGAGAAGACCTAGAGGAATAAGGTGCTGTAAAATGAACTCATAAAGCAAACAGCAGAATTCCCATTTCTAAATAAATGGAAAATCCAATGGCAAAAGAGAGCACTTCCAGCTCTGTTTGTGGAAAACAAATATTTCCATGAGTCTTTCTGCATTTTCTGCTTTTGTTTGTTTGATTTTGATACTCCTTATGATTCCTGCTTCCTAATTCCTAGAAATCAGCAGTAATAACTATGATTTCAGCAGCATGCCCCAGTGTCTATATGGCCACCAGCATGTCCATAAAGCTCTAGCTGTATTCTATATAGCTGTAGTAGTTTGAAGGACCAAGGCTTAAAAAACACCAAGCTACCTGTTGTGTAACAAATCACCTTAATATTTATGTACAGAGCCTGCACAAAATCAAGTTTCAGCATTTGGCAAGACTTAAGACACCATTTGCCAACAGGGGTGTGTAGACGAGTAGTTTCTGGAGAGTACAACCTATATATAAGTAGAAATTCAAAAATTTTCCAGTTTCAGAAATAATATATCACAGTTCTGATCCTTCAAGCACTTGTTATCAAAGCTACTCATACACACAAGCCCTTACTGATTTTGTGTTTAAATGTGAACTGACAGCATTTAAGCATCCAGTCCTTGACTGTACTTCACTCAGTTTTCCTGAGCAGCCAAGGAGGAAAATGAAACAGATCTGGACTAGCCTCAGAGCAGCTATTTGCAGACTTCTGCACAGAAAACTTCTTAACTCTGACGCACATTTGGAAAGCTTAGTGGCAGCAGTTCGGTACCTTGGCCAGGACAAGGCTACAACAGCTGCCATGTGCGCCAAACCAGTCTGGAGACAGGCAGTGCCAAGGAAGGGCAAGCAGCAGTTCTTCCTCTGGCTTGCCAGAGGAAGAGTATTTAATATATCTTGTACCACCTAGAGGCACGGGGCTGCTACAAAAGTCCTTAAAAGAGACAACATTCAGAACGTGGCAGGAGGCGCCCCCCAGATATTGTCTTCCTTAGCAAACATGGCGTTTTGTATAGCTGGCTTTAAGTCTTCGTCCCAAACAACCTGTCCACATGCCAGCAGCTGGAACACCCCTAGCACACTCTTCGGCTCTGATAGGGAACTCAGAACAGTGGGAAGAGATGAAGTTTGGATCCTCTCAGGGAGTAAAAATATAATAGAAAGACCCAGTAGGTATAAACCTGCAACACCCCCTCTGTGACTGGTCTCCAGTACTTCCCAACATGAGCTGCAGAATGCAAGGAAAGAAAGACAACAGCAGTCCCACTGGGACAGCTTTCTCTCAAAAGCCACAAGGATCTGTGCCCCACAAGAGGTTCTGTCACAACGTGGAAACGAAACCTCATGTAATAAATTACAGGAAAGGATTCCCACTCTCTTATTTGTTTTAGATTATAGGAAAAATGAAATCACTGGTAATGCCTCAGAAGAGCCACTAGCTTGCACTGCTCTACACCCTTTTTTGGATAGAGAACGGACAAAAAGAGGAAACCATTTTAAAACCTAATTCTCTTCCCTATATGAAGAAACTCTAGTTGGCTACCAAACCTGTTTTTTGTTTGTTTAGTTTTTTTGTTGTTTGTTTTTTTTTTTTTAAGTATGTTTTTATTTATTTATATATATATATATATTTTTCATAAAGCAAACACCGAGCTGTTTTTCAGTTGCTAGCTCCATATTTGAAAAGTTCTCACAAGCTGGCAGGGCCCTTGTGCTCTGCAACAAGGGGACTTGGTCACTTTATCAAAGTTTCCTTTTATTTCCATCCCATTAAAGTCTTAGGGATGCGTTGTGGAAGCACCTTATGCAGCCAAAACCTTTTCTCTATCATCCTTAAAAGTGAGCAGATTATTTTAACATAGTGTTTGTTGCCTGGATAACAGGGAAGGAAGGAAATAGGAGACCACTCCAAAAACATCTCAGAAGACATTGTGTCAGGCACTTGAACTTTAAGTGAAAAAAACAATTCACACTCAAACTGAACTTACAACATATTCAAAGTGAGATCAGCACTCATAAGAGCTAAAGTAGGAGAAGAAAAAATATTTTCCACTGCTAGAACCAGCAAAATTACAAGCGTCTTAACCAGCGACCAGCTCTTAGACCACACTGCACATTCATTTTCCAGGTGCCTCTGAGGACGCTGGCACATTCACAGGAACTGAAGTAACAAGAAAGCTTTTAATTCCTGCAAACTAATCACAAATCAGACAGCTGTAATTAGAGCTGCAACTTGTTTGAAAAAGCAGCTCAGTGCTGAAGGCTGGCATGTTCCTGCAGGCCAAGTTATCCCATTTCCAAAACCATGACTTCTGACTGGAACTACAGACGGACACTCTGCTACGTGCAGCACTATGCTGTTAGTAGTGTTACCACTATATTATTAATAATATTCAAATACAAGCGCCAGATGTGCAGTTCACCTTCGCTTTGTAGTGATCTTCAACAATCAACTAATCAAGCTTGTCTGTCTGGAGCCAGGGCCTCCATTAATTTCCCCGGCTGCCCCTGTGGCCAGTCCTTCCCGTGCCAGCCCGGCAGGGCAGGCGCCATTTGAGTGGAATTTCCACGAATTTGGCGGTAATGCTCGGGGACCCAAAAGGGCAGGCCGGAGCTCAGAGGGACGGACAGAAGACAAGGAAAATGGGACGGGGCACAAGCCCTGTCACAGGGACGGGAGATTTTTTTTTTTGTAAAAATCGAGTCTGGCACACGTTGGCTCGAGCACACATCGCTCATTTATACACAGAACAGCCGCCTGTCACAGTGCCGGGGCACCCCCGCGCCGTGCCCGGCCTCAGGGCCGCCATCTCGGGCCGCCCTCGCCCCGCGGCCACCTCAGCGCCCGGCCCGGCCCCGCCGGGGCGGTCACAGCCGCCGCTCCGCCCCGCTTTACGACAGCCGGTGGCGGCTGTGCGCCGGGGCCCGGGGCCGAGCGGCGAGCCTCGGCCCTCCGCCAGCTGTGCCCGGGCGTCGGCAGCGAGAGGGGCCCGGGGCCGGTCAGCGGCGGCCATGGTGAGTGCGGCGGGGGCCGGGCCGCGCTGCGGGAGCCACGGGGGCTCCGGCCTTTCCCGAGCTCCTTGAGGGCGGCACGGCCTGCAGGGAGCCCGCTGCCCTCGGCACGGCTCTGGGGCCGGCTATGAGGGGCTGCGGCGCTTGAAACCAGCCCCGGATCCCTCCCGGCCCCGCCGCTCCTGTAATCCCGCCGCAGCCCTGCCCGGCGGTCATGGGTTGAAGGTGCCGCCTTTTTTCTGTGTGTGTTGTCTTGTTTCTCTTCCTTTGGTAAGCAAAGACTTTGTTTCCTGTGCAGGCCGGTACCATGGTGGCGGTTGGCCTGACCATAGCCGCAGCTGGATTTGCAGGTTTGTGGATGTGTTTGCTGCTTGCTTCTGCACCGATGCATTTTAACACCTGATACTGGACACTGCTGAGAGCCTATAATGAGAAACATGGCAGTAGTTAAACAAAAAATAAAATTTCTTCATTTTTTTATGTCTAAAAAAAAATCCTTATTCCATATTCTAATCCGTAAGTTACTAGTCAAACTGAATTGCCTTTATGAAATGTTATACTTAGTCTTGCTCAACGCTAATTCCTTTCAGGTCGTTATGCAATAAAAGCAATGAAGCAAATGGAGCCACAAGTAAAGCAAGCACTTCAGAATCTACCAAAACCCGTAAGTTTTTATCAATGGCATCTCTTTATTTAAAAGTGTACTCAGTGAAGTAGCTGCAGACTGTTGTCTCTGTATAGTAGTGCATCTTATAAAATTAAACATAATTTTGTCACTAACAACAATCTGCGATTCTGATGGTAGTTGACTAATAAAGAAGTTGTTCTGGCAAGTTTAAATATTAATTTAAGTTACAGTGCTCTGCTTCAACTGAATTTCTTATTGTAAGTCCAAAAGAAGCTTCACAATACTGTTACTGACTAAAAGCTCAGCAGCTGCTAAGGCAATCATGAGTTGTTTTAGCTGATGTACTTAAACTTACATAATCATTGTATTCTAAACTAACATACTTTCCCTTCCAGGACTTCCGTGGTTATTACAGAGGTGGATTTGAACCCAAAATGACTAAACGAGAAGCAGCTTTAATACTGGGAGTGAGGTAAAAGGAAATTTATTATAAATGAAAGGTAAAAAGGATGATACTCAGTGCTCAAGACTGTCCTATGCCAGTTCCCCTGGAAATGTCACTGTCAAGCCAGGAAATATGGAATGTCTTCTCAGAGTTTCCTGTACTTATTTGGGATTATCTGCTGCATGATAGTGTGCTTCAAGCTAACTCTAATTAGACTTCCGTACATCTGTAAATCTCAAGCACGTTCAAATTTCCATTTCGAAGGCATTTTCATGAAGACCTGGGGCTGATTCTGTGTGGGGAACAGGGTTGTGCCAGTCACTTGTGGTTGCTGTCACTTCCGTTGAATTTCAGATCCTGTGTGAAAGTGCCGCACACCTTCTTCCTGCATGTAAATTCATCACTTATTCTAGAATATCTGAGAGAGGAGTAGCTTTCCCTGCCAAAACTTAGAGTCTAAGACCAATAAGTTTATCTAGTAAGAGAGAGAGTAAGAACCATTTCTCTTAGAAGGCAACTTTCAACTGGGAAGTTTGTATACAAATAGTTAAAAACAATTAAAATTTTATTTTTTTCAGGAGTCCTCTATGAAATTTGACCCTATAAAAATGTTACAATGTAGTCTTGTTCCTTTTCGATTGAATATTCAGTTTTAATTCACACAGGCATTATGAATTAAAGAGAGCCCTGTCTGGAACATACACGGTAGGATTTTGAGGTGGCTAGCTACTTCTGCAAGATAGTGTAATGGCACTAGATTTCAGTGGGAACTAAATACCAAAAACACTTTTAAGTACTGCTGTGTCAGGATAAATCCTGTTAATTTGGTTGTTACCAAAATATTCTTGGAAATTTGTCCATATTTTTATTTTTTTCCCTCACCTCCAGATGTGCGTGGATGTTCCCAAGCATGTTAGCTATAGCATGTCTTTATAGCATGTCTTCTTGGGCATGCAATATGTTGGAAAAACCCTATGAAACCCTGACCAGGACTTAAATGTCATACATAATAACAGGAAAAGAATAACATAAAGAATTTTGGGGCAAGGCAGAGTGCTTGTTCTAAGACATCTTTTTAATCTGGGGGATTTTATGAGGTTACCTCAAGTTAGTTTTTCTTTGTCTTTTAAACTAGCCCTACAGCCAACAAAAGTAAAATTAGAGAAGCTCACAGACGCATCATGCTTCTGAATCATCCAGATAAAGGTAAGTAAAAATAATCCACATTGATCAACTAATACATATTTTTACCCATGAACTGAACTGTGTAGGAAGTGACATTTGAATACGCTTGCTACTAAAAGGAAAAAAAAGAAAAAAAAAAAGAAAACAGATTTTAGAGTGCCTAAATTCGTACAGTTTTGGAACATATTCTTGTGTTTGAATGGTTTAAAGCAAGCAGACAGATTCAGCAGGTCAACTGATGCTTGCACTTTTCTGTGTGTATCCGATTAAAATAAAACTTGTTAAACTGAGACATAAAATCACTTTAATTTTAGATGAAAGACCAGAGTATTTTTGTGTACTTTATATTTACCATGTGAGCCTGAGTTGATACGAATTCATTGGAAATTGGTCCTGTATGGCAAGCGAAGAACTCAGCCTTCTGCTTCTGTTGAAGACTGAACTACAGAACACTGCTGCCGGAGGCATGCAGAAGGCTCAGAATCTGGTTACGCTTAAAGTTAGTAATACAAGGCACCTCTGCCTATTCTGAATTCTGTGTTCTTCAGTGAGTCAGAATTGTTTGTTAATGCTTGCCATTTAACTTTTAAATCCTCGCTTAAACGGTGAAATGACCTCCTTGAAAGTGACTTCATTACTTCTTGTATGCACCGAAACCCAAAATACTTGTTTCATCTAGTTTGACATGAGGTTATCTTTCTTCTAGGTGGTTCACCATATGTAGCAGCCAAAATCAATGAAGCTAAAGATTTACTGGAAGACCAAGCTAAAAAATGAATTGGAGATTAAAGTCATAGGGTTTGTTTGTTCAAGTGATTATTTTTTTATAAACACCTTAAGGCAAGTTCTGATGTCAGTCTTTGACTTGACAGAAATGAGGCTTGAAAAATGAATGTGGGGAGATATTTCCCTCCCTGATCAATTCTTAGTCGCTTTTTGGGAAATGTCTGACAGAGTGAGGCTTAAAGGTTTTCCAAAGCTGTTCATTAGTGTGTGGTAGAAGCTGCCACTGATTTGGTTTGGCCAAAACTTCTTGCATGTTACTGGATGCTGACATGCCATTACCTAATTTTTGTTAATCTAGTTATGTTTAAAATTCATGCTGCTGTTCTTTCATATGCCAAAGTTAGCATAATGAAAACAGTCTAGGGAGAGGGTGGAAAAAAACCAGGAGGAATTACTTGAGAGGAAGATACAGGACAGATACGTGGTTGTTTCTAATTGAAGAAATAAAGTTGAAGAAACTGAATGTACCCAGTTGTCTTGCCTTGTGAAAAACAAGGTTGGTTCAGCTCTTAAGTGTTACTCGTGGATCTGGAAGATCCCAGATTTTTTTAGTAGATTCCATCTTTTAATGGATCTTATGGCAATAAATTACAAATCTGTAATAAGTACTGTAGTTTTACACATTATTAACTACGAAGTTGCGGTTCACGTGCTAAGGTTTGCATTTGTAGTAATCAGGAACAAGGAAGTCGTTCCATCACTGGTGGTCACTCGCAGGGGCCCCACAGGGCTCAGCATTAGGGCTGGTTCTGTTTAATGTTTTTATCCGTGCTCTGGATACAGGAGTTAAATGCATCCTTGGCAATTTTGCTGATGATACTTAGCTGGGAGGTGACTGGAGGGAGGAGAGGCCTTGCAGAGGATCTAGGTATGCTGGCACACTGGACAGCCATCAACAGCTTGACGTTCACTGAAGACAAATGCCGGGTGCTGCACAGGACGGAGCAATGCTGGGCGCAGGCACAGCCTGGGAGACAGTGGCCAGAGAGCAGCTCAGCAGAATGGGACCTGGGGGTGCTGGTGGTGTTGTTGCGGCTTCACCCTGAATATTGTCCTTGAAAGCATCCAGAGGAGAGCAGCAAAGCTGGTAGAAGGGCTGCAGGGCACGTCTGTGAGGTAAGGCTGAGGACACTTGGGTTGTCTCCTCTGGAGAAGAGGCTGGGGGCAACCTCACTGCTCTCCACCACGTCCCAAGGAGGGGAAGTGCAGAGGCAGGCGCCAGTCCCTGCTCCCTGCGGACAGGGCATGTGGGAAGGGCACAAAGATGCACTAGGGGTCAGACAGGACAGGGAAGAACGTCCTTACCAAGAAGGTGATGGAACACGGGACCAGGCTTCCTAGCGAGTTGGTCGATGCCCCAGGTCTGTCTGTGCACGTATTTGGATTGGAATCTTAGTAACACACTCCAACTCTTGGTTAGCCCTGATGTGGTCAGGCAGTTGGACCAGATCACTGTAGGTCCCTTCTGACTGACCTATTCTAGTCTACTTACATAAAACCAGGATACCTGAGCTGGATTTACCAGGCTACATGAAGCCAAACATACTAGCAGCTGTCTTATGTATCTGAATTTGGGCCAAAGAGTTCTGTCACGCTCCAGGAATCCTTCCAGCCTTTCTGCAAGTACGGTAAAACTGCAGTACAACATATGTAATCATTAACACCATCTGCTCATAAATATACAGCGGAGTGTGGAGCTTTCATTTTTCCAGAACCATGCCCCTATTTCAATGAAGGGTGTTAAGTAGTCTCACATCCTCTGCCTGAACTTTGGCTACTCTGTAGCTGTAGTGCTGTAGACTAGTTCTAGGCCACTTCATAATACCAAAACACCACTCTGGAAAGATGGTACATTTTTACAAGAGGCTCAAGATCAGTAATGGAAGAGTATGAAAAAGAAAATGTTTAGAACTTAAAGTCAAAGAAAGGGATACTTTGTTTTACTACTGAACTTAAAGCAGGGTTAAAAAAAGGAAACCACCACACACACACAGCTGGAACATTGCCATGCAGCAGCTTCACAATTTGCATCTGTCAAGGCCTACAAAGAATGAAAGCTACTTAAGTTCTTTCCTGCCAAGTAACATTGACTGTTTTTAAACAGCTTTTTTTTTTTTCCCCCTCTCATTTGTTTTCCACTCTTGTGGCTGCTATCATTGAGGACTCCTCTGTTTACTTTAGAGTTCTAACACTTTGTTCTCCAGGAGGGAACGCTGTTGCCGAGTCTCAACACTAAGTCATACTGCACATCCTTAAATGAAGTAAATACCTAAGCCTAGTTAGTACAGCTCTGTTCTAGCTGCATGAAGTACAGCAGCTGGAAGCACGTACTGTGCAGAGTGTTTTTTTCCTTTCTCACTTTTAGCCAAATCAGGTAAAAGAATTTTCCTTTCACATCCGTATAGCTTCAGCAGTGCATGTGTTCTCTGGCTTCTTACAACATTTGAGCAAACCCACATTTTTTTTTCTACTTCTGTTTTCTGCATTATTGCTCTTGCTCGTGCACCCGAGAAGACATGTTAGTGTATCATGCTGCTAGCTTCTCAAAAACTACACCTACATTAGTTCCTATATATGTTAGTCATGTTAAGCAATTCTTAAGGTAAGCTTTTTTAGGTACTTTAACTGATGTTTTACATCATCTTAATGCAAGGTTAGCAGGTTAGAAAGCTTTTTTTTGGTAAGAATTAAAGGTTCAAGCTGCCTGGCAGGTAAGTTTCAACAGTTAGTGTTAACAGCTTGAAAACCTTAAGTCAATAGCAATTTAAATTTCTGATAGAAACAGTCCACAGATGGAAGATCAAAGTTTATTTTCTTTTACTACCAGCATACAAAAAAAACATATTGCACATCAAACAACCAAAACAAAAATAAAAATACTCTACTAAGGACTAACATATGTAGTTTATACAGAATAAACTTTCTGGAAATTGATCTTTTCAGTAGTTCAGGTTATGTCTTAATGGACATGACTAATTCAGCTTAGTGTTAACTAAAGCTATGTTTGATTTTTAAATACTGTACAGTTTAATAAATAAACCAAACAAAGCCTCAATGTAGAACAGTCACTGCCAATGTCACCCAGTATCCCTGCAGAGTATGAGAATTTAACAAATGTATTCCAGTGGTCTGCAGATTTTTCCTCTACATACAGCATTTAAAAAACATGTATTAAAACAGACCAGTTTCCAGACTAAACTAATGGAGAAATTACATTTCAGTGCAAAATATTTTAGACTGCATTTCTTTCTAGTATTCCTCAGGTGAAGAAGTGGTTGCATATTATTAAAAATGTAACAAAAGCAGCTAATGCTTTCATAAAGAGTATTATGTTAGGGATCCCCCTCACATCTCTGCCGTATTTTGAAAACAAAATAACATTTCCTATAGCCAGCAATTTTGTTTATTTAAATGTTACATATACTATCTCAAGGCACATCTGATGATATATTTATAACACAGTAGGTGTCAAAGTATGTTTAACATATGATTTCTTCAGGATCCCTCCCCTTTCTGTATTCCAAAATGGAGGAACTGAAAGTGCGGTGTCAAGACTGGCGATCCATATTCTATCTTTGGCAAGCTTATACAAGCACTATTTTAAATGTAATGTAGAAGAACTGTAAACTAGGAACTTCAGTTTATGAAACACCATTCAGCACTGCTTCTTCCTGATTATTTCCCTCCTCTTGAACAGTAACTTTCTTTTCATCAGGACTGTGCTGTAATTTAGAAGGCTCATCCCCAGCAGTTGTAGCAGGACCATTCACTGCCTTTTCGGAAGGGCAGTTTTCATCAATTGCATCTTTTGCCTTAAAGAACAAAAACAGGGTATTAAAAATTCAGTAAAAACACAGAATACAATGTCAAAATAAAGTGTCAATTTCCCTCGGGCTCACAGCAACTTTGTAATAGGAATTTTTGCATTTTATCATGCAATGCTACTTTAGTAAATAAAGTATTTTAGAAGAGATGAAGTCCTTTAATTTGAACACTGAAACAGTTACTCCACTGATATTCTGCAAGTTAACTCTATGTTCTGCAAGCTAATGCTCAATTCTCTTTACTCACAACCATTTTTTCATGATTTATTCTTGAACTCAGAGTACTCGAAGTGACCTAAATCAAGCATTCCTTTACTGTTTCGCTGTAAGGGAAGAGAAAAAGGAACTAAAGGAAGTGTACATTTAAAATTGTCTTACCGCTTCTTTCTTGGTTTTGGCTAGTGTCTCCTTTGGAGGGTTTCTCTGTCTACTTTGAGATTCAGCTCGTGATATATAATCAGCTACTGTTACTGTACAAGGAAAAAAAATTAGTGACGCTCATATTAGAAATTCAACTTAGCATTAAGCTTCATCTTTTTTCTGCACAAGTCGCGCTATAACTGGGAGATATCTCACAAAAGGCCTTCACTCTTACAGGTTATCGACTACATAGCAAGGATCAATTATTTTATGTTAATAAAATTTTCAACAAAATCTGTGGTAGCTGGTGATTATCTGAAGGCAGAATCTTAAAATTAATATAACAGTAATTCTGGCCTGATTGCTTAAAAAGAATGGATTTTATACCCATCTTCAAGAGACCAAAACTGCAGGCTCTTTAACTATAGACAGTTTATTATTGGGATTTAACTGTCTTCACCAGTGAAGAATTTCACGCTAATAAAATTAAGGTAGGTTAAAATATAAAAAGAATGAGGGGAGGTTCAGAATATGGCATCACTTACGATAAAAGTAGCATTCAAATCCTTGTTACTTTCATGAAGCCACTGGCAGGCAAGAGGACTCACCCTCCTGGTACTCAAAAGGCAATCCACACTGTCAACTCTGGCTTGTGGGTGGGTGGATTAACCGTGGTGTGCGTACGGGCGCTTGAGCGGCTCTGTATAAGCGAGCCCGTACCCAACAGCAGGACAGCCACGCTTACCCTGCTATGGCTACACTTACTGGATGCTGGCCAGGGGCTTTCTGACCTCTTTTCTTCTTACCACCTCAGCACATGTTCTTGTAGCTTGGTTTTGTCTTATCCCGCCCTCTCGTAACCACAACAATTGAGAGTCAACTCTATTTTTAGAATACACAGTACTACAAATTTACATGTGCATTTGTATCTTTGATAAACTAAAGCATATTAGAGTTGGCAAGCGTTATCTACTGAACAGTACAGTCAATTGTATTTAGTATACCATGCATTCAGGTGAACTATTTTCCTGGGTTTAGCAATGACTGCGTAAGAAACAGATTATCAGCACAGACGTGTAACGCACAGGTTTTCTGTTACATTGACTGGACTTTTCACAACTGGGTCCCTGCATAATTGTTGACACCAAGTGAGTTTCTGCCCAAGGGGACTTATTTCTCTAAAATGTTCTGTACCCAACTCCTCTAATATAAAGAGGAAGTATGTTTTTACACACAGTGTAAAAGGCTATTTAATAATAATAATCTTAATAATCCTATACATAGTAAGAACCCAAGAAGTATGGTGACATAAATAACTAAATGACTGAAGTACGCTGTTAGTATTTAAGAGGAATAATTCCTTCTCTCAATTTCACTCACTATACACTTACTATTTATGAAGAGATTAAATTATTAGAGCATTTTCCAAAAAGTGTAACTACCAATGCTCTTAAGGTTGTTTTCAGAAATATTTATTATGGAAATTGAAAGTGGTATTTTGAACAAAGAAATCAACGGGAAAAAAGTGAGAAAACTTTGGGGATTTGTTCGTGGAATACTTTTGTTTCAAGAAAAATACTAGAGGTTTTTGTAGAGATGACGAGCATCTCTTCTACCCCTTTCTAAACTATCATTTTGTAACAAAACTACAGAATGCTGAAAAATAAGGTTACTTTTTTCTTAAAGTTTTAATTATTAGAAGAAAAAATGTTGTTGCTTTACAAGTCAAATATTGTATGAGCACCACAGATATACAGAAAACAAATATGGGTGATGTTTTGAGCCTGTCAGTCTAGAAGACCTTCTGTTACTGCCTTACGGCACAGATGTACAAGCATTTTCTGAACAGGGCATTAAACTGAGAATTAGCTAGTTCACCTTTAACATTTCAGGTGTTAGTACACACAAAAGAAGTGCAACAAGCCACAACAACAAAAAATTGAACATGCAACTTCATTTAAATTCCTCCTCCTTCCCACCCTCAATTTGTGGATGATTTACAATGTTCACAAAAGCTGAAGACTGATAGCAGAAGTCTGAATCAAGCTCTGGACTGGCAGATACCATGTAGGTTCCCTCACAGTGCCTTGCCAGGGCACCTACAGCCTGCCATTCCAACTCTGCTTCTCAGCCAGTGCTGAAAAGGTTGTGTCACATTCAATGCAAGTGCGCAAATGCAAGTGAGTGCAGATCATGAACTCTTTATATGTCTTGATCCTGGACCACTGAAGTCAACAGAAGGTTGGCTATTGACTTCAATGAGAACCGGATCAGAAGCATAAATTTTATTTCCAAGCAGTAAGTTAGACATTTTAAATTAGTTTCATTAGACAGATTAAGAACTTTATAAAAGTTCTCCTAGTGTAAGGAATGTTTTTCATCTTTATCCAGTAGTCTTATTAGTTATTAACCTTTTTATGTATTACGCAGCTATATGTAAAACAGCAGACACAACATTCTCTCATGCTTTTGACCTGAGAATACCCACAGCTTCACTCGAATTACCTGGCTGTCTATCTTCTGCCTGACCCCTGAAGCGACGCCTGCGGCTACGATTGCGTCGCTGGGGTTTTTTGTCACTATCATCTGCAATTGCAAAGTTTACCATGAACTATTTCTGACGAAAAAAATAAATTCTTCAGCAGTTTCAGCATGGGGCATTTCAAATTACTTCTGTTAAAAAAGACAGGCTAAGACAGTCTGAAAGAACAACAAATTTATACTGAGAGCATACACAATGAAGTAAGTGCCAGATTTTACTTTTTTGCTCCTGGCTCATGAAAACATTTAGGCATATGCTTAATGACTTCAGATTTCATTTATTAAATAACCGTATGTCAGATTTTAGCCACAACCATGAAGAAGAGTTTTGTTCTGTTGCTTAGCAGCATAGATTATATTCTTGTCCCAGTGAGTATAAAGAGAATTTAAGGAGGGAAAGTACTTAAGCAGAAGCTGGCTAGAGATAAATTAACTGCTTAAGTAGCTTTCCTACCCTGACACTGAGGTTACCGAGGACAAAACAGAACACTGATCAGAGCACCGTGTCTCTATGAAAACAGCATTACTAACTGAAATCAAAGTTAGTCTTTGGTATCTCCATCAGAAACATTTTACAAAAGAGGCATATGAAAGTACTACTGCAGCTCAGTAAACAAGAACTTTCATGGCAGAGCCATGGAAGCGGAAATTTTCCAGACAGCAACCTTTAACAGAACAATGACTCGCCACTAATAAAAATGAACAAGTATTTCACTGCACTTACACTGATAGCACACTTTTCTTCCAAACTTGTTCTGGGACTATCTGACTGTTTACATACCTAAACCATTCTCATTAACAGAAGCTGTATCAGACTCCGTCATTCCGTCCATTAGAACAGCATCTTCATCAGTCCGTCGCCTGCGCGACCTCCTGCGGCGGTTACTACTGTGGTGAGATTCACTAGCATCGGTATCCACAGTCTGGTCTGACTCTGTGTTATCAAGTAAGCTGTAAGGGTTGCTGTCTGGATCTTTAAGCACTAAACAAACAGAAAGTTTGTTATTTAAGATACTGTAGTTAGACATTTCATTTCCAGGCTGACTTAAGTTGACGCTTCAAAACATTAAAACCATCTTATGAAAAGGTGTAAGCGCTGTAGTTCTATGTATAACGGTTCCTCTGACTAATCCAACAATATATATTCTGAGGCATCATAATGTGGCACCTAAATTACTGAATCACAAAGATTTCCAAATAATACTAAAGGACTTTTTACTTTAAGCTGTTAAATGTGTAAAATACGCCTTTCACTTCATTAGCAGGATGGTACTTCTGTCACTATGGAAGTGTTGTGAATTATCTTACACAGTCAAATTGTGATAAAATGTAACTTCCTTTCTCTGATTTCTTCTCATTCCGTATCTAAACACAGGCTTAACTCAAAAGGTAACCATTGGTAGCATGCCCAAGATTTCTAAACTTTAATGTCATTATTATCTGCGTATAGTAGAGGAAGGAAATGGAGATCATCATGAATAGAAGATGATGAACAAAATTCCAATGACAGCTTATGGCAACAGAACATCACAGGATCACAGAACGGTTTGGGTTGGAAGGGACAAAGATCATCTCATTCCAACCCCCTGCCATGGGCAGGGACACCTTCCACTGTCCCAGCTTGCTGAAAACCCCATCCAGCCTGGCCTTAAACACTTCCAGGGATGGGGCATCCACAGCTTCTCCAGGCAATCTGTTCCAGTGCCTCATCACCCTCATAGTAAAGACATTTTTTCCACATATCTGGTCTAAATCTACCCCTTTTTACTTTAAAACAATTACTCCTTGCCCTATCACTACACTCCTTGGTAGAGTCCCTTTCCTGCTTGCTCGTGTATCACAAAACCCTGCTTAAATACTGAAGTATTACAACTACAACGTAAAAAAGTACTACGAGGTCAGAGAAAAGTGCAAGGGAACAAAAACATAGCTCAAAATCCATTTTAGACACGCTACCAGAGCTAATAGATGACTTGCCACCACGAGGTCCACCACGTCCGCGACCTCCAGATACACTGCGTCCTCGTCCTCCAGGACGTCGTCTATTGTCACGCTGATGTCTGCTTTCTCTGTCATCTTCTCCTGCCAAGGACCAGTCACTAAGTTCATCTTTTCTCTCAGATTCTGTTTCAGAGGGATTAGAGAGCTCAGAGTTTGTACCTTGTACAAGAAGGAAAAGAAAATTGGAAATGAGTAAGAAATGTGGATTGTATTCTGGTTTCAGATTCTTATTCTTCCCAAGTATCTGGCCTAGTTATACGTATTCTATAAATATATACAAAAAACACATTCAAAATAAAAATTTAGAGATATATCTTTTTATACAAATCTGTATTAAAACATTTGTGTGCACAAAAAATGCAAACCGTGTAAGTTACCTAGGTTTCTATGATTCTTAGGTTTGTTTGCAGTAACGAGAAATAAGATCCAAGATTACCCAAACTGTAATTTATGTATGCGGATAAAATCAACAATTAAATACTACTTTCTCTTTGTGTGTACACTGCAGGCATTTGATGCAGTTTCTAGGCAACTTCTCTGAAATTCCCAAGGACAACTTTGCCACCTTACAGCTAATGGCTGTCGCTAAGCAACCTCTTCTGGCTGCAGTAATGTGCTTGAAAAATTTAACTGTTTATATTAAATATTGCTCGTAACTTCCCATTTTTTGAGCTAACCAAACCTGCACAGCTTTTTATTACTAAAAAAACTAAACACCTACCATTTATGTTAAGCATCCAGGACCTCTCCCTACTAACAATTTTGGAATAAAGGGATTTACGCTCTTATGGTTCTAACGTGATTCTTGCCATGGAGGGGTGAGGGGGGAGCTTCCAAATGGAAGTCCCAACACTGCATGCATATAAACAAACTGAACATTCATTACAGTTTCAGTTTAGTCAAACAATTCACCAGGAAAAAGTAATAAATATTATCAATATCATCAGAATTAACCTGATCAACATGCCATGATCAAAGGTATCATCAGCGCCAGGCTCTGCAGTTCAGAACTGTCTGATCTGGTGACAAGTGAGCTACACGGAAATGATCAAGAGTAATTTACCGTATTCAGTAATTTTTCCCCCCCTCTGTTTACTAAGGCACCTATGTATCTTTGTGAAATATCTCTATATTGAAGTGCAGGCTTTCCAACTGGGGGGATGCAGCTGAGTGAAAAGGGGATGTGCACATTTCTACAAGGAACAGCCACTCAGTTCCACAGAACACCTCACTACAGCTAAAATAAAAGCAGTTCATTTCTATCCAAATACAAAAATATGATTACGAAGAAGCTTTGTTCTACATCCATTTTAAGTTATTTTAATTTTCACAGGTATGCTCATAGAATGACCGTGATCACAGACCAGCTTTTCTCCTCAGTCAAATCAGATAATGCTACTTAAAAAAAATTGTGTCTCCTGAAGAGTATCTGTACCTCTTGCACACAACATCACTTTCAATTTTGTCACGCAACTGCTATCACTGAAAGCCAAGATTGTACTAGAGTTCAGTTTGCTTGTTTTTTCAGTTTAAAATTTAACTTCAGCAAGAACATTAACTAGGTTTGCTGAGCTATTTGGAAAAAAGGCAATTCTAAATTTTCAGGTCTACCTTCAACTCAACTACTCTGAACACAAAGAAATCCAAAGGAAAGCAATGGATTCAAAAATATACTGAAGACTCATTTGATAGCTGCTCTACAGTTGCAAAGACCACCACAAAAAACTCACCGTAACCTGATGTGTAATTGGGGCCTCTGCGGCCTCTCCCTCTTCCACTGTATGATCTGGAACCTTGTACTGAGGAGAGGGTACTCTCGTCAGTCGTATAACCCTTCTCTTTTTCTGGAACTCTAGCAGAGGAAGGTCTGAAACCCATACCAATCTGACGTAATTGTTCATCGATCTGGAGCCGTTCCAGTCTTAGTTGCTCGACCTCCTACATAAGGAGGAAACAAAAGAAATTTCAGATAAAGACATCTTACTTGTTCCACCAAAATACCATTGCCCATCCACTCATGGGGAAAATTAACATTACTTTAGGTGAGTTAATGCTACCTCCAAGTTGACTACATGTAACAGGATTGATCTATGAGTTTTGCAATCCCGGCATCTTGGAAGAAATTTAAAACCTTTCTTTTAAAACACCATGTTGAAAGACTGTTGAATGGTAATCATCTTAAAAACAGTAATTCACTGCACTCTTTCGTCTTTAAAAAAACCTGACAAGAGGAACAAGATCAGATTAATTCATTATTTCTGTGAAGTCACATCCCTAGTCCTACAACGCCCACTAGCTTAGGTGGGTAATTGTTTTAAATACTGTTTAGTATTAGAAATTCCATCCTACACCAACACAGCATTAACCTCAGAACAACAGAACAGTAACATGGAGAAAACAATTGCGTGTTACTTCTCAAATGCCACTTCGAAGTGTTGTTTAAGGTCCAGCTCTTTGAATACCAACAGCACTAAGTACTCACGATAATGTAAAGGCCTAAATAGCTCTTACGTGCAATGGGAGGGTTCATGACCCCAAACCTTAGTTCACAGCCTACAAAAAAATTGTTCAGCAGTTGCAAAACCCACTGAAGTTGTTACTTAAGTATTTTCTTACTTCAACAAAAGCTTCTTCTACAGCTTCTTTCTTCCAAAATACACTTACCTTTAGATACGCGATGTGGTATTCTAAAAGAACCTGGACATTTCCAATGCTCTCCTTTGTACCCACAAAAACGAATGGTACCATTCCCTACAGAAACAAAATGCCAAATTCTACATTCAAGAAGAAAATTATCAAAACTATATTTTATTTAAATGATTTAAAATGTTTTAATTATAAAAACAACCTGAACAATCAAAGACAACTGAATCTTGGGCTGCAGAAATAGCTTGAAGATTGAAGCAAATACCTATTTGTTAAGAACTTCAGACGGTCTAGCGTTTCAACATCCTATTCTAGCAGCTGAGGTAACCTAACATATACTGTCTACATTCCATTGTGTTGCCCATGCAACACAACTGCTGCGTGTTTCTATCACCGTAGGTGTGCATCAAGGCATCCAACGATTCGTGAGAAGCATGCAGCGGTTAATTAAACCAACTTTGCAAGATGAAGCACATTCAGAAGATTTTTTCTTATGTTCTCATGTAGTTAAAATACATAAAGCAATTTTAGGCTGACAGTATTAATAGTTATTCAGCTGCAGTACATGAAGGAGAAAGCTTAAAAATAAGTCTTGCTTCAGTAGCAAAACCCTTTCTTGAATCGTTTCACACAAGATTCACAGCAAGATTCCAGTCTGAAGAAAGATTTAAAATTCACCTCTATAGCCATCAAAAAATGATACAACTGGATTTATTACACAATCCACAAGCATGCCTCTATCCCATAGAACTATCCAAATCACAGTCACCATGTTTTTATAACTTGGACATCACCACTATTATAGGCTGGCCATGAAAAAACAAGGGCACATAGGCCAGCTGCCTAATGATGCAGAGATTAACAACATTCCCATTCTAATGCCGTAAGGTAGCACCTTAAGTCATTTAAGTCAAGCCCCAGAAATTTTCACCTTCTGGATATTTTCCCCTATTTTGTTAAAGCATTCAAAATGGCTCATTTGTTAAGGTTTCTATTTTCACAGGAAGAAAGAAAAAGTACTTACATCTTCACGTGGCAGTTTATTTTCATTATCTCCTTCAATTCTCACCCTGACGACTCCAGACTTGTCTACAATCTCCTGGATCACTTTTCCATTTTTTCCAATAACTTTTCCTTTGGAGGGCAAGAATGGTTAACTTTGCACCACTGTGCAAAATATTTTAAACAGTTGTTTGATAATTTACATACAAAATTGTAACAACCCATGTCTTCTACCTCCTACTTCTTCCCCTCAAAGTTTTCTCCTACTTTACACTTGTAAACAAAAACTATGTCTGAAGGCCAAAAATTCTGAAATTATACTCGAAGTGTATGTATGCATAGAATGGCTAAGAGTTATGAAGATCACGCATATAGTTTGAAAAGACTAAATTTCTTTCTAATTAAATGGAAAAATCAAATAATGTACCAAAAGCTAGATCTTCTATGCACAGTCAGGGTTAGTAGGCTCTCTTTCCCCAGGTTTTCATATTTTAGCAGTATTACATACCAACGAGATTTCTGGGAACCTGAATAAAATCCTCCACAAATTCCAAGTAACTTCTAGCCTTTTTTACTGCATCGGCAGTCTGAAAAACAAATTAAAAATCTTTATTTCTGAATGCAATATGATAAAGATAAAACCCTCTAGCAACATACATAAATCTTCCATTTTTGAAAAGAGACGAGAGGCAAAAGTAATCTACTTATGAAATAAACATTAAAGAAATAACTCAGTGTCCAATTACAAGAAAACATACTGCACTAAGGAATGTGTCTTCATCAAGCATTAACCTGTACTTTGTAAGTAATATTACAACCAAGACAATTCCCCTTTCAGAATGCTAGTTCTGGCCATAGTTCAGTTATCGGGTTTTCTAAGATATGGGAGAACTCTTAAGTCCTTCCTTATGGCTTCATTGTTAAGTGACAGAAATTAAATGACTGTTAATCGAATATTACAGGTAATGAAAAAAATAAATACACAGCTTAAAATTACCAACAACAGGAGCATAGAATATGTGAATGAGTGTCTGAGTGTCAGAAATGATAATTTTTCATCATACTAATGCCTTTAATCCCTTTCATCTCATGTATTTTCAGACAAACGTGAAGCAACATCACCACCAGCTCCTGGACCTTTAAATGAAAATTTGGGGGAACTCCTAGAAGAACAAGAAATACACAAACTTCTACTTCTGGCAGAGGTCAAAATGCTGAGAAGAGAAACATGGGAGACAACGGATTTCAAGATGATGAAACAAGCAATAAAGCTTGGAAAAAAAAACAGGCAAACAGGAAGTGGTTGGTTGTCGAAAGCAGAGCTATGCTGCATACCCTAAGTAACAGATAAAAGGATGCAAAGATCAACACACATTAGCAATTTTCACCTCCAATGAACTCTACAAGTAGGACATAATTAGAGAGTTCGCAATGTCCTGCCTCAGAGGTATGTTTATCACTTCTTTCCCAAATAAAGAGGGAGGAACAGTGACTGCTGTCACACAAGCAGCATCAGAATGAGAAAGCAAACAGCTGCCAGGGACTTCAGCGCTCCAGCATTCCCATACGCATATCTGCACTCTGCCACAAGCACTCCGAAGTTTTGTGCGCATACAGCCCCTGTGCCTCACACCCCAGCAGGAGATAGCACATAAAGCTGGCTTGGGTAACGCATCCTCAGCGCCTCACAGCCAGTAATTCAGAAAAGGAAAAGACTATACGTACATGGGGGGAAGTAAATTGAAAATATCAGCATGCACATGGATTAAACACCTCAACAAGAATCCAGTTACCAGTAACTATCTTTCTAACTTTGAGTTCCCGTCTATACACCCATTCCTGCTTTGGTTACTCCACAGAATGAAGGTATGTCCAAGTTTTGGAGTCTAACAGGAAGACTGAATGCAGGACGTTTCCCTAATCCCAGCATTATCCCTGCTATTTTTGCAGCAGCATAGTTCTAAATGAGTGTGAAACACCAGTAGAATTGGTAGCACGGGTTAAACCCCTCAAGTAATGTTCTAACAGTGCCACAGTGACAGCAGCATTGCTGTGACACTGCTCTTCTGCCTCGTGAATGGATTATAGCTTTGGTCTAGAGAACAGCCATGTTTTAAGGCTCTCTCAGGATTTAAAACACCTCAGGTAAGACGCACACAAATGAAATACAGCAGTATTTTGTCCAATTCATCATTAATTGGCCAAAAACAAAACCAGCATTAAATTGCTACATTAAAAAAAAAGGATGAAAAGAAGCAGGTAAGCCTATAATGTATTTGGCTAGGTCAGAGAACAGATACCACACATCAGAAAAACCCCATGCAAACTATAGCAGGCTCAGGGCAGGGGGAGGACACCAATAAGAACAGCACAGGAAGTCTGATAAAAAAAAAAAAACACAAGCAAGATTGCAGTAAACAATCTCTCTCTCAGGTTGACTGAGGCGTACGGTGCAGCTAGCCCTGAATCTGTGCATCAGGGCATAGACTGATTAGGAAAGAACACATCACATGGAGACCACCACCACAGTGAAGTCTCTTACTTCACATACAAGCTGCCACAGTGTGAATACGTTTATGGCCATTCAAGAAAAAGTACTCAGCTCTTTTCAGTTGTTACTTCTGGGTATAGCTCTCACCGCCCTAACAGCAAAGTGAAATGCTTATCTGATTCACAGAAAGCTCCTCTCTTACCTCCCCATAGATTCTGAAAGTACCAGTATCCTCCTCAAGTTCAATCGCAGTAACTCCCGGAACCTTTCTGGCTTGTTGTATGTTACTGCCATGTGTTCCTATAGCAAGTCCCATTAGATCTTCTCTGACTACGAATTCCTCATGAAATGCTGCAGCAAGCTGTTTTGTGCACTGAAGGGAAACAAAATAAGACTCATTCACATGCACTCAACATAAAGTACAGCTAGTTATGTGCTTGGCTTCAAGCGACAAGAATTTCAAGCTATGACTTACTTCTAAGTGTTTTGTAGCTTCTTCATTTCTTGACATAAGCATAAGTTTGGTACGAATGCTGCGCAAATGCATGTCGCTCAGAATATTCACTCTCTTCACTGTTGCTTCACTGGCAGACTACAAAAAGGACAGTCATTTTTAAGAAAAATTCACACTGAAAGGACAGATGTTATAAACGTGATCCAAATTTCCCATATTTACAGATATTGTTCTTCCTCAAAACTAAGTACAAAGAATTCAGCACCACCTCTGCGAACCTACAGTTTTCTGTTCTAACACAGAACATATTTTACGCTAAAAATTTTGCTACTGATCTACATAGTAGCTCTTTCCCCTTGATACTCCCCAGACAAAGAAATTCAGTATCATTCTACCACATGCATACTTGTCACTCACCAACTCAGGGGGAGAACTAAGGAAATAAGAAGGGAAAACACAAATCCCTAGAGTCAGATTTAAGCAGATAAGACTACATGAACAGAACCATGCAGAAAAGCTACTGCTGGGAAAAGTCTATGTACTGTGACAAAACAGGCACAGAAGAATCTAAGTGAACAATTCTTTATTGGCTGTATGTTTCTCTGCTTGGAAAAGGCATTTCACATTTGAAAAGACCAACCAAGCTATTTTTGCAAAAGTTACTTTAATTCACCTAGTCTCAAGCTTGGTCACTCCTTATGATCCAGGCTCTCGGAACCCTGGTAATCCACCCTACCTACTGGACAGTTCACAACCAGGCTTCAACATGACGTGAGCTGATGCAGTTCTTCACATGGAAACTCAGCTTTAGGTCAAAGGGACAAAGTGTAACACTGTACAGGTAGACTCCACCACTCCAGAGCTGAGAAAGCTCTAGTGAGCTTTAAGCAATCTGTACAAATCACTGAAACACTCAGCTCAATGACAAATCGTAAGAGACAAAGTTACTCCTAAACATAGGCCAATCCCCTTCCAAAGGCCTACCCTATAATGACATCTACATATATTAAAATCACAACTTACGTACGTAGCTTGACAAGTTCGACCACATTCAATGCAAGTGTACAGATGTCTATATACAAAACTTAAACATACTGAAAATTCATGCGCCGTTCACATCGAAACAGTTACTTACAAGTATTATTAGTTGAGCAGTTTCAGCGTGATAGAAAATCCGACATGCTCCTACAGCTTTCTTGAAATCTTTATGTGCGTTTTCATTAGCGCATCTGAGGAGATAAGCAATCGTTAAAATATTTTCAGAAGATGTATCAAACGGAACACAATAGGATTACTAGTTTATAACAAAGTATATTCAGAAATTAGAAAAATTCTCTCATTATACATTTCCAGAGCTCATTTCTCTATGGACTGTATGTCACCACAGTTATTAGGCAAATCTCAGTAGCAGAGACTCGCTCTGAGTTTATCAGCTACTCAAGCCTAAAGCAAGACCTTGAAGACCCCACCTCAGCACTTGCTTTTTGTCTATCCACCCTAAAGGATCAGCACAGACCCCAGCCTGTAGTTTCTAGCCCAGCTACAGCAGCAGCCACCATCAAGGTTCTTAATGGACCTGTAAGTTGTCCTTTAAAATATTCCCCCAACACTTGTCAATAAATTAACCATCGCATTATGAAAGTGTGCATAGCTACTCACGCATCTCTCAGATCTTCAGGGACATCCACTGTGCATTTGAAGAAGGTATTCTTTTTGACAGTTTTATTTTGATTCACAGGTCGGAGTCTTTCGTAAGTGACAATTTCATTGTAAGTGGCATCACAAGCAGCATATTCAATGACATAAAACTACGGAAGAAGTTTTTTCAAATGTTAACTTCAGTTGGAAACAAAGACATTCTAACATTACCAACACCAAGAAAGTACAAAATATGAATATCTGCACTAAGGGTCCTCCAAAACAGGTATCTAATTTTGTGAACACAAAGAACTTACTCCAGTATCAGGCAAGAGTAAATCACTATGTTGTGACGTACTTTTCCGCATGCTATTTTCTGATTTTAAGTTTTACATGTGGCACAGCATGGTTTTATAGCGTAACTAATTTGACAATGCTCTATAAAGGTATCAGTCTTCAGAGAATGAAAAATCATTTTCTCCCGTCAATACTAGATAATTAAGAATTGGAAAAAAATTCAATTTGGGATTTGAAATGTTTCTTTTACTACTCTGATGAGACCATGCAGAGCAAGAATATTTCTTACAATTTAAAAGTCAATTTCTAACCAAGCAAGACAGCAAAGTAACTGATAGTACAACCCCAAATTTCTGTGGCATGTAAGAACAGTGGATTAGCCCCAAATTAAGAACACAGTATTTTAAATCAGTTTAACTATCTTCCTTTTTTAAGAAGGTTCATCCATAAGGACCAAGAAACACGATCCTCCTTTGATAAATGTTTCCTTCTAATTAAATTCTATTTCAATTATCACTGTGCCATTACAGAATTAAGTAGCAGTTACTACTTGTTAACAGCTGTTTAAAACATTATCATACGTTAGACTTTTTTCCTCAATCCTGTTCTCCTCAGTTTTGGGGATCTAACACAGAGGCATTGAGACATAGGGCCTTTCCTACTACAAAGCTGACTTCTCTTGCTTTCATTTCAAAAAATAAAGCTTTAATGATATGATACCAAACATCACCATTGCTCTGTATGTTTTTTTTTAAATCTGAATATAAGCTATTTTGCAGATGCAACCATAACAGCCAGTGGCAAAATACAAGGTTGGCATATGTAAAAAGTGTTTTTACACTACACTCAATCGAAATACACGTGCAAAAAAAAAAAACCCAACAGATTCATAGGTAGCGTGATTAATTACCAGAATTAGATTTGGAGTTTAAACAGTGACTTTAATTGCAGGTAAAGGGTACTGCCTCACTAAGTTCTTAGCACCGAGTTCAATTCAAATTATGTTTGTTAGAACCAGTATTATTCTGCATGCATACAGCCCGCCAAGCAATTAAACTACTAATCATCAAAGTGGCCTACTCAGATACAAAAATACAACTCTCAGTTGCACGAACGCAGCATGGGTCATTTCAAAGTCACCTCAGCTTAAAATTCTGTTTTGACATGTTTTTGTACTGGTAGTAGTTTATTTTTTTTGTATCACAAAGAGCTTTCATATTTACTGTTATTTAATATAACAACATGAAAATAACAACATGGGAGCACTAAGTTTTAAAATAGTTTACCTCTCCTTTCATCATTCGAACTTTTGCCAGCCACCAGCCACAAGGTTCTTGATCATTTGCTCTGGAATAAACCTGGGAATGGAAGTAGTTAAAAAAAGACAGACTTTAACAAAAACAACATTTAAAGCACACACGGACATAGTTCAGTTGCCTAGATGTGCAATGAAGAAAGCACATTTCAACTTTTCTGATTTTCATGAAAACGAACATTATGCTACACAGAAGTAATTTTTGTATTAATTTTTCACTGTTCCACGCTCCTTGCACAAATTTTCATTATTTTGCACTGCCAGGATTATGAACAAACTAGATTACTTAGCCTAAAACTACAATGGTATCCCAAAGACACCTCCGTTCTAAGGACAAGCAAATACTAAAGACACTACAGTAAGCCATGGATGGAACACGTACCTTCTATTTCACAGTTTAATCTGCAATTTCTAAATAGCGCTGCTTCTCTGTAAAATAGCATCATTTACACTATTTTCTACAAGGTATTTTCATACTAGATATTTCACCTACTTTGAAACTTACGTTACTGGAAAAGCATTATTACATTTTCACATCACAATATTTCCAACTGTTACATACCAGATGGAAAAGGAAAATTAAGTTTGAAACACACTATTTTAAAAATTTAGATTAAGTTCCACTGGCAATTTTCAGTGAAATACGTGATTACTTTCCAGTTTCACTGAAAAACAGCAGGTTTTGCTTTCTAAGTACTAAGAGAAAATCAAAACACTTTATTTAGTGGCTTAATAAATTCATTACTGGAGACTTGCTCCATTTTAAAATCATTACTTCGCTCATGTACTTAAAATTGTCACCATCTTGAACAGGGCATCAGTTGTGTAACATTAGGAAAGGAAACACGGATAAACTCACCTCCACTTCATCTCCTTCACCAATTTCTTTCTTGATATCAGGGGGTGGGGGTAATCTGACTTCATTGAAGGGTACCTGGCGCTCTGGTTGCCAACTGAAAGTTGAGGTATTGCACATTAGCTCCAGGGTTTTTTATTTTTTATTTTTAAAAAAAGCTTTTAGAACTCAGAGTTTAGTTAAATCCCTCTTTCCATATAACCAAGTCTGTTCATCCATTGTTAGAGAATTAACCGCATAAGCAAGTTATAAAAATAACCCTGTTGAGACCAAAATAATATCTGGGAAGATATTTAATGACAAAACAATTCTTGAATTAACTTTAAGTTAAAAATTGAATGGTTCACTAAACTGATTTCATAAGCCCTCTGTGAAGATTATATGATGCACTTTTTTTAAATAACAACAAAAAAGCAAGTTAGATTACAGATAGCTTTTGTTGAAGTTGGAAGGTATTTTTGCCACAAAGTGTTATTTAAACCTCATTCTATTTCTGAAGAACAGCAGTAGGCTGGAAAAAAATTACGTGTAATTCAATCATCCTTGTAACTATAACTGTCATTAACCCTGGGGTGTGGGTTCCCCCATCCCCTTCCTGAAGTTTTTACTCTCACAGATGCAAAGGCAAATAGTAAGACTTGAGGACAAACTGCATTCCCTATAGTACAGGGTATATAAAACTTCGGTTTGGAAACATTATGAGCAAAATAATCATAACTGAACTGCAGGATACAAATTGCTGTAAACAACCGAGCAGCTAAAAGTTCTCTTGAGAATTTCAACTGTGCCTCATAGTTTCAGAATCCAGCAGCAAACGGGAGCTTACAAAAGTTATAAATTGCCCATAATGAGATGCTGTAACTGAAGAGACCTTGCATCTTCAATAAAATCTACTTAAAACTGTCGTGAGCTCCTTTTGCTTCCATCTCTAATCACATAGACAAACTCCATCCACTACAAGTAGATGGGCCAGTAACGATTTACCCATTTCAGCAGCAAGATTTTTTTTTTTTTGATAAAACATTGGAAAAGGATGCAGAAGGCTCAGTTTTCAGAATACAAGTTAAAGTTCTGATGGCAGGAAGTCCAAAACTGGGGCATGTCACTAGTGAAATGCCAAGGAAAGGTGTGTTAAGAAATGACCTGTGACTAGCTACAAGTTGCCTGCTCAGAGACTCTTTCCTCTGATAGGGCTGCTTCAAATTCCCACAGGCCTACATGAAACTGCACCCAAGTATCTATTTTTCAGTTGTATGCAACAGTAAAGGTTTCCATTTCCTAAAGCTTCTTTGTTCATTCCCTGCCTCTTCCCAAAATGTTTCCTATAAGGGGTCAGTACCTGCCAGTAGAAGAGGAAATCAGTACCTGGCAGTACCTGCCAATCAGTACAGAGATTAATTACTGCTACGGCCACAAAATCACCATTAGCAATTTGTGCTGCAAACCAGCTTCGGGTACCTTACAATAGCTGTAGGTAAGGACTGGCTAACAACAGGCAAAATGTGCACTGACTGCCATTAGCGGTGTAGACTTGCTTACTTTGTTAGCTAGACAAGAGCAGTCCACCTACTTCCTGACAGGATCTATTTCTGGTCAGCAAAGCACCCGACATCGCGTTGCGACCCATCCTTTATGGAACACGGCTGCTACCACACATCGAAAGACATCGATTACATGGATATTAAACAGCTGAAATGGGTTTGTCAATAATGAGACATCTGCTATGAACCACAGGCACTTCCTTTAGCTTACTTGGTTGGTCACATGTAAGCGTGCCCTGACGGCAAAGGGCCTCTAACCTTAAAGAAAGGCAACCTGGATGCTGAATATGAAACTGAAGATTGGTCGCATCTCCTCAGATCAACAACAGGATGAAGTTGTGTTTTTTGAGGGGTGGGTGGGGTGGGAAATGAGCGGTGCCGATATGAAAACCAAGGAGAGAGTAACAGCCTCCATAATCTCCTCATTAAATGTTAGCACAAATTATGGCTGCCACTTCATCTTCTAACCATTACTCATTAAAGAAGGGCTAGAAAATACAGGATAGAAAGAATCAAAGACTGGACTTTGCAGAGTAAACCCTAGGATTACCTTTTTCTCCCTAGAGTTTTTTCATATGCATGAATATATACATACTTGTAACACATCCTAAGATTATATAAGCAATGTTTATTCAACATTATACAATATATGTTTTATAAGCATCCATATTAAACATTACGTAGCATTGTGCATACACAAACGCACACTCTAGTATTACATTTGCTACCCCCTCCCTCCAGGTTGTTACCTCCCTTTAAGAACAGCTCAGACTAACGTACAGGTTGCTGTGGGCAGAGCTTACTAACAATTTTCACACCAAGAGATGCCACATTTTTAGGATCTCCGCCTAGCAACTGAAAAGGATACAGCAAAGAGGATGCCACTCCCCAAATATCCTAAATTACGCTGGAAACTTTCAGGTAATCCACAGCGTTATCGGTCTGAATGCCTAACAAGAATTCATTTGTAGTTTCCCATCCCATGGATTATCTTCGGCTTGCTGCTCTAGGTCCCTAGTGGTGCTACTGTGCTTATACCATGAATGAAGAGGGCAGCATGCAAAATTTTTTCTCCAGTGCTTTCAGATTTGCACTTTTCCACACTAAAGAAATAAAAATTGGCTTTAGAGTCAACGTGTGCACATGTATGTATACTCTGTGACAGTTTTAAATTGGCTGACCCATCAGTGGGCATTACTAAAATATAAAAAAAGGAAAGGAATGCCTCGCTGACTCGCTCATTTATGATACCACAGCTACTCAAGAAGTCATGGAGATGTAATATAATACTGAGCCTTTATTTCTAGAACTACACCTTTCTAATGAAGCCCACTTCCTTTTAATATCAAAACAACACAAATTATTTTTTAAAGTAAAGCACTTACTTGTTTTCAAATACAACTGTGAGTGAATCCTCATGAACATCTTTGATAAATCCCTAAAAGGAAAACAGTTTTTGTTATGAGAGGGCACATGAAATCAAAACAAGGCAGCAATTTCAGTACAGCCTGAAGTTAACCCGAGGAGCAGAGCAGCACCATTATTAGGATTTGAATTTAGGAAAGTTCTCAGACGCAATCCCACTGCTTGCATGACTTGCGTGAGGTTGCTGATACACTTTGCCATCTATTCTAAGAAATATATTGAACATAGGGCAAGCTTTCCTTCAAAATGGTGTGACAGCAAACTTGGCTGAAAATTGGTCACACAGGCTGCTACGTGGCTGGATATCGCATCACCCTTCAAATACAGAACTGGGGACAGCATGATGTACAGTACCTGCAGAATCTCATAGAAAAACAAAGCAAATGTTTCACATCATTTTGTGTCACGTTATTATGATCTCAGGAGCAACAGAGAAAACCCTAATTTTTTTTCCCCTTTTGAAAAAAAAAGGGATTCTTAAGGATGCACTGATTATGTCAAACACCTAAAGACGAAGAACAAGCTGGTTCAGCTGTACTTATATACCCATGCGGAAATTAAGTTCCTCCACCTCTTGGTTAAGGAAGGAAGGCATGGTGAAAAACAAAACAAAAACAAACAAACAAAAAAAACACAACAAACCCACGTGACAAAACAACAGAAAAAAAAAAGTTTAACTACTCCCACTTTCTGCCATAGCTTGGTATTTGCCCTAGCACAGGAGAGCAAGAAGGAACCTGCAGTTTCAGTTGAGTAAGAGCCGCGTAGCTCTGTTCATGTAAGTTCCAGGAAACCTGCTGAATGGATTATATCCACTTGAGAAACTGGCAACTGAGGAGGATGAAGAACGTATCAGCTGTGCAAGGAGTAACGAGCCCACAGAGGTATCATGTGGCAGCTCTGGGAAAGAAATTTCAGCACAGGATCCCTCAGCCTAATCAGGGCCAGTGAAGGAAGCCGCACTGACAGCTGGCTGCAAGGGGCCTGCAGGAGTAAAACTCCTTTTACCTGAACATGTGCTTGGGCCATCCTAACGAAGAGCAGGATTCACTCAACAACCTGCTTTCCTGAACCCTAAGCAAGCTGCACTCAAAACCATCTGCCAGCAGCACAGAAGACTGGTTCTGGCACAAAGCAGACCAGTGATCCCAAGCACACCAGGTCACCAGAAATCACTGAAGTCACCTTGTTGAACCATTTAGCATGTTCCTCATAAGATCAACCATTTGAAAGGTCACCTTGCCACTGCAAGGTGAGGAAGGCAAATCTCTGAGATGAAGGCAACTGCAGCAGTTGGTGGTGAAGATGCACACCATCAGGGACTCTTCCATTTCAAGAAAGCTTCTGTACAGATAAAGTGGACAGGAATACTGAAGCTATGCCTGTTTAAAGAGGCAAAGAGCATAAAATACATAGAAAGTTTTACTGCTTCAAGTATCTATTAGCTAACAGAGGTGAGGCACAACTTTTACTATTTATCCCACCAACGTCCCTTTAAACATGTCCCAACGCGGGGTAAGGTACTGCAACACCAAGCGCAGGAAACAGAAGTTGTTCTACAACAATTCAGACTATCCAGAAATAAGTAAAATCGCTCAAGCCACACCAGCATGAATCAAGTTTATGCAGGCCAACATTCTGTCACTGACAACTTACCAACGGGAGGTGTAACCCGCTACTACGGACAGCCTTTTATCTGCATACCAAGAGCCTCTGATTCAGTATTTGCCTCATTCTGCTGCTTAATGTCATAACTGACAGCCTTACTTCTGATTTATTACATGCTTTCACAGTACTTAACATGGGGGTAATTTATTTGATTTCTAATGAATCCAAAACATTTCTAAGACCAGTCTACAGTAGCCAAGAATTTATTTTGCAGATACAAATTCAGTTATCCTTCTTCTGTTTACAAGAACTCCAGAATCAAGAGATTCAAAACCAGCACAAAACACCTGGGAAATATTCTCAACAATGCTCTGCCGAGTTCAAAAATCCTGAATTCACTGACTAGCTCCAGGTTTCATTAAAAGGACATCAGAAATGAAAGACAAATTCCAACCATGGTGGCAGCCAGTCCGTTACTAGGTAAAGCCTGGCTTTCAGGGTAACTGCACGACCAGGTTTAATATTCACAACCAGCTTTCCAGCTAACGTCCTGCCAAAGAAAGGGAAGCCAACCAATCCTACAGGTACGACCAGCAGCGGCCTAACAGCCGTCCATGCACAAACCTTAGCCACATAAGCACTAGCACCGAGCAGTACTTTTTTTTTTGTAAATACAATTCAGAGTACAAATTCCAACAAAGAACCTGAAAATCTTACAACACTGCACATTTCAGGAACTCCTTCACACAAGGGAGTCTTTCAGTTCAAAGCAGGTGCACTGCTCTTCCCATACCAGCAGACTACACAGACTCAAGGCGAGCAGTACTACAGTAGTAGTGCTACTAAACTATGGCTAGAATTAGCTGAGTAACATTTCCAGTTGGTACTCTCACTTAGTCCACAATATTCATACAAGAAACACTCAAAACCAGATATTCTATCATCAGGTATCCACGGCAAGTCAGCAAAGGACAAAGAAAATATTAAATTATTAAATCACTGTAATTATATTGTGAAGCCTGGAAGAGTCTGATCGGACTCTAATTGTACAAATAAGAAATAATGAAGGAGTAACGTGCTAAGTCAAAAAACAGGTTTCATTCTTCCTATTACTGTCAGTTTCTCTACTACTGGTGGGAAGAAAACACATTTACAGCAACTAAAACATGGCAGCCTGAGGTATATGGGGCCGACAATTCATTTGTAATACAACTAGTAGTAATCAGAATTCAACACAGGTTTTAAATATAGTTTTCTTAGAAATTACTTGACCACTACCAAGAAACATGCCAAAAACACGGAAATATTTATCAAAAGTAACAAGCCCTCCTTCCTGATTTCCTGCCTACAACCCTGACCTTTACTACAAGCATTATCAGCTGTCACTTGTAACTCCAAGATAAAAGCACAGAAATGGATTTCGTGTATGTCATGATTATGTTTAATCCTTTTTTTTTTTAAAAAAAAAAAAAAAGATTATTCCAAGACCCTGGAAATGATTTTTAAATTCTTTTTATAAACATTTTCAGTTTTGCCCAGAATTGGAGAAATTAAACTTACTTTGCATTGCAAAGTATCTTATTTTTGACATCAGAAGTTACATTAGATCCTACATATTTACTAGAGATTTTCAGCAAGGGCCAAATGAACATAAAGAAAACAGAACAGTAAACATTAGGGTTTTCAACGAGGAATTCAAAGAAGTTCTTTATCACTGAGGGAACCAATATAAATAGATTTGTACTCTAAATTTGCATTTCCCACATCTGATAATGTATCAGAAACATTTTCTACTAACTAAAATCACATCTTAACTTCTGCTTACATGAACAAGCCACTCCATTACTGAAGCTTAATTTAGCAGTGACGGCCGAAGACAGGTAACACCAATACCTAAGCTTGCAGAGTTCCTCCTTACCCAGCGTTCAGCATATCCACATTCCAAACAGGTGATGAGGCTCAGCAAGCTAAGAGACCACCGGACACATCACCATCAGCAACTCTACTGGCTTCAAGAACACACAGCAAGGAATCGGTAGCCATCTGTAGCACCAGCGAGCCAGCCTACACACATCTCTAAATGTGTTTTACACCACGTACGCAATTGTGGAGTGCAGGAAGGGAAGACAAATTAATGTGACCTCACCTTGCCAGACCTCCGAGCCGAACTGTCCAGATTTTAGCGTCAGTCCCTCAGTTTATGCGGCCGGCTGGATCTCTGAAGCCCATGCATGCCCTGCTAGCTGCTCACGAGGCAGCCAGGAGACTCTACTGTACTCCGGGCTATTAATGGCACACGGGGCCCCAGGCGCTGACACCAGCCTGTCTCTGCCACTCACTTGGCAGAAGGCAGGCTCCAGACACCAGCACCTGTAAGCTGAGGGGTAATAGATACGGCTAGCACCCTCACCCAGGTGTGGGATCAGAGAGCCTGCAAGTCTAACACAGGGCCATGCCGTGCTAAGTAGGAACAACAGGGCAGGAAACCATGAAAGGATCATTTGCCACCAAAATCACCACAGCTGAGACTTCACCTCGCAACAAACAGCACGCACACATTCTTTCCCTTTTACCTGGGCTTTGCTCGCGGATTTCGGATTAGGACCTGCTGGTAACATAAACGGATCAGGACTTACTGAAGTGCCCTTACGGTGAACTATGTGCGTGTGCGTACACACCCCCACATCTGCATTTATTTGGTTTTTCCGTTCAGTTCCAGGCAGTCACAAAACGTGCGTAACAGCCAGATGCAATCTAAGTTCCCACTCCATCCTGCTTTCTTAAGATTAGCTGACCCCCAAATAGGACACTCCAGTCTAAAAATAAGGCTGATAGCTTAGCTGCAGGCATTCCTTCCTGAGATGGCCAGCCACTGCGTGGATTTTAAGTCACATACACCCGCACGCTAGAAACTATACTAAGATCACCGTACTCACTGCTGAGCAAATTTCAAACAGCAAACGCTTCGGCATCTGGTACCACGGACTGTATCTGAATCAGTGACATAAAGGCCAAGAAGCCTGTATCCCACTGCCAATCCTTTCACTCCTGCCAGAACCAGGAACTGGTAGTATTTTAAATTCAGATTTACACACAACTGTTTCATGTCACAAATGCAAAATGCCCTACTTAATTATTGCTATTCCATACTGACCCTCATAGAAAAAAAAAATCAAAGCAAACACAGGAAGCTCATAAATACCCATTTTTTTGTCCAATGACTTGAACTTCAAAGCATTATTTTCATTGGAAATGATTAGCTGCACCTGCTACCAGGAACTGATAAAAGAAAACAGACCAAGCATCACAAGCAGAGAGCAGGTAGGAAACAATCCTGAAATGCTATTTTTATTTGATTTTTCACATTACTAACTTCCATTCACAATCATAATTATCACGTGTAAACTCACGGGTCCTTAGGAGAGTCACACAAGAACTTTGGCATTGAATCTCCTGGTTTAGGCTTATGAAGAAAGCCTAAGGCACTCACATTATTATGCTGCCTTCTTCATATGCATATTCCCAGAGGGCAAAACTTCTGAAAGACACCCTGTACTGATTATGTACATCAGAAATCAATAACCACTGCCCGTGGCATCTGCTTTTTATCAGGCTAAAAGGGTCAAGAAAATGGCTCTTCAATGGCAATGACTAGACATACTTCATGCAACTAAACAAGTTTCAAGAGAGCGGTAACAACCTTAAAATGTCTGATGTTTCCCACTCAATAGGGCTAGATTTAATAAACGCCGTCCATCAAAAGACAGTTGAAATCTTTACAGGAAGAAAAAAAATCTCATTCCATTTACTGTATTGTTTCCTGGTGTGATAATACCTGTGTAAGCTATCCTCTTAATGACAGTTTCCTATTTTACTGTCATGCTAAGAAGACGTTCAGAAGACCTCACAGAGAACTTCTCAAAGCCACTAATTAAAACTTTTTTAAAAAAAGCCATTATATTTTTATACGTAAGCATTTTATTCCACAGAATTGCTCACTGTGCTACATACTACATGTGAAGAAACACCGAGCACTTCTCTTTCACCACCATTTTCTTTAGCAGAATGTTGGCTACTCTCTACCTTAAGGCCAGCTTCAAACACATCTATGGTTAGGCCTGCGAGTAGAACGACTGCACCTCCTGCAAGAGGCACCAAGGATGAGCTTTAGAACCTGTAAACTGAAAGTGAAGGGTTTAGTTCTACTTCCGTTTTTATCACATTTCATCTTTCTGCACAGCCTGGACAGCTACTACTCTAGAATAGAAAGACCGCAAGGGCATCCAACACGAGTTCGCTTTTCAGCGCATCGAACTCCCCACAATGGTGGATGCAACAGATCTTTATTCAGACGTCACTGAAGGATTCCGGAGTAAGCTACCTAGCGTTCAGTTTATGTACTTCGGTGTCATTTTACTGCAAGGCCCAAATTTGCATGTGTGCAAATGTCTGAGGGAGATATTGGGCAAAACAGAAGCGTTCATCTCATTCTCGCCAAGGCGCCCTTCACAGCCGGCAGGACAACAGGCAACGGGCACACACCGGAACCCAGGAGCTTCCATCTGAGCACCAGGAAACATTTAACTGTGAGGGTGACTGAGCGCCCCAGAGAGGCTGTGGATCTGCATTCCTTGAAAATACACAAAAGCCACCTGCACAGGAGCCTGTGTAAGGAGCTCCAGGTGGCCCTGCTGGAGCAGAAGTGTTGGACCAGATGACCTCCAGAGGTCCCTGCCAAGCTCAAGAAGCCCATGACATTGTGAATTTGTCAGTGATCTACATAGCTGCATGCCATCTTGAAGTGAGTTCCCAGCTCCACACAAAGAACATTGCAGTCAGGCAAAGATGGGACTGGAAATAGTCAAGTTTCACTCCAGCCTGCTTTGAGCCCAACGAAGTGCAGGTTTGTTCAAGCATTTCCTATCAAAAACAAACTAAAAAACCCACCCTCACCTGCAAGCTAGCACTCACCTAAAAGTCATCACCTGTTCTGATCTCAGGATCAGCATAACCCTAACAGATGCTACTGCTGACTCGCACAGCTTGTCAACTCTGCCCACTCTCCTCCCATTTTCCACAAGCCCATAACCACTTTAGAGAAAAGATGGCACCAAGGGAGCTCAAAGACAGCGGGTGCTCAATGTAAAGATGGATACAAAGCCTTCTGAGTTGCAGGGAATGGCTAAACATGCTCTGTTGCTTACTGGTTGAGAATTCACGATAAAATACAACGTAAATACCGTCCTGTTCTCCAGGCTATATAAGTCATTTAAAGCAAAGTAAAAAAAATAGTTTGGACATTTATGAACTGACGGTGAAATGTACATCATATTTTCCATACAGAATAAAAAAATTATCCTGGGGTGTCTATGACAGTCTCCGATGACTTACGCATCAAGAACAACATTGATTTTTCACCTATTATAATAAAGAGCATTGCTTTTCTGATTAATTTGTAGCACAGAATTTCATCTATCATGGTCACATCTCTAATAGCTACCAAAACCCCACTAAACAGATTTAATCACCATTGCTACTACAGCTGAATTGCAGATCGTATTAACAACTCATTAAAAAAAATCTGTCATGTAATTGTTTACATAATTACTCCGTTTTTTATCTCTGTTGGCATAGCAGGATCCTTCTCATCTCATTTACCAGGAGGTATGCTGTGATAATGAATCTAAATTCAGATTGTTCTGACTGCAAACCTCAAACTTCATCCCCTTACAAGCTTACAAACGCTAATATCAATGATATCAGCGTCCAAAACAGGACACTTTCTCCATGAGGCTGATACTCCTCCTTCCTTTGCTTCCCCAACTTTAAGCAGGAAGTTACCAGTAGCGTTCCTTAGCTCCAAATGCGGGCATCATCTGCCTACCTCAACAGTGAGGCTCACAAAATGGAGCCAGACACGCAGATTTCACTACAAAAATAATCCTTTAAAATCACATTTCTATTTGTTCTATTGAGCTTTGGGGTGGATTTTTGCATCTTAACAGTGGTTATTTTGAGCTGGGGCTTTCATTACTATGGGTCCAAGCACTTTAACCTGACCATTCACCATGATGAAGTGAATGGCTCCACCGCCGGACCTAATCGCCATTTTGCTAACCTGAAAGCCATTAAATGGCATTTTTCAGTAAAACTTCCGCTCGTTAGGCACCACCCACAGGGCCAAACCCACGATGGTACTAATCCAAGCCTGACAATTCTCACTGACTTAGGAGATGTCATTATTGCGGATTTCAAATCAGGCTTGTTGTAATAAATGCTGTGCAGGCAGCTCCCCTCAGTCCAAAAACTTGGTGTACCTCCTGATGCTCCTACCTCAGACTTTTTGATTTGTCCAAGATCATAACGCGGACAATGGAAAGCTAAGAAATGCATCTCCAAATTCTTGGCTTTCTAATGGACAGGAAAAAAAATCAATTCTCTTTTAGGAGTATCGTGTTCTAAATATAAATACTTTTGATGCGGGTTTCTTTGTGGTTATTTATAAACCACCTAAATATGTACCTAATTCACTGATTTTTTTATCTACTGATTTTGGTAAAAATTTAAGAGGAATACCTATCAAGGGCATGGTTTACCTCATTAAATTATTTCCTTATATGATTATCTCCTGTTCGACTCTTTTAATAGATAACCAGTTGGAATAAAAAAAAGAAAGCCTAACTCCTGAAGTCAGCTGGTTACAGTCCTTGGACCAACTGCCTTTACATACTGTACAGTCACCAAATGACTTCCAAGCCAAATCCACAGCTGCAAACAGGAAATTCAGAGGAAAAAAAAAAAGAGGACACTCCCCCCCAGCCTCAACTGGGATAATGCATGTGCAATTCCACACCGTGTATGCGGTTAGGCTTAACAGCTAAAGAGAGACCTGAGATTAAGCGCTCCCAGGGCACGGCTACCCCAGTGCTCACAATGCTGGCTGGAAGCAGCCCTCCTGGAAAGGAAGACAGAGGGCTCTTGCCATAAAAAGCGCTGGGATTCTTAAACATCTGAAGCCGGGCTTAGGGGAAATGACTGACGGGCAACAGCTGAGGGTACTCTGCATTGATCCTGCAACATCCTGACATTCCAGGGAGGGTGATGGCGAAGGAAGCGTTCTGACGACATAAATAAACTCGAGATCGTTAAAGAATTATTTCCAGATTATGATTGCTGGCTCAGCTCCCCCCATCCCACCCGAAGGCCCTCACTCCTTCCCCAAATCCCCCCCCTACACCCCCCGTTCCCCCACCGGGGGCCGAGCACCCCCCCCTCACCCCACCCACCCCCGAACCCTCTCCCTGAGGCGCCCTCCGCGGCCCCCCCGCCCCCGCCACACCCCGAC
>CM021773.1:18300621-18614980 GCA_011076525.1 Nettapus auritus
GCGAGCGCAAAGGCCGCCGGGACGTGCTTCTAGAAACTGTCACCGCCGGGGGGGGCGCTGCCCGCCCGCCCCGCCCCCGCGCACCGCCGCCGGCCTGCCCCACGCCGAGCCGCGGGGGGGACCCTCGGCCGCCGAGCGGGGCGTTCCCCGCGGGAAGGGCGGGAGGCTCCTGCCGTCCCCCCCCCCGCACCCCCGAGGGAGTGGGAGCGGCCGAGAGGGGCCGCTGCGGGGCCGCCCCCTGAGGCGGCCGGGCTGAGGGGGCCGCGGCCGGGCCCGCCCTGAGGCGCAGGTGGCGCCGCGCCCCGCCCTGCCGCCGCCGCGGGGAAATGGCGGCCGCGCTGCGGGCCTGAGGGGAATGCGGCGTTTTGTTGTTGGCAGCCGCGTTGTTATGAGTGTTAATTATTTTTTTAAGGCTTCAGGGGACGCCTGCCGCCCCCGCAGTGCACCGCGCGGCCGTAAGGGGGTGGGCCCCGGCCTCCCTCTGCTGCAGGACAAATAAAAATAAATAAAAAGAAAAAGCACCGGGCTGCCCGCCGTGACCCGCACGCCGCAGTCGGGCCCGAGTTTGGCCGTGAGCTCAGTGCTGCACGTCAGCTTAGTCATGCAGGGCTCGGGGAAAGGCCCGCATCCCTGCCCAGTGCCTATGGCTGTTACAGCACTTGTGAATGTCGGTAACAATGCTTTAAAATGGCCTTTTTGCTGGTCATCCCTGTTGGAAGTCAGCCTCAAATAAACACAAGCACACAACAGATAATACTTTGCCCGGGATAAATTTATCAGTGCTCTGTATTAAACTCCCCCTGTAGCTTTTTGCCAGCTTTTACAGTGTCGGGTGAGGATTTCAGGTAACACGTGCCTCGAAATACTGGGCAAGTCACCTGCTGATGAAAGAGACCCCAACGTGCCCCACTGAGGGAGGGACATCAGAAGTTTCACGGCACCTGCTAGGCCTGCAGCAATGTCCTGGCTAACCCGCCACGTGCCAGACAGCCGTGGCATCCCTCAGACCGCCGTACCCTGAGGTGGTGTGGTCGGGGCTGTCCCTTGGGGACATGGGGATGAGCTGAGAGGATTTGGCTGCGGGTGGTAGGTGCAGCTCAAGTCGTAGGATCTGGCTGTGTAGAGCTTTGAGTTGCTGTAGTGAGGCATGAAGGGAAATGATAACACAAATGAGTGCGGAAATAACCAACAAAAAGGTTCTGCTAGTTCCTGATAACACCATGCTTCTTCCACTCTAACTCATACCTTTGTTTGGGTATGAGGTAATGCTATGAAAAACAAAACAAAAACAATATGATCTTGGATATGAGGTAATGCTAAGACAAAAAAAGAAACATAACTATATTATCTACTCTTCTCCCATTCCATATGCCTGATTATTCTCATTGTTACATCATATTTCTTCCAAGGAATGTTGAAGAGTACTTTTTATTTTAAGTATTTGTAACATCTTTAAAAATTACCCACAGTTTATTGTGTTGATGGTGCCTAGACCATGCATAGGAAAGAGAGCCCTTTGTGCAAAATGCTAAGTGCCCTCCTTGCTGCGGGTAGAGGGCACTCAGGACTTTCCAGGCTAAGCTATGAGAGCTGATAATACGAAGCAAACAGCTGTGCTGCAAAAATTATATGGCAAAAGTTTTAATTGCCCCAAGACCGCATAGCCTGAGATTGGTTTACTCAGCTTCCCAGAAACAGTCTTTTAATGTCAGCTGTTAAAAAAGGTGTTCAGTTTTTTCTTTTAACAACAACAAAACAAAAAGGAAAAACAAAACAAACAAAATGAACAAAAAAATACCCAAGAACTTCCCGAGGTGCTTGGCTGTCCATATTTGCAAAGCGGGGTACAGTTCTGGTCAGTCATGATAACAAGAACTGGCTTGAGCCAAACGCAATCTGCATCTGAATTTGCCTGATAAAATTTGTTTTTCTGCAAGCGTGCACATGGGAGCAGTTAAAGTGACAGGGTTATTTACAGGTTAATACTCAAGCAGATTGCTACACTTAAGTGAAAATTGGGGTAGAAGAGACATATTATTAGGTTGTGGGCCGTAATAGTTTGGAGCACATCAACCAGGTTGTAGAGGACGAAGCTGTTCTGAGTTCAGTTTTCACTTAATATAAATTAGATGTAACTACTAAATTAAATTACTGTATTTACTGAGATACTGAAAGGGAGAACCATTAGCTACAGACAACTTTTTTTCAAAAGACTACGGAAGGTGATTTTTTTGTTTGTTTTCCTTTTTCAACACTCACAAAGAAAGTGCCACCTATATTTTATTATTTTATAGAAGAGTTCTCATCAGGGAGCAGATTTTTTTGTTTCTTTGTTTTGTCACCTCCCATTGAAATGTCTTGTCCATGTTGTTATGAAGACCTCTGTTTGAACCAGCCTCTGTTGAAACTATTCTGCAATGTAAGAGCAAGCTTCATCATGCCAAAAGGACAGCAAACAAGGAGTAGCAGGATTCCCTCCAGGAAGAGGAGAAGAGGGGTTGGTTTGTTTAAGTGAGCAAAAGAAAGGGTGAAGGATTAGAGCCTGAGGGCTGATGGTTGTTGTCTTCAAATACATCGAGGCACATAGGGGGGATAACCACCAGAGACTAAGGCGATACAAGATGGAAAACAAGGCTGCCAAAAAAGATTCCCAATCAAGTATAGATTGACCATTAATAAATTTGGGCAGGAAATTAGAGATAAACATGGGAGGATGAGAAGGGTTCTGGAACAGTCTTTCAAAATAATAAAATTTAAGAAAGCAGCCTAGTTTTAGGATGGAAAAAGCATTTGTGCCAGTGATGTATCATGGGCAATGTAAACTGTAGTTTCATGATAGAAGACTTTGAAAGTATTGATTCCAACAGACCAACAACCAAACACCCCCCTTTCCCATTTCTCCCAAAGGCCATTGTCTGAAGTTCAGGAAATATGATGACAAATGGGAGAGAGTTCAGGAAAAAGACAAAAAAAAAATAATAGATAAATAAATAAATAAACCACCACCGCTACCACCACCACGAAATACCCCAAGGATTGAAAATACAACTCACAGTGAAACAGTATGGTAGTAGAGTTTTAATTACTTTCAAATATATATATATATATGTATGTATTTTTGGCCACAAGACGCAAGTACCCAGGTAGGAGAGCAAAGTAATAAAGGGTTCTTTAGATTCCTGTCACTAGCAATTTTAAAATCACGATTAGCTATGCTCTAGTTCAGACAAAAATGAATTCATGGAAATCCTGTCATCTGTGAAACTGAAGGTCAGGATAGAATTGTCATTCTGGGACCTTCTGACATGAGAATGTTACATGTTCATCTTACCCAAAAGCAGAAAAATTGTAGCCATGCTCAGTGACCCTGGCAAGATTGAGACAGCTATGAGATCAACAACATAACATCTCAGAATAGTGATCTTTTAAACTAAGATCATATTTACTTGTGAGGAGATATGCAGATTGATAGCCCTCTTAAATTACTAGTAGGCTGATGAATAAATTTTGTAATTGTGTTTTGTAGATTCAACTAATCAGTTATTTCTGTGCCAATTAATATAGTGTCTTTGCTGTTAGGAAAACAAGGGGTATTGCCATGTTTTTCTGCACATATTCCTTACCTCCAATAAAATAAAACCCCTAAAGCATGCCTTTTTAGCAGATTTTGGGAAAAAAATAAAAAATAAAAAAAAAAATCAAAGGTCAAAGGCATAAAGAATAGGCAAAAATCAAGGTCAAATAAATTCAGACTTGTACCTTTACTTACAAACCCAGAGTGTAGAACCTGGGTTGTACATCCTACTCAATGAGGGAAAATGCTGACATTTAACAACTTCTGCCATAAAAACATAAAATAATGATTAAAAAATCATCTAGCTTCAACTTTAAGTGGATAAAAAGCTCTGGTTCAGTTACTCTTTCTGAAATTTTGGCAGAAGGCTGATACCTATGAGGGACATGGAGACTTCCAGAGGCTTCCAAGCTTAGCAGAAGCTTAAGCAGCTGGCAGCACTTAGATCCTCTGTAAACTACCTCAGTGGAGACAAGCAACACAAATGAGTATTTAAAGGATATTATAAAATAAGATCATATTGGCTTCTTACATTTTACCAAATGACAAAACTACATTACAACTCAGAAAAAGTCTTGGAGAAGTTCTTCTGCAAAATGATATGCTTCCAAGTGTGGGGGGGTATGATTTCTTTGTTCCACGTAATGTTCTTGGGTAGCATGAGTAAATTTGGCAGACATGTAAATTCAGCTCCACTAGACCCGTGCAATTACATTAGAGGATCTAATATTTCATGGCACAAAGCTTGTGCACGTTGTCAGATTATCCTATTGGGCTGCAGCTGTTTAAGGGCCAGTGGTTTGCTATAAAAATTGAAAGAAAACAAAGAAAAACTTGTGCTTTGTTTGCTTTTGTCCTTCTCTGTGATTCTTGCACTATTTGAATGATTGAGCCGAAGAGGAATCTCTACCAATTTTCAGCAGCCTTTTACAAATTCATTCCTGACCTTTGCAAATGAATGAATATTTGTCTGGAGGTTAGCGGGACTGCATGTGCCATGCCCAGCTACATCTGCAAGTACTGTAAGCAGACACCGCTTCTGAAAATAGGATCCACAAAAGGTGTTGCTAAGTGAGTGTATGTAAAAACATTTTTGTGTAGTGCGGTTTTAAAAGCTCTGTCTGGTATGGAAATCAGAGAAAGGACGAATAAGTGCTCCTATTGTTGTAAATAAGCATTCATACTTACCTTGAAAGGGAGAGTTTTTGGAGCTAGTTTATTTTGTGTGTTTTGCAACTGATAGCACTCACATTTATCTTTCTGTGTCTAGACACAGTGAAATTAAAATGTCCCACAGACATAGCGTTTAAAATCCCCCATGTTTAGTAGGATGAAACATGTTAATAATTCACAGAATGCAGTGGGTATTTACTGATACACTCTGCTTTGTCACTGCAGTCAAAAAAAATAAATAAATAAAAGGAAAAAAAAAGAAAAGTCACCAAACCAATTAAATTATATAAGGAAGACATCAGGAAACAATGCTAAAAGGAAATCATTTTTGACTGCAGTCTGTCTTTATGATGAAGTAATGATGAGTAAATATGACTCAGGTTTCATTTGTTCAAAATGCACAGGATAATATGCATGCTCAGCAAAAGAAATGTATAAATCCAGGCAACAGAGTACTATGTGAAAAGTAATTTTACACTGAATTACAACATATGAACCTTGCTTTTTTTCACACTGGATGAACATCTGTCTTCCCATTGCTTGGCTGATCTTCATATTTTTTTCAGTAGCAGCACAGGAAAGTAAGCAAAATAGAACTAAAAGTTTGATGTCATTTTAAAAGCAAAGAGGAGCACTAGACAATGCCTGCTGTAAGCACAATGTTCATTCTGGCACAGTGCAAAGAAAATGCAAAATCATTTCACTGAAATTTTAATGAACCCAGAGGAGAACACTGCTGTTTGATGGACTTTATGCAGTGCTCTGAGCTCATCCATTCACAGAGCAACTTTTCACGGGGTTGGCTTGGTTTGGTAACTTGCATTATCACTTGGATTCTGCTGCTTTTGAATGCTAGTCTGAATGCAGCTGATCAAAAATAACTTAGCTTGACTTTGTTCCAAGCCATGAAGTGAAGTGCACTGAGTACCAGAGAGGTACCTCTGCTGTCATGTGAGGTCGTGGTGAAGTAACGGTGTGGACAGGCCTGTCGCATTATGAGCTTTAGATATCCAGCCCTGGAAGTTCTGATCTCCAAGTGTTTTATTCTGCCTATCACTGTATCGCATGAACACAAATGAAATCATTTTTGTTTCCTGAATACTTTCAATAGAAACCAGGAAAGGAAAACACTATTTTTACTCTACTCTTGGTACAGTTTTGGTTCTTTAACCTCAGACAAGTCTGCTGCTAGACTACCTCTGTTCTGACTCGACATGAGGACCAGCTTTGAGTTCAGTGTCCGTGTTGCGTAGATAGAGGGCTGCATTCTGGTGCTGGACTGGACTAGAGCAGGGTTTCAGGTGATGTAACTTGAGGTTACATCACTTACTACCTGTGTCTTTCAACATCAAAATATGCACGTTTGATCTCTTGTTCTGAGTATTAGTGTTTAATTTCTTAAAGTCATTGCCTACACTAACAAGAAGGCAATGAAGTCCTGAGCAAGCTTTGCACGAGACAGTGGACGCTAAGCATGTCGCTATCATAATGAGCATAAATATACGATCTGAGGTATAAGAACTTAATGCCACAGGACACCAAAAAAGGAAACACCAGCGTTCAGACAAAGCTGTACCTGGTCCTATAGGATTACTTGATGTGATCTAAATCACAAAACAATTCATTTTAAGAACAGACTGGTTCACAGCTCGAAGTACTCTGCTCTTGAGAGTTCCAGAAGCAGGTTTCTGTCTTGCCATGCTTTAATTTTTGAAGGCCCCAACACAGCCAAGCATGTAGACAGGTACTTTATTTAGTATCTGTTTCACTTCCCATAAATACCTTTGTGCTAACAGGGCTACAGAGAGTGTGAGAATGCCACTTTAGATTTTCACCCAGTGAACCTGCCATACCAACAGCAATCACAATAATACAAAGCCTTTTTTTTGTAACATATTGTGCCTATCCAAATCAGATTGCAGGACTGGAAATGTTGACAAAATTCACAAGTTCCACTGTATGGAACCATTTTGAACAACTTTTAATTCACATGACAAATGCTTTAGGAACTGAACATTTTCATCATTAAAGGGCATTTTATTTAAATTAAAATATGTTTTCTAAATACATAACAATAAAGCCTGATGTCTTAGCTACCCATACTTGTTCCTCTGAGAAAAGAAAGTCTCACATACCCTAAATTCCACATTCTGGAGCAATTTAGGTCTCCTTAAAGATCACAGTTTGAACTACAAATGCAATAAGGGCTGCATCCTGCTGTAACTGAAATCCTTCCTAAGTCTACTTCTGCTTTTCAATCTCTCTAATTTTTCATTAGATCAAGAGTCACACATTTTTGTTGGCAGTAAAGAAATTCCAATTTGAACTGCCTTCTGTCTTCAATAGGAATTCTCCCAAAGTACAGAAATAAAAATGTAAAACTTTGCTGTGTTTCATTACTTTCATTCTTTTGAAAATTGCTTCTCTGAAAGCTCTGTGTGAAATTATTAGAAGACAGGTTTTGAAATGCTTGTGAAAGTAGATGCATATATGGGACTCAAAGGGCCTTATTTAAAAAAGAAATTTGCCGGTTACCCAGATCTCTGGTTGGTTATGCCCATTCAAGAATACAGAATCCATCATTCGTATGATTATTTTTACATCTGAACTTTTTTTATACTGGATAGACTTGAAACTTTCAGGGTCATTTGCCCAGCATGTAGTTGAATGTCCTGTGCTATAGATTCCAATTAGCAAGACCATGTTCAATGGTCCTACACCACCAATGCTGTCTAACTGCTTTCCACTTGGCTTTATATGTTTCTTCTTTGTTGCAGCTGCAACCAGGTCTATCTATCCTTTGATAGAAAAATTTCAATTACCCCAGGGAGAAGCTTTTAGCTTTATTAAGCATTGAAGTCTACACATTTGTTCTTCTGTTGAAGAGCAGTTCAAAAGGAGACTTTCTGAGGAAGTAATCTGAAAAATTAGGATAAATCTTGTGGACTTTCATTGCTAATGTTTTTTTTTCCCTGTAATCTGAGCCTAAGAATCTGCCAACTCAATGTACGGTTAAGCATTTCTTTAACACTTTTAGCCTCTGACAGATGTTTCTTATACTTTACAACTAAATGGCTTTTCAGTGGTTTTTGAGACTGCTGTGCTCTCAGCATAAAATTGATGTCACAGGAGGCTGGATAGCTACACTCTAGCCTTGACAGATAGTGACAGAAAACTGTTCCCATCTGGTAGCTTCGTATTGGCCTCTGAGTAAACTAATGGTTTCCTTTCTTAGATGATGGGTGTCAACTCATCATCTCCTTGTTGCCAAGAGTAACTTTAGTTATCCAAGAAAAAGCAAGGATTGCATACACCAGATCTCTAATCTGCCCTCACTTTGTTGTGGTTGGCCTCTCGGGGTCATGAGGTGGTCAAGTATCATGGAAGAAAGCTAGTAATAACACTGTTGTAAGTCACATCTCTTTTGTAGATAAAAAAGGAGCTTCTCTTCCTAATGCTGTCAATCTTGTATTTTACTCCATTGGTGGGTTCATTTACGCAAGTAAATAAGGCTGTCATTTACGCTTTTTAATGTTTGAAAATTCCACAAAAGTTTCACGTCAGTGGTTTGAAATGGAATCTTTCATTATTGTCTCTATCGCACAAATTAATTTATTACTCTATTTGAAGTCCTAAATGCCTCTTGAGAGAGCTGAACATACAGTCTAACAATCTACCCATAAAGAGCAAACACGAGTTACACATTTAAAGAAGATAATCTTTCAGTTGTATGGAAATCCTGTCACTCTTGCTTTTCTGTTTAAGCTTCACATAACAAAGCCTTTCTTTTTGCTCTCAGCAAAGTTTTGATTCTTCCTCACTCATCCCTCTTCTGTGCGGCAGAGAAAAATGACACATTAAATTGAGTCTGTGAAAAGGGCACACACCTAAATAAGATTAATATCACCCAATCAGAGGAACACTGAAGTTCTTGGGTGGAAAATATTTTCCTTGGACTCTTCAGTAAAGAGAGACAAGGAAACAAATAACTGTGGTTACAGTCTTCCAGACGCACAGTCCCATGTGTGTGGAGCTGCTGCATGCCTTTTATTTTCAACACTATTAAGTTTCAAACACAGACAGAATTTACATAAGCAAAGCTCACCTGGCTAATTACTGCCCTATATATGTATTATTATAATCAGCTATTAACACACAAGATTATATTGTGATAATACATCAAAGTATTACGACTGGGGATTTTGAGTGAATTACTACTCATCCTTCTTGTGCATCCCTCACATGGCCAATATGCCACCTACCTCGCTCTTAGAGACACATCTACCATCTTTCTAGACAGAGGCATTGCACTTTTTCACAGTAACTCAACCAGCAGCAAAGACTCACACTAAAACTAAAATAAAAAATAAAGAAAGAAAAGAAAATCCCTGAACTGCTTGCTGTCTTTTAGGAGAACGCTATTTGAAGTTGCAATAAAAATAATAAATAAATAACTAAATAATAATAAAACAGAGGAAAAATAATTAAGATTACAGAAATTAATTATATATCAAAGTCCACAGATGGGCTCCTGTTGACATCAAAGCTTTGGCTTCTCTTTGATAATGAGATTACATGATACTTGATTTTCAACACATTCTTCTCTGCAGAGTAGACTTGTTACCACTGTCTGTCAATGAGCCTGCACAAAATTTGATCAGTTTAAAAGCCAAGGTTTTGGTTTTTATACCACTGGGTTTGGAAAACCTGCAACCCTAAAGCTGGCACCATAACCCAGCAACTGAAACTGTAGTTAAAGCTTGTGTTTCCACTGTTTCATCATGTTATACATGCATAACGTTTTAGGCTTTCACCTCCAGTCAGTTAAGATCTCTGCCTTTAAAATTTCGATTTGTATCATCTATCCAGACTCGTTGAGTACATGTGTACACATAACTACATGGAACTTCGTAAGCAATTCTGTTGACAGGACAAAAAAAGAGGAAAAAATGCCATCTTACTCTCTCACCCAGGTCTGGAAAAAATAGCTAAAGTAAAATGCAGTTAAAAGCTGGTAGATAAGATCGAACATACTGAAAGAGTTAACTTCTGTATGAAAAAATAGCATGCGCCTGCCTACTGCCTTATCAGAATGGAAATGGTATCATAAAACAAATACCAAATCTTGCTTTGATACTCTCCATTTTCTAAAAAGCCTGGGAATAGAGTCTGGTGACCTTTTGACACGTAACCTTTTAAGAGAAGATTGGGTACGCTGTAAGGGAGCGCAGTCCTTCTCGAGCTGTATTGGGCTGAGGTGCCAAGTCACTGCTCTGAAGTTCAAGGTACGTGTTGCTGAGTCCGTCATTGCCAATACTGATGTATACAGCACGAAGATGGAGCAAGTGCTGGAGGAAAGTCTAGCAGGTGGCAGACAGAGACATTTATATTAAGACTTATGCTGAATTGTTAATTTTTAGTTATCAGCAGAACCAAACTAAAACTGCGTGCTCAGCTGAGAGCATTACTGGTGCAGCTTGTTCGTGCTTCAAAGATAACACTTGCTTTCAGTGTGAGTTTTATTTTTTTGTTGTTGTTTTATTTATTTATTTATTTTTTCTCCTAGGTTTGAGCTCTTTGATTCAAAATATGTTGCTCAAAATTCGTTACTAAATAAGCAACGTTTTGTCCTCATCCCTGTCCAGACTTTTTGGCTACTTCCTCCTCCCTCACGCAGTAGCCTCCTACAGAAGTTAGGTCTAGCATCAGGTACTTCCAGAGGATGTGAAAGCTGATTGATAGGTAAAGAGGATAACTGCTCACACAGCTGAGGTGATGGTAGGTTGTTTAGAAGAGTTGACAAGGGAAGACCGACCAACATCATCCTTGCGTAAGGTCTGCAACGTGGTCCTACATGAAATCGTGATATCCAACCTGAAGAGACGAAAGGTGGACCGAGAACTTGGATAAGGAATTCGTTTGAAGGCTGCACCCAGGGAGTTGTGGTCAATGGCTCCGTGTCTAGGTGGAGTATGGTGATGAGTGGTGTCCCTCAGGGATCTGTCCTGGGACCACCATAGGCAATAGGATCAAGTGCACCCTCAGCAAGATTGCAGACAACACCAAGAGAAGGAAGGGATGCCAGTCAGAGGGACCTGGCCAAGCTTGAGAAGTGGACTCGTGAACCTGGTGAGGTTCAACAAGGCCAAGTGCAAGGTGCTGCCACCTGGGTGGGGGCAATCCCAGACAGGAGCTGAGAGCAGCTCAGTGGAGAAGGACTTGGGAGTTCTAACAGACAAAAAGCTTGACATGAGTTTGCTCAACAGAGCTGCTGCCTGTGGAAGCAGTGAAGGTGGAGTTGACTGCTGAATGAAAGGGCGACAGCGCTTGCTGGAAGAGGAAACAGAAGAGCTTTTTTTTTCAATCCAACTCTCACAGCTAACAGGGCTGTACATCTCTGGTTTGCATTGCCACAGTGACAGCAAAAAACAGCTGAAGTCATCTTCAAATGAGCTGAATGCCTCCGCTACATCAGAAATGTCACACTGACCAGTATGTAAGATTATTTGGGTACAGTGCCTTCATCTAAATGGTACTTTCTCTTCTGTATACAATGATTCATAATTTTGAGCAACTTTTATTTCATGGACTTAACATTAAAGAACCTGTCATAATCTTCTATACCAGGGAACTGTTTATATTGCTTACCTAGAAGTCCTCCTCATTACACAACTTCCACATTCTATTAAGCAAAGATCTTTTCATTAATCAAATATTAGTTGGAGAATTGCCCTGCTGTTAGCAATATTTCCAGAGCAACAAGCTTAGAGACTGTCCACTGGAGGCCAGTCAAAGTGCTGGTGAATCACTTTCTTTAGGATTTATGACTAACCAGTTTAGCCTACAAGGTAAGACTGTGAATGGGGGTACCTCTGTGTTGGAGCCCACAGGAATGGTCTGCAAAGCATAAGGAAAAAAAGAAAAAAAGTTTTTCAACGGTGCTGGAGAAAACTTCAAAGAAGCCAGCTTGTGCTGCAAGGATTCTGCGACAATCTCAGTAAGTGCTTTTCAACATCTTCAGTCATTGTCTCATTTCAGTACATTAGGACACCTCTATGCTTGATCATTATAGTAGTTCACAAAGCAAGGAGTAATTTATGTCTCTCTGGCTAACAACAGTTCCTCACAGGCTGAGAGGACCACTTCAATGAAGTGGCACTGTATCAGAGAGCTGGGCACTCGTGCACAGCAAATGTTTATGTCTTAATGCATTTTTTGCTCTCAAAAGAAAACATACATTTTATAGCCTTCTTGTATCATCTCTCTTCCTGCATTACTCCACTTCAAGATACTTTCCAGAACATGTCTTCAGTCCTTTCCACGTAAAACTAGGCAGGAGGTCAGACAGTATATAAGTTTATTATAGTCTCGGGCACAGGAACTCCCCTCTAAAGAAATATTCAAAAAGTCAGTGCAGTAAAACAGGAAACAGACAAAACAATAAGCCGATTAGCCTCTTGCAGTATGTAGCTGCTATTCAACTGGCAAATTAAATGGCGGGTAGAAAATAACACTACTACTATAGCTATATTGATATTGCTATGGAGAAGGTAGCAGCAGTCCTTGCCCTCATCCCATCAGCAACATTAGCTGGCACCAGCTAATGGGATGTCTACCATCAAGAGTTGTCCAAGCCTTTAAAGAATCTATTCAAAGCAGAGAAAGAACAGAGATGTTACCCAGGTGAAGGATGCAACGCCCTTTCTTTCACTGTGCTTTTTCATCCCACCGGTAGAACGGCTTTGTCTGTGAACCTGGCTACGGCATGGAGGGAGTAAAAGAGAGAATGCGCATATACATTTTGCAAAATTAACACCGCAGCGTTAAGTTCAATGGGAATCTCATTTTAATAGGAAAAACCACTATATCCATGGAATCGCTGTCTCCCTGGAACAGCTCCCCCAGCAGGTGCTTGTACCTACAGGACAAGTGGCTAAGCAGTGCCTAATCCTCAGAAGACTCTGATCTCATAGACTACACCGATGTGCAACCATGAAGTTATACAGGACCTCAAAAGACATTAAGCTTCACAGTCCAAGTGGCACCTGGTATTCACCAGAAAGTAGAAGGCTCAGCACATCTAATTGCAGAGCTTCAGAGCAGTCTCTGCAGCCCTGGGCATGGGCTTCTTTTTGCATTGTGAAGAAAGCCTGATAATGAGAAGCACAGTCCCAACACCACCACTTGGTTCTAGGATTACTTCACCTCGTATTCCAAGAGACTATAAAACCAGAGAACAGAAGAGTTGCAATTTTTCTGCAGGCTTCCATATGTTTTCCTTTATCTCCCTTTATCCCTGCTTTTTCTTGGTGAGGAACATCCAAAATATTTCTAATTTAATTTTAGGATTTGAAATGCAGTTAGGCCTGTTCATTATAAGCACCTGTAGTTTATCTGGGAAAAGTGCCAAAAAAAACTTCATAATAGTTTCAAGTAGTCTAAAGCAGAAGTCTGATAAGCTTACTTTTGAGAAAAGGAATGTATTAGCCACCACAAAAGAAACGAAATGAAAGGAGGCCATATTTTTCTCCCAAAGTTTTGTTCAGGTGCTATTTTTTTCCCCCATTTCTCTGTTAAAATATTGACCATTTCTGAGTTACAGATTCAGCAGATGAAATTGTTCAGGGCTTATGATCAGATAGCACATAATGATTCTGCAGTGTTTACAGTCAGACTGTGGTACTGGTGATTGTATGACTTAACTTCATGATTTAATTACAATCCAATATCTCAATAGCTACCAAACATCTATTTAATATAACAAAATTCTTCAGTTAGTATTCATTCAGTAAGTTTACTGCCTTAGCTTTCACATTAGCTTAATACTAGTTGTACCAGATCAATTTTCCTTCTTTTTTTTTTTTTTGAGAGACTTATTATTAAAGACTAAATAATAGACTAATGATTTTTTTTCCCCGATAAGCAGCAGAGATCAAAAACCTTTCCTGACTGAGCAACTATTATGTGCTCAAAGAAAAACAAACAAACAAACAAAAAAAGATAGGACCTGAGTTAGTGTTGGGTCTGTCATATGTCCTAGTCACCCTGATCACATTTGGTCATCTCACTTAGCATACAAATCTGTACATTTGAACAAGGCACACTCCCAAAGGACGTCAATGGAATCATCTCCATAGTATGGCCCTGTTATGGCACTGGGCAACAGCCTGTGGTTGACACAATCCGCTCCTAACACAATTAAAACTGGACCAGACAATACTCTAATTAATCCTGAGGAAGCTTCTGTGACTGAGGCTAATACTCCAGCCAGCTGGAGAAAGTGTCCCATTTTAGTCTATCCTCTGTCTCAGCAGTAAATTCTATTTTTCCTGCTGTTTGAAGAGAACGCCTTCATACACCAGATTTGCCTCGGTATTCAGTGCTTACATTTGGTGGTGCATGACACTGCCTATCATGCAATCGCTGGTGCATACTTGGTTCTTTGGCCATAATAGCATTAAAAAACATAGGGTAGACACCCGCAACAATATGAACAACCAACTAGCTATACTTAAATCACTCTCTGTCGAACGTGGCACAACCTCACCTGGCAGCAACACAAAAGTACTCCTGGATTGCTGAAGTTTTTCATCTGCTCTCTGTCAGGAGAGGGAAAAGCAGTGGAGCTGAGATTACGTAGTTCCACCGCCAGTCCCTCCCACTTCTACCTCCCAATCAGCCTTCTGTTGAGCTGGCACCTACAAAGCTTTCTACTTAAACAATATTCAAAATGGGTTTTACCAAAACTTTGTGTAATCTACAGTAAATGCTTTCTTTTTTTTTTTTTGCCTCAAAGTTCTTTGACCCATACTGAAATATATGAAGTCCTTCTGAACTGATACATACAAAAGCTTCCAATTTTAAAGACTGAATATCTGCTATGATTACTGTTACTCTCTTCTCTTGCAAAAAAATAAAAATAAAATAATAATAATTCTCTTAACAAACAAAAGCAAGATCCTTGACAGATACTCACAGGTGCAGATTTTTAAGGATCAGTTTACCACACCCGGCTGGAGGGGCGCTGTCATTTACATTTTCTGCACATCAGTTCCTCAGTAGCAAAAATGTTCTAAGAGTGATAAAATGTAGCCTTGTTTCACAAGTGATGCATCTCTAATGGTAGCTGATGTTTCACAATCTTTGTTAGTTTCTTCTTCTTTTGCAGAGCAAAAATGCCTGCAAGAAACATGCATTTCATCCTCTGCAACTTTAATCACCACAAAGTTGTACAGGATGGATAGTTGAACTTGGCATAATACCATGAAGCTCTTTTCTCTGTATTTTGTGGTGCTGCTGCCATCTAGAGTATGAAAGTAATACTGTATCAAGAAATATCATCAGTAGTATTTAATTAATGGATTTTGTATTAACAGTGAGCAAGTATAATCATCATCATACATTTTCTCTATTTTGTTCCACTGCTGCCACCTAGAGTTAAAAAAAAATGTACGCTATTTTTCTAACTACAGATATTTTAATTAGTGGCTATTTATATTTGTGGGCAATATCTTACTTTTCCATAATTTTCTCATTGCTTTGGCTTGTCCCTTTGTCCTGAATGTCAGTATTGCCCAAGTATTACATCTAATACTCCCTTTTAAAAGACTTACGAAAGTAGTTAAGCCAAGTCTTTAATTTGTTGTGATTTTAGGCTTTTAAAGGTAATCTTTAAAGAAGACTGGTGTTCTGTGTATGGAAAATATCCCAGCTCAACCTGACATTTTTTGTCCTGGTCAGAAGATGCCATTCATCATGAAAACCAGATTTAATATTCATATGAGAACCCCTGATCAGAACTAATAAGGAAAAAAAAAGAGGCTGCCATTGTCATTACTGACTGTCACTGTTACTCCTGTTAAAAATAAATAAAATAAAAATAAAATAAAATTCTATGCAACTTGTGTGTGTGTGTGTGTGACACAGCAAACAACACACATGCCTTGGGACTGTAAAACAATCAATAAAAGAAAATAACGAATAATAGGTTACCAAATCTGCAGTCTCTAGCGCATGTGACCTCCTTGTATATTTGAAGGTTCAAAAGAAGTATCCTTTGATGCCTAGTAGGTAACTACAGAAATTCCTGGAAGAAATCCTAGGCATTCTTGTTCTTTTAGCCTATTTAATTTTTAGACAGCTTTGGATGACTGCACTGGAGGTAACAGCAACCCTCCAAGATCAAACATCCACCAACTCTTTACCTGGATTGTTCCTTCCTCTTTGCTGATGTAATCACTTTCATTATCCCTCTTCAGGTGGCCTCGACAGCTTACTTTGTTGGGAATCCTTAGCTTGTCATGTCTAGTGGAAACAGTGGCACTTTCTGTATCTTTGTTTGACAGCTCTATTACAGTGCCTCAAAACTCAGGAATTAAATACATAGGCCTCCTCAATATCTCTAATGGCGAATTTCATAAAAAAATAAAATAAAATAAAACCTTTTCTTGGACATTGATCACAGAACTTGCTCCAGCTGGCTGTTCTTGGTTCCTAGCTCGTCTAGCTGTGCCCCTTGCCTTCTTTCACCTACCTGTGAAGTAAAGCCGATGTCCTGGTTTTGTCTTTTCAAACTGTCTTTATGAAACCGGCCCTAGCTCTTGTCACAATGGCTTCACCTTCACAGCAACATGAAAGCCACACCTGCTTCTGTATACCCTGCAAATAGCTCGCCCCAGGAAGGCCTCTGCAGATAACACAGGTAGTCAAATGAAGCAAGGTTTTATTCTCAGGGTGGTGGCGTTTGTCTTTTTGGTTGGAATGTGGAAACTTTAGAATAATACATCCAATCAGTTCCACAATTGCTCAAAGACTGCCCTGGGCATAAATGCATAGCTATTTACAGAGTTAGGTGGAATCGAATTAAAAAGAAAGCTAAACAGGGAGTACAGGGGGCTCCAGATACAGGGCTGGCAGAACCAGAAGCTTCAATATGTTCTGTAATTGTCTGCAGATCAAAGCTATTAACAGCATGCGGTGTACCAACAAAATACCTCATCTCGGCTTGTCTTCTCATTGTGGAAATGAGAAGGAATAGCGGACTGAAAGATGGGTCTGGAAGAAAGAGCCCCGAGAGTCCAGTGCGTGTAAAGGATAAAGAGCGAATGGTATGGGGGTGGAAAGAGCCCCGGGAGGGTGGAAGGAAGGACACAGGCCTGGCGATGTCCAGGCCCTAGGAGAGCACACGCGCCTCTCACGCAGTGAAGGGGGAGCTTCGGGGTGCTGCTAAATACCTGACAGGGTTAGGAAAGTGGTGGACAGCACCTCTGCAAGCTGTATAGGTGAACATAAAAACTGCTTCATGTAAGCAATGAGGATGGCCTAAAAAACAGTATCCTGAAGAATTCCTCATGATGAATAGTGATTACCGTATAAGATTATAGGAGAAAAATAATCCCAAACAGGTTTAGAAATAGCCTTTGTGTTAAAGTACTACAAAAGTGTTGGCAACAGGCTGTTATCTCCTAGCCTCACTAGCCTCAGCTAGATCTGAGTAATGAGGAGAAAAATAAATAAATAAATAAAAGTTGTGTAAACTATATAATCACTGCCTCTAGTAACGGTTGTCACCTCTTTGCCATAATGTCTGTGTCCTCTTAGAGTACCCTGAGTTTTGTTAAAGGAGCTCTGCAGTGGCTTAATCATTTTAGGGCCTCTTGTTTTTGTTAGGTATTGGCAACATTTGGCTTTCCTTTGGCCTCTAAGTCTCAAAACTGGTAATTCTAATGTCTGTTACTTTCAGATTAGGAAAAAGGTATCATATTGTCGACACTTTATATTTTTTAAATCAATGTCTCTGGTATTTATGCTGATATTTCTTCTAATATTTGTGACTATAAGGAGCACAGTATATTAAACTTCTACTGACGTAAGAGAGAATAGCAAAAATGAAGCAATTGTAACATGTAAGCCTTTATCTATGGACTTGAATAGAATCCCATCTTAGCCAAATTATGATAAGCCTTTGTTATTAGACATATTCTATTATAACTCAATATAGATGACAAAAATATCTTATTTGAAAACAAATGAGAATCGGCAGATTGTACCACTGGGTGATCATCTAGCAGAAAGATTCATCCTGCATAAGCTTCTTGAAGGTTTGTTTTTTTTTTTTTTTTTTTTTTTTTTTTTCCCACTGTAAGACTTAAAAAAAAATAAATCAAGAATTTGTTTCTGTAACTTCTGTAATTTTTTCTGTTTCTGTAACTTCTGTAATTTTTTCTCCCCATGCCATTCCTCCTTGTAACATATCCATCATACTGTCCTTAAGCTTCAGCCAGCGTGGAACATGCAACTGGTCACTGCCAGGTACCACAGCACATAATTGTCCTTTATAAGTCTCACCTTGTTTTGTGCAACCCTCCTTCTTTTTGGTGCTCGGACAAATTTGCCATGATTACATCTTTCCCGTGGCTAGTTTAATTCTTTTCTCACATTTGGTCCTTCTGCATAGTACAAGCTGGCTCTCAAAGTACGGGACTAAGTTTTACTTCAAATAAGTAGTCCAAAGATAATTATTCTCTTTCTCCTTCTAGAGCCCTGAAGATTCAGCTCATGGCATTTTCATGGCTCTTAACTTTTTTTTTCCTTTTTTTTACCAGTGAGCTTATTATTACCTTAGATGTCTGAATTTACTCAGTAACTATTATTTTAACCACTGAACTTTCTTCCAGTGTTAACAGTTCAGCACAATGGAATTTATATCAATGTGATATCTTAAAGCATATAAGGAACTTAACAAAGTTCCTAAGAGTTTTAAGAAGAGCATTTTCATCCTGATCAGCAGACCGGCTATACCTAATAGTATGATAGCTGATAGTGCCATTCTGCAGCTTATTCTTCAATCCAAATTCACATGGGATCCCTGTTGAATTGTTTCAAGTGCTATTTTCATCTTCTTGTAATGTGATTCAAAATGGTTCAGACATAAGAGTTCCCATTCTGATTACATTATTAAACAAGCATAGCTTTTGCTTTTGACAGTAAATGGTCAGGCTCGTCATGCCTCTAGTAATTATCTCTCACTGAACACCAATATTTATTTTGAAATTTACATCCAGGAACTAATCAGTCACAAAATCCTGCTTTGAAAATGTATTTACAGCCTCAGAGAGAACTGCTTCCCTGTGATCACAGCTTTGTCCTCAAGCTGTTTGTTCATATACGTGTGTTTGCTCTTATACCTTAACATTTCTTCTTGAGTGGTGCATGTTTGCATTGTAGCGAGTCATACAAAGTAGAGAAAGGCAGCACAGTTTATTAGACCAAGTGCTGTAAATGGGAAAAAGACAAGCTTTCCAATGCAAACCCGTCTTTAGGTTTCAAATAGACACAGCAAAATGCGAACTAAGGTTTATCACAATAATATGAGCACAGCTAGATGCAATATTGCATCACTTTTCACGAAGCAGTTTTGAAATATTTTGTAGTTGAAATATTTTAGTTGTCCTATGTTTATGAAAAACATTTTGCCCTTTTCAACTGTTTGTCTGACTCTGTTTTCTGTCGTAGTGCCAAAGTATGTATTTCTAATGAGTGCAGTTCAAGTCTGTAACTGCTAATGCTATCGTTTGGAAAGAAGACAGTATCTCTCAAAATATTCACAGATAATTTCCTGCAATAACTGCTTTGGCCTGTTTGTTAATTTTACCATAAACAGTTGGTCTGATCAACCTCACATTATGTAGATTCATTAACACGGTCTGAAACATAATGAACAATGATCTTACCCAACTGATTATTATTTTAAAAAAGAACTTTTGCCAATTAGTATTGTTGTTCAAAAGAGTGGTGAAATATATTCCCTTTAAAAGCTGCTGTGCAGCAAAAGACGTGTTCTAACTCCCATCCCTGGAACAACTTCAGCACTTTATCCCCTAGCTGACTGCTAAACAAGACAGAGTCCTGGCTGCAATGGCCTGACATGTAACCTCTGAACTAAGGAATCGCAGTCATCTATCCTTTCTCTGGCTCAGAAAATGTCTTAACTGCAATGGCCTTGGCAGAAGGAACCTGCCCAGGTACTGCATGTGTCTGACCTGTGATTCAGCACAATGCAGAGGCTGAATTCCGGGCAGAACTTCAGGCATCTGGGGTATACACACCTCCAACATTGGATGGCAAATACTTGGAGCATCTGAAGAGAACCATGTAAATTTGGTTAACTAAGACCCATTTTGAGAACACATCCATTCTACAGTGAATAGGTAATAAACTCCTCCTAAGATTTCTCATCAAAGTAACAGCTTGTACTGTGAATTGTATCAGAATTGCACATCTTTGTTGTTTGGTGCTGGGCTTATCTTAGAGAAAAAAGCAAGGTTTAACAGCAGGCAAACCAAACCAAACCAAGCCAAACCAAACCAAACCAAACCAAACCAAACCAAAACCAAAACCAAAACCAAAACCAAAACCAAAACCAAGCAAACAAAAACACTAACAACAACAACAAGCTTGATGCACCTGTTTAAAAAGTCCATGCCCTGAAGTTTTGTCTAATCTCTAAGACACCTATCATTTAGCTATTCCAGCATATTTTCTATTGTGGGGTATTTTATTCTAGAACAATTTTATTTCAGAAAAAAATTATTGTTATTCTAAACTAGAGAATTTATTTCAGAATAAAGTCACTAACAACGTGAAATAATACTTATGCAGAGGAATTACTCCGGAGTGGCAAAAGTGAAATAATTTTTGTGGGATGCCAATCCCAATTATAGAAGCCAATTTCATAGTGTTGCCAAACTGCGAATCAACAGAACATGACCAAAATGCAGCTCTGACATGCTTGAGGCGGTAGATTAATTAGAGCAGTGAAAAAGCAGAAAATGCATTGAAGTCCTGTGTTTGGATGGCTATTTCCCATGCTATTAGCTATGTTTACAGTATCGTTATCATAATTTTATCATTATTTAGTTGTACTATAATAAGTCCGGAGACTTGAATGAGGCTACTTTGCTAGTCAGTGTTCAGGCAAACTTGACGTGGCATTCCTTCCTGGAGGGAGCTAGGTAAGCCATGTAAGTAGCCACAGAAAAGTAATAACTTCAAAAGGTGCTCACACGAGGAATTATCCAAGATTTTAGGCCTGAATTTAGAACCAATTTGCCCTTTTGTCTTCAAACAAGTTTTTTTCCCTATTGCCCAGTTCTTTTTTTTTCTATCTGATATCACCGTGAAGACATAAAACTGAGTTTGCAAAATCACAGCCATTTCCATGGCAACAGATTGTGATGTTATCAGGTCCACTGTTGCAGCAAACAAAAGAAGTGACCAAGCTGTTGGGATAAGGAAGGAGTGGGAGTATTTTATAACCATAAAGATGTATTCACTGGTTATTGTCATATCTACTTCACAGACATTCACTATCACTTTCCTCTGAGGCTGTAATCCAGTTAAAATGTTGAGTTAAAGGGCTGATCTAATAAACAGTAAAGTCAATTGAAAGCCTGCCACTGTTTTCTTGGGAAGTGGATGGACAAGAGAACATTGCACCATGAATGGGACTTATGTAAGTATTATTATTCCTGTTCAAAGGGGACATGAAGTAACTTGATGCCTTGTGATTTATCTAGCACCATGTACTAGCTATATGGAAAATTACAGAATTTCTGTCCTTTTTGTTGTTTGTTTTAATAAATAATAATCTAGCTTTAAAATTCCACCAACTGCTCAGATCTGTATCTGTCCAATAAGGTGAATTCTACTCAGAAACAGTGAGTTTCTATATTCTTTAAGAGACACAATTATTCTCAATATTACGGGTTAAATTTAAAACTTGCTTTACAGTTCAAGCTGTAAAAAAAAAAAAAAGGGGGAAAAATTAATTCTGTTTCCTTATACTAGTAACTAACTTGAATGATTAATTCTGTTTCCTTATACTAGTAACTAACTTGAATGTTACATTATTTGTAAAAATATAAATGTTATATTTAAAACTATGGAACTCAGTTCTGCTGTCATTGAAGCCAACGGAGATTTTGTTTCCATCATCCCCACTGCCATGTTTATATTAAAAAAAATAAAAAAATAAAAATTATTCTAAAGACGTATATATATTGAAAGTGCCCCTTTGATAAACGGTGGCAGCAGAACGAAATCTCTGAATGAGCTCTTTGAAGCCTGCAGTTTTATGCACTCTGTGCCTTCTGAAGCTCCTCAAGCCGTTATAGACAAACGGAGGCAGGTAAGATTTGCACGCGTATTTCAAACATAAGTGAGTGACTGAGTTAAGATGGCCATTAAAACTTCAAAGGTGAAGTGCGACCTGGGTATTACTGGTGATAGTACAAAATTTGCTAGTGAGTGGATCTGATCAACTTTTACTTTTTTAAAATTATAGTCTCTCTGTCAATGCCACAACTTAGATATTCTGTCTCAAAGTTTTTCTCCTAAGATTTCCCTTCAGATGCCAGTGAAAGCAAGCACTTTCAAGCACTATCTGGATATTCATATGATGCTGGCTCCCCCTCCTTGCTTCCAGCTTGTCTCTATCTTGCTAAAGATGCTCTCTTCATAAGCTATTCTCTTCTTCCTATCTGTCATGGTATTTTTGCCCGGAAAGCCTTTCCTTCTTCATGCCATAAACTTTCTTACAAATTCCTCTTCACAGCTCACTTTTCGACCAGTATTTCCCAAACTACGACCAAACCTTAATTTATTTGGACAGCTTACTTTACTTGCATGCATAAAGTTGAATATTTGAGCCCAGAAGTTACTGCTTACTGCTCATCCAGAAAGATAAAAAAATGTGGGAATGTCTGTTACCCCTCTGGAAGGCTACCGTTTTGATAGACCAGTCATGGGGAGAATGGAAATGATCGAACAAAATGTACATCTACTGCTAATGAGGGTGGTATTCGGTGAAAAACACTCTGAGAACCATTGCCACAGCCAAAACTAATTTCTCTAGAATCCACAGATCTTTCATTTTTAAGTATTTTGTTTAGCACATTACATGACCCCTGACTGCATGTATACTGTAGAAAAGAAATATGCTAGGAAGCTGAAAGTACAGGCCATTTAAGTGGTTTTGAAGTGGAATTTAAGGCTCATTAACAGAGACTTTGGTTCCATTACTGGAGGAAGCTTTCAAGGGCAGCACAGAGCTTAGAAACTTTTGAACTCTGCAATTCCCCGTTTAGAAAATACAAAGTGTCTTTGGATCAAAAAAGGATCCTTCTGTCTTCAAATGAGTTCTTGGCCCCTCCCGTTAGCTGCAAGAAGCCTTTTTGCCTGCCAGAGTATCTGCAGGAATGTCAGTCATAGTTTTTCTAGCTATAAGCAATGATAAATGGACACATTTCTCTTATTGTTTTAGCAAGCAAGGTTCCCTGTAATTAGCAGAATTCAAATGCAGGTGCAATGGCATGAGTCCCTAAAACTGATGGAGGGAAAAGTACCTTAGACAAAACACTTAAAATACCGATCTTTCAACTGTTTTATTAATGTCATATGTTGCTCACAACAGAGAGATGACTGTGAATTTGATATGATGTAACGTAGAGTGAGCATAAATTATGCTGTTATGCTAATAAAATGAATTTGAAATATTGTTTAAAAATCTCCTCTGTGCCGTTCCTGATTATTAGATTGACACTAAATAATTCTTAAAACCAAGTAGCAAGTCCCATGTCCATTAGTCGGAAACCTATCTCCAGAGATAATATAAATATTACATAGTACGCAGTTGAGTCAATGAAATCGGTCTTATTAGATTAAAAAAAAAAAAAAAAAGGGGGGGGGGGGTGAAGAAATGTTTTTTGAAAAAAATGACTTTTCAGTTGGAAATTCACAGAATATTTGAGGTTGGAAGGGACCTCTGGAGATAATCAAGCAGGGTCACCCAGAGCACATTGCACAGGACGGCATCCAGGCTGGTTTTGAGCATCTCCAGAGAAGGAGACACCACAGCCTTTCTGGGCAACCTGTGCCAGTGCTCTGTCACCCGCACGGTGAGGGAGGGTTTTCTCATATTCAGCTGGAACTCCCATGGAAATTCATGAGATGAGCAACAACTAGCAGCTCAGAGAGCCAACTACAAGTCATCTCTGAAAAAGGTGGGGTAAAATCTTCTTGGGTAAAATACAATGATATCAGCACCTGTGGCTAAGTTGTCTGAAAGGTCCCAGGTGAGAAGTAGGAAAGGAGTCTCGATCGCAGGGGATTTCTCTTTGAAAATACACATCCATTTTGCAGTCAAGAACTTTACATTTTGCTTTGCTAGAATTCCTGCATCATTTTCACAATTCAGTTTTTATAACGTTAAGATTAAATTTAGATGAAACAGGCAATCGTGGAATACATTGTTGCTTCTCCAGAAGAAACCCTAGACTTTTAAAAGTTAACCAGAAGTGAGCTTAATTGCCCCTGTGGTATTCTGCCAGGAGGCTTTCCATGGCTGTTGTTTCCAAGTATCATCTTCAAGAGAAATCTGCTATAGCCAACATAAACCAGTGAAAACAGCAAGCAGCCAACAAATGGACCTTAATGTTGGCCATCTCAGCTTTCACAGAACATAGTAAGGCATCAAAAGAAAAGCTAGCAAAAAAATGTCCTGATTTATTACTGAAGGTGATTTTCCAGGCAGACGGCACTGTTTGATATTACTCAAATGAGTATTTGTTGTATGAAAGTACAGCTCTACATGGACGTATACATCACAAATGAGTTTGTAGCATTTTTACTAGTCCTCCATGATGGTGTATCTGGGGCAATCTGCAGTGACCAGTCCAGCAGGAATTGCTGAGAACATAAGATTTGCCATCCTGGACCGAATCAAAGGTCTCTTCCGTAGTTATTTCCTGACAGTGGCCAACAGCAAATCTAAAGCAGCAGCAGCAAATGTTCTTACTATAGGGCAAGCAAAGACAAAGGCAAATTCGCCTTAGAATGTGTTGGTGACGTGTAAAAAAACCCAGAGGCATGTTTCATGGGAGGCTTGTAAACAGATATTTGGCTGTGTCTGCATCTGTCTTTGGGAGTAACTGCAATGAAATCTTGCAGAACAGATAACATGTCTCCAATCTATTGCTTTCTGAAGGATCTCCATGGATTAGAAGCAAGGGACAACACCTGCTCTCTGGGCCTTATATTCAGCCGATCTGTGGCCCTTTGCACCTCCTTCCTTTTCAATAAAAGACCCCAAGAGGAGAAATAGTACCACATCATATTGAGCACATCTGTTAATGAGAAACAAGAATTTCTGATCTTAAGAAAATGATATAATAAAGTAATGAATTACTAGGTCATTTGGAATCAGCTACCAGTTTCAAGCTTTATTGCTTTAATGACAACTAACAGACCTCATTTTAAAAAATTGAGTAAATAACTATTATATCACCACTTAATTGCAGAATCACAGAATCATAGACTACGCTGAGTTGGAAGGGATCACAGGGATCAGATACAACTGTTTATCCCCTTCTCATGCCTGAAGAACTACCTCCAAATCTCCATAATTAAAGGAATTTTGCATAGAGATTTGTACTTCCCAGATACGCAAAGGCCTAACTTACTTTCCTTCAATACTCCTTCAAACATTCATTTAACAACAACAACAACAAAAAAAAAGGATGTATATGATGGGTGTTATATTTATATATGTGTTTATATCTATACAGACACACAAATTTATACTTAGGCAAATATACGTACATGTAAATGTGCAGGGATTGCTTGAGATGCTTGCTCGGGCCATGCACAGTAGCTCGTGTTGATGTATAATGAAGCACCACTAGACAGAACAGTCACTTGTGGCAGGTAGCTAAGAAATTTCAATAAAGTAAACTCTCAGTATTATCAAAATTATACATTTGGGGCTGTTAGCATGGCCTAGAAAAAGATGAGGACAGGCTCATCTCATTAAATGAGAAGAAATAGTGGAATTAGCTTGAATCTAATTACAAGCCACACTATCTAATGTAAAAACATGACTGTTTTTTCACTCCCATTCATTTTGGCTAGTAATTAGTTTTGGCCTCTAAAATGCCACCCTTTAATCATCCAAACACAGATGTGATTTGCCGTGCAATTTAATCTTGCTTTAATGAAGAACTAATGGACGCATCGCAAATTACTTTCCCTGTTGGAGAAAAATTCTATTTCCTGCTTTTCAAAAGATCAAGAGTATCTTGTGATAATAGCCCAAGCGGCCCTGGCAGCCTCGTCGCACAGAGCAAACAAGCTCTTTTACTCAACTCCCAATTCAATGGAGAAAAAGAGGCTACAATTAGCAACAAAGCAGGGGAAACGCGGCATTACAGCCGAATCACTTTCTGCAGCTCAACCCCCAGCAACCACTGCCTTGTTAGAGCCAGGTCTAAAGTGTCAGGAGCGAACAATGTGCTGTGATAAATTACTCTCTTCAAACAGCTGCACTGCTAATTTTCAATTATACACACAAATGGCTCTCAGATTGGAAGAAAATGGAGTGCATGGGGAGAACAGTAGTAGATTTCTATGTTTGTTTGGTGGTGAGTGTGGAGGCGGGAGAGTGACATCCTGAAAAGAAAGCTGTAGCATGTGGAGTTGGTATTTCAACACCGGATGATGAGCCCTCCCAAATCTTACAGAACCTGGTGGCTTCCTTCTCACATCTATGCTAGGCTGATGGAGAAAAAGACACAGAACCAGTTAGATCCACTTTTAGAATAATAATAAAAAAAAAACTTTGACCATTTGCTACATCAGCAGCCTTTGCAGCAGATGCAAGACGGCTGAACAAGTTGGAGACGGAGGTTTGAATCCCAGAAGAGCTGATTCCCTTTCTCAGCTTTTCAACAAAAGGGCAGTGGATTCCTTGTGCATCTTTAAGTGGGAGATGTGCTGAAGTAGGTGAACCCATGATTCTGTGTGGACACTGAAGATATGTGTTTGATGCCACCACAAATTTGCCCATGATCAAGGTAAAACTTGTTGCCATACAATCAAAAACCGTACTACATCCTGATGCTGTAGGATTCAGATAACAAATTCTACAGAATTTGGGCAAAAGATGCTACTGAAAATGTCTAGGAGTTTTGCTTAAGTCATGATTCCTATTTTTTAAATATCTGGGATGTAAAAGCAAATATGAAGGAACGCTTCGGATTACTGTAAACAAGATGTGTCTCAGCTTCAATAAATTAAAAAAAAATAAAATAAAAATCTAGTCAATTTTTCCATGCCTTTATGTGACTAAATGGAAATAACATTTCAAATCATTTTCTTTAAGATTTGATACTCAGGTTTTGTGATTTGATTCTTGATATCAGAATTAAAGTCCACGTAGTAAACATTTCAACCATTTCAAAATCTTGGGCAATTTGTACATTTTCATATGGCCAGAGAGAGAACAAGTGATTTTGACAGATCGGAATAGTGAATCTACAGTTTTAAAATGGCAACATTGCCTGAACCAATGGCAAGTTTCTTAAAATTCTTTATTTGTAGTATACCACCAGCCTTTTGCCAAAAAATGGCCATTCAGCACAGCTCTCATAAAGGCACAGGAAAGAGAATAGCTCACAGTATAAAAGACAAACATGCAAAGCTCCATTCTCAACAACTGTGTTATTGTATTTCCTTTGATTTCATTATGAAAAAACAGCACTGTGATTTACGACCTCTAAAGTTCTGATTCATAATGTTCTCTCTTTGCACACCTTCATTAGCATCATACTAACCCTAAGTTCAGAGGGAGTTTTGAAACAGATTTTACGGTAATTGTAGTCCGTAGTATCCCTGAGACAGTCAAATATGACATATGTTATTAAGATGTTTGTGGAAAAGGTTGGCAAAGTCATCATACTTGTTTTATAAATAGCTATCATTTCAAATGAAATGGGCAAAAAAAAAATAGTTGATTTTAATACTTTTCACCCTAGCTTTTTTTTTTTTTTTTTAACTTCCAATAAATACTAATATTGTGTCTCGTAATTATAAAGCACATTACCATACAAAAAGGATTATTTTTAAATTTAAAAATGCCAGTCACAATTTAAAATTACTTTTCTCAAATATGGCTCCTCAGAGAAGCTAAAGAGAGAAGAGAAAGCAAGGGGGGTTGGAATGAGAGGGGGAGAGAGAGAGGATGCAATATTGAATTGTAACAAGACACTTTTATTTTTTTGCTGAAGTGGGATTTCACTCCCTCTAGTTTATAATCGTTACAGAAATTTAAACCTCAAACCATTTCAGTCCAAGCTTATACTAAGCTTGTTAGTGGTTTCTGATGCTGCATATGATAGTGCTACAGCATTACCATAAATCAGCAGAATTAACTATGATCTTCAGAAGCATGCCTGAAAGTGGGTGACAGAAGTCTGCAATTTGGTGCTCTGAATATTATGATAACATTCTATATTAAATGTTTATAATCTACTTAGAGCTGAGCTTCAAGTATATTTTATATTTGTGCTTTACCCAATATTAGAAATCATGGGCTATTATGGCCTTCCATGCCTGTGTTGTTTGTTATATCCAAAATTATAGAAAATACAAAAACACAAGGTGAGCAAGAGTTTGTTTTCTTACCAATGCGATGTTATAAATATTAAGAAGTTAAAGTTTACCTACAGGTTTGAACATTTAAATGTACCTCGCAATAAATATACTTTACTCCTTTCCATTCATAAATAAAATAATCTACAGCACTGACCGGATTTTAGAAACTCCATCCTAATACAATTTAGAAACTCTCTGCTGGTGTTGGAGATACAGACTCAATTTTCCTTCCAGTCTTCATAAAAGTAACATATCTAAATTATTCATCTAAGGGTAAATAATGATGATGATTTGCAGAGAATAAAATTACAAACTCAACAGTTTTGCTGGCCAGTGGAAAAATCAAGGTCGCCACCTTACACAAATAAATATTCTGATCCTAAGCAAGCATGATCCAAAATTAAAAAATAAAAATAAAAATAGCCCTGTCTGTACTAGGTAGAGGATCCCACTGCTATCCTCTCAACTTGAAAAAATAAAAAATCGAAGTAGCCCGTATTTTCCTACATATATATATATGATTACAACTGGCTGCAGGATAGCAGAAGAACATGCTTTTTTATTACAGACTTGCTGCATAAACAGTCTGAGAGACACAAATTATATCCTCAAATCAGTATCTCCGGGCATTCTAGCAAAAGTAGGTCAAATTTATACCAGCTGATAATCTAACTTCATGACTTTCAAGTAAATCTGAGCAAGAGCTAGAAAACAATGCTGCCTTTATTGCTGAAAAGTGTGTTTAAGAGCAGCTTACTTCAGATGTAAACTACCAGAAATATGAACTAAGTATGTGTGACTGCACATTTTCTATGGAAGGACCAACACAAACATCAACAGGCTGAGCTTGCTGCGCTAGTTACCAGACATAGAAGGCAAAACAAGGGTACCTGACATATTTTGTTGTGCAACAAGATGAATTAAGCCTGATTCAGAAATATATATATATATAATTAATAGACAAGAAAAAGAGAAACAAGTCCATTGTTGTTTCTGCGCCATCGTTAGGCCCCAAATTGCCTACCATCACCAGCAACAAATGGCAAATGGAAACAAAACACAACCTCCATAGCATATGAGCCCCGTGCCCTCCTGTACGCCCAGATTGTTAGCACTCTGCCTGGTACGCTCTTAACACAGCTTACAAGGCAGGTGATGAGACCAAAGGGGACTGTGCTGTGTCCAGGGATGCTCTTTGAGAGCAGCGTAGGGCAGCAGCCAGGATTCTTGGTGATTCGGTCCCTCTACAAGTAAGCACATTCTCTTATCTCACACCGGTTCTGTTCAGTATGCCCAGGGCTTTTTGTGATCTTAGCTATGATCTTATCTTGATGCTGGAAAGATTCAAAGAACACCAAACAACAAGATACGTTTGTAAAAGTATGGAAAAATGGGAACTAAAGGCTAATATGTTGGACATTTTAAAAGTAGCATTCAATGTTTTGGATTGGTAATTGCTGAAAAGGAAATTATCTTCTGCAAAGATCGCTTCACAAATTCTAACGAGGCTGTAGGAGCTACTGATCTGCAGTTTAAGTGCTGGTCATGCGAGTTACAGCTGCGCAGAGATAGCCCAGCCAGCGCTTCAGTCCGTCTCTGTTCCCCTCTCTTTCTTTCACACATGTGCATCCCACGCTTGCTGCTAACAACTGTGAAATTTTGTCTGATTTTTTGGTTGTTATTTCTGTTGTTAAAGCAAAATAATTTTGTATGTCTGCAAGGCCCACGAATCTTGAAGATGAATTAAAGCTGAAAATAAGGACAAATTGACACGGCAACATCTGTGGATGACATTTTCACACATACATATCACAAAGTGAAAGAGCACAGTGTGCCTGGATCATCCCTAATAAGAGTAAACGGTGTCTACTCAGTGAGCTCTCTCCCAGAAAATACTGCCCACCTGTGCTCTATGCTCTCCACATGAAACCACGCACGGGTGCCTATGGCTTCTGCCCAGATGGGCTGGTTTTCACCTTGTAGATCCATACATAGTTAAATCATGTTGATTCCTCCGTGGTTCAGTACTAGCAAATGACCTTGAAGGTGCAGCTTTAGCATTGTTAAAGATGAACTACATCAACTGAAAATGGCTACTCACCATGATACATGGCAGGTAGAAGAGAAGCAAATGCCACCTCTTCTTTCATTACTTTCATCCCCACCCTAGACTATTTTGGAGGTTCTTTACATTCGTTTTTATTCCAAATACATAGAAGTGTACACGCAAACTCCAGTGAGTGGGTTTCCCGTAAGTTTTATTAGAGCTTTTAAGTTTCTTTAAGCTGTAGCATTTTCCAAAGTGAAGGACGAAAGCAGGGATTTACCCTCACGACATGCACTGAAATATATTTTTTGTGCTACTATGAAAACTATGAATTAGCATATGGTGATGTTCCTGAAATTAGAAGCCCCATGAACTAACCACTTTATGATATTTATGCTTTGCTTCATAATGCATTCTCCACAGACGAATCAAAGGGCCAAATGCAATTGCTGTTGTGAGATAATAAAGCATGAAGTGGTGTGCTTGGAATTAAATTTACATAAGACGAAAGATGGTGGGAAAGTTTATGATGATAGTAACAATCGGTGAGCATACTGTGGTTCTGGCTTCTCAGAAACGGCTCAACAAAGTACCGCATCATGAGCATGAATAATTAAAGCAGTATCTGGGGATTCAATCATTTTAAAAAGGAAGAAGGAAAGTTTTCCTGTATTTTCCTGGCTTTTATAAACAGAGCTCTCCAGGACCCATATCAGAGTTATTTCCCCAAAATAGACTCATAATATTGTGTTGTTTGCTGTTCTTGTGTTTGCTTCTCTCTCAGAGATGTGTCTTATAGTTAGCAGAAGATCTGCTGGACTAAGCTAGGCAGAATTCTGCACAGAGCGCACGGATTCAGGTCAATCTATACTTTCAGCCTTTTCATTTTCACTTTTCACTCCGTGAGTGAGACGGCCTTGTGTCCTTGACCCCTCTCTGATGCTCTGGGAAGTCACTGCAAAAAGGCAGCCCCCTACCTTGTTGACTGTGGTCACTGCAATTGTGTCACAGTGTGGCGCAGGGACTTCTGCCTGTCCCCCTGCCCAACGCTTCGTGAGCCCTCAGAATGGAAACACACACAGTGATCATTATTAACAATCACATATTCAAAGTACCTCTAAAATCAGTACTCCTCTTATGCTCATATCATCTTCCTTGCAGCTGGGGGAAACTGAGGCATAGAGAAAGTATAACGTTTCAAACCCAACTTCTGTTTCTGGAACACGAGGCATCTGGTTTTAAAGACTTTGTAAGTCTGCAGCTTTAAGGTGAAGTTATATTCAAGGCATGTGAATGCTCAGGCCTTTTAGAGGAAGAGCTAGGTGGGCACAGAAAATTAGACATTGCCTCAAGAAACAGATGGCCCCCCACTTGGTGTCACATGGCACTTTGGTGGAACAGGCAAGACTGGAATTCAGGACTTCTCAACCCTGAAATTTATTCAGCCATGAAACCTACTTAAAATAGTCATTATTAGATAATAATGACACTTTTCAGTTTCATTCCTGATCGGGCAATAGCTGCTTACCCAAGCAGATGAAACCACAAAGGCCACCGCAGGACACATCCACAAAGAGAACATCATCTCTGCGCAGCTGCCAGCGCAAGGCTTTATCAGCCCAAGCTGAGTGGCTGGAGACAGCTGTAGGCATCATGACAAAACGGAGAAATTAGACTTCTGAAAAGTTCTAAACAGGATCGGCTGACACTTGCTCGGCTTTTCTGAAGCCAGAACACTACGTTCCTCTAGAGCATGCAGTGCTCCCCTCCCCTACCCCTGCTGAACCACAGCCGGCTCGGGGTGCCGTGCAAACCCAGGGAAGGGAAGGGGGGAGGAAAAAAAATAGAGGGAGAGAAGGGTTTCCTTTGGCTGACAAGAACAAAAGCTGACTTTTTCAGGTTTCTACACTGTGCTTAGGTTATACAACCTTTAAGACAATGACAAATTCTTACATCTTACTCATGAAGGCCTCCCTGAGTTTCAGAACACTCTGAAGTTGGAAAATAGCTTCAAATGTATGTCTCTTAAAGAGATTAGGAAGCAGAACTCTAGTTAGCTTTTGTCTGTCTGTTTTGCTGAGGGTGTTATTCTAAGAGCATGCAGGAGATGAATGATCAACACTGAAAACCTTGACGCTTCTTTAAATGCCTTATTTTCATTTTTTAAGAAATATGACAGCAAGAATTAGTACTGGCTCTTCTCTTTCAATAATGGCAGTCATGTTGAAATGACAACAAACATCATTACATTTACATGCACATTTATGTAGACAAAAATTGTCATTACTTATTTCAGTGGAACATTTTATAATTTGCCCTATAAACAAATAAAATCTGTATAAGCTGTTTTTAGCCTTCAGCAGTATGTCAACACAAGCAACTTAGAGCTAGACTTACTGGCACTTACTGGAAAGTATATCCTTCAATTTTTAAAATGCTTAAGATTAAAAATATAGTATTTACTTTTCAGTTTTTAAGAATACAGTGAAAATACTTTTTGATTGCTGGCTTCAAATAAAAAGAAGATGGTAAAATGCCCTGAAATGTTGCAAGTTTCAGTGAAAAGGAGGGAAAATAAAGATATATCCATGTGCCTGTTTTGACTTGAATGTTCTAAGTAGGAAATAAAATATAACAAAAAACAATATGCAAACTTAGAAAAAAGTACACCTCCTTTTAGATCATTTGCAATGGAAAATTATTCTGATGATCTTCCATCCTGTTATCTACTTTCTCTGTTCTCACTTCTGTCCTTTGTCTATGCCCTAATCACTGGTATAATCAACTCAGATACTTTGCGCTATCCTACAGAAGTCTTATAGTTAAGATCATAAGTGCTAGATGTTATTATGATGTTAATCATCACTGTAAATTGGAATATTGCACAGGAGAAAGTGTTTCCTAGCACTGAAGGAGATAAACTGGCTTTTTCTAAGAGTTACTTGTTTGAATGTTCACTGGGATAATGATAGAAGACTCGGGAATTCTCTGGGCAGACTGTGGAATAGCAGGACAGAGCTCCAGGTCTTCTATGCAGGTCTTCCATAACTAATGTTGGATTTAAAACAAAGAGAACAAAAGATGGACATCACCTAATTAAGATACAGAAAACAGCACAGGAACAAACTTGCCATCACATTTGGCGTGTTATGAAAAATTTTCATGTAAAGAGGTCTTGGATCAGCTTTCCAGTAGAGAAAGTGGGAGCAGAGAAGCTAACTGGCTGTAGGGTGGGATTTGAAACATTTATGATCAGAATTATATGACACTTCTGTGACTGTGGTCTGAGATGGTCCACACAGTCTTGTTCTAAGTTTCTAAGCGAGCTGTTAACATCATATAGACATGCACTAGCTGGACCATTTGATACAGAGGTAGGTACAAGATGACCCAGACTGTCCTTATTACGTTTGAGCTCTCCCATGAAAGAAGGAGCTGGACTTCAGCAGCTGCAGCTGCAAAATGTGTGTGCATCGAGGTACTGGAGTTTCAGATTTTTCACATACATCTCAGTTATTCCTTCTCCCTCTTTTACGCTTTCACTGATAGTGGCAAGTGATTGCAACAGGGAAGAACTTTACGAAGCATGACGCAGACAGAGCCCTGCAATGTATTTGCTTGGATGGCTCCATCTGAACTTGAAGCATTGCCATGTAACACACAGCTGAGTTCTGGTCACAACAGAGCCAAACTCTGTCACTTTAATTCTGAGCAAAGTCTGAAGGAAATCTATTGACTTCAGCAGAACCATTCTGCATATGCCTCCGCATGGCTGAAAACAGCATTTACAACTGAGAAGAGAACTTAACCGTTCTCTTTAATATCAAGTCTGTTTTCAATGTTGCTTATATTGGCCCAAACCCTGCTTTTTAAGTAGAGCATTATACACCCAGATTAGCTTCACTGAAGTAAACATAGTCACACTATGTTTATCCCCATGCAATTTACCTGAGGATGTTATTTTCCTATTTCTTAGGGCATTTGTAGCAAAGATAGCCAAATATGGAGGACAATACAAACTTTGCTATCAAAGTAAACCGTGAAGAAAGTCATGTAATATAAAAAAGTCATGTAAGTGTGACATAACGTGAGTGCTGATACAAGAAACTGAATAAACAGCCGAAGAACAGCTGGATGCAATCACCTGGCCGGGTCAGGGTTACAAAGGAGTACTATCTCCGTCATATGACTTGGGTCAGTATTATTGCTGCCAACAACACAGCCGTATCTTCCCTCTTTTTTGAAATTCAAATGTGAACAAAATACATTGCCAGCTACAAAGAATCAGTACAAACTAACACAACCCATCAAAGGGGCAGTTACTGCTAACTCCTGGCAGCTGTCACTATTGCTTCTTGAATTAAATAAATAAATAAATAAATAAAATCATGATTGAAAGTTTCACTTTGAGACAAACTACCTGAGTGTTCCCTCATAGTCACTGTAAAATATTCTCCAGTACTATACAAGATATGCATTTAGCATAGTCTTTCCTTGCCTCAGAGAAAAAATCTGAGTAATGCCATTTATTGTTGAACAAGATATGACAGTGGGAAAAGGCCTGATGCAGGATGCACCTTTGGGTATCAGAATTAAAAGAAAAACTCACAGTAGTTTTATGAGTAAAGAAAAGGAAGGCTCCCACTGGTGAAGTCAAATGGCTCTAGCACATTTGTTGCTGTTTTAAATTACATTTGAACAATAAGATCACAAATACATTTGTTAATGAAAAGTGAAAATCCAGCAAGTAGAGATATATGTGGTTTGCTGCTCTGCCCTCATTTACATTAAACAACATGGACAATACCTTTCTTCGTTTTAGCGTTGTTTTCTTCACAAAGATCTCGCCTCTTGTTGATTAAGGTGATAAAGCAGAGACTTACAATAGATACTAGTGGGTGACAACATGAGAAATGATTTTGGTAAAAGCTTTTTTAAATACTGGGGAAGGGTGAGGGAAACCTAAAACTAAAACATATTCTCATGAGGAGAAAAAAAAAAAAAATCATTTAAAAGCTTGTAATAAATGAAAACAATTTACTTGTGCCAGTGTCCTTAAGTGCCACAAACTCTTCTGCTCCTGCTGCTACATTCTCTAATGATATTACTGCATATAGCACATCTCATCTAATCTGTTAGTAAAATCCTAAAGTCACTTATGTCAGTCTCTAATGCAAGCCAAATGAGTCTTCCCAGTAATAAGAAGCTTCGCAGAATTAGTTTTCGTTTTGCAGAAAATTGCCATTGGGGCTGGCACTTTTATCTAAAAATTTCACTCGTGCATAAGCAAAAAACTCATATATTATTTGGTTACATTCCATCAGTATGAGAAATAACATTGTGAGAATTCTATGCATGCTAATGATATATAGAAATCCACCTGCTTTCAGATAAAATGAGTTTAATTTTCTGTTGCCCACTGCCTGGTTGGCCTTTCATAAATTACTTATGCACAGCTATTATTAAAATAGAGGGAAAGCAAATTAGAAAGTCCTCATATCTCTCCACTGGATTTAACCAAGGCAGGGCTGTGACAGCTAGAGTCAGCGTTTTTGAAAAAATTCTGCTCTCTTGAAAAATTTTGCATCTCTATACAATTCTATGCCACTGTTGTAAACGTTCTGACCTGCCTTCTTACCAAATTAACCTAAATCCTTTCTATTTTTCAACATTAATGGAATCCTCTAGAGTCCTGCTGATATATATTAAAATATATTTATTGGTTAATTTGAATTCCAGCATTTTGTACCTCATTTCCCAGTACTTCTGTTATATCTGAACAGCTTGGAGCTTTAGCATTAGAAACTTACAAATTAAGATAAATACATCTGACAATTATCAGATCAAAACAACTTAACTTTCATTGGAATATATGATTGCAAATTTCCCTTCCTGATGAAAGAGAAAATGAGGACTGTCTGCTTGAAACAGTTAATTGGATTTGAAAGTACTGTACGTTTCAGCAATCGGTGCAGCTTTTGGTTGGTCAATGACTACTTGACCTCCTGGTTTTCCAACAGACAATTGGTTTTCATTTCTTGAGGGTCTTTTAAGTCCATAGTTCATGGTGACTTTAAGTTTAATTTTCTGTTAATGATATTATTTTGCTCTCTTAGGATAAAACTTTCTTGTGATGTGCTGAGCAGCAGCGGCAATCCCATTACTGCGTGAGGAAGGACACCTCAAACGGCTTCCTTTTCGTATTGTCTATATTGTTAAACTATTCTAAACATTATTTTAACATTTTAGCTTTGTAATTCATGTGCATTTAAGCTGCTAGGTATTCTGCTCCTTGAAAAAAATAAATACAAATATTAAAAAATCAAATTGAATCACAAAGCCATTGCGGTCACCTGCCCCGTCAAGTCTCCCTTTTAAGTAACCAGGTCTCGATTCTAATCACCACTAGTTTCCTTCCACTTCAGTACTAGTGATGGTGTGGGTTAGTTTGGGCCAAGGATACGCCCTACAGGTTTCAGGCTCAATCTCTCCATTCCCAAGCCCATTACATTTGCATCCATCCCATATAATAGCGCGTTAAGCCCATCCACACAGCAGGCAGTTTTTTAATGCTAACAACAATTTTGTCCATAGCTGACATCCACAGCACTTGGCTAAACCCAGCCAATCACTGCAGGCACTGCTAAGAAGTCTGCGGTTCCTAAACTAAATCAGCTTTCCTAACGTTGGAGCAATAATTTCTGAGGAGCTTTTGACTACATTTACATTAAATGCATGTTTGTTTATCTGCCATCTTTTATTTCATATCGCATTCTCTGAGATGACTCGAGACATAAAGTGTGACCAGCTCTAGGGCTGTTGTTTCAGACGTGAGCTGTGCAGCTCTAACAGCCTCCTGCCACCCAGGGGTCCGTCCTGCTCCTCCTCTGCCTCCGTTGCACCAGCTCCCACAGCGAGGCAGTTCCCAGAAGTAAACCAGCAGAAAGTTATCCGCTTTTTTGGTAAGGTTGGATTTCGGATAGTTGAGCTTCCATTGCTGGTTTAGCAGAGGAGTGAATAAATGCCACAACAGGGTAACAAAAGCAGAAGGAGCATATGGCTGGGAAGGGAAGTAGGCAGCTCTGTTAGGCAGCAGATGGCTACTAAATGGGCTTAGGAGTGACATGAAACCAGTTTCCCTGTCTTTTCTCAGCCGATTTACGTTCCAGTGAAGAACAAATGTTTTCTCAATGTTTTCTCATTTTAAATGTCCAACCATGAAAAGAAGGCTCTTGAGAGACAGAAGAATGAAAAATTACCAGGTGTAGAACTAGACATAGATTGCAAAGAAAGTGCAGAGCTCTGAAAAACTGCTGGAACTGGAGCTAGAAACCTGGATGCTTTATGAAGTCAAGTAAAGCAAGAAAGTGCAGAACAAAGCTTGTTAATACAAATTTGCTCTCTGGGTGTTAATTTTTGTGAGCACTGAGCAAGCAGGAGGTGCTCAGCATTGAATTCTTTGTGTGGCCAGGAGGCACAGAGCATAGTGCCATGGCTTTGGTGGTTTTCTGGACTTGGCAAGCTTGCCCTTCCAGTGTTCACAGGATTCCTAGCAAAAAGGAGTTTTTAAACTGTCTGATGTTTGCAGAATTGGTTCAAATATACACATGCAAACATTGTATCCTATAAAAAAATTAATAATCAGAACAATCCATGTAAAAGTTGAAAGCCTTTCTAACATGGAATATGCTCGAATTCCTTTCTCCACTAATTTTAGATCATACATTTTCTGTCATTTCTTACACTTCTGTTATCTAATCAAGAGGACAGGTGGCTAGCTGATTAGACACCGGTTTTTACCCGTATCTAAATCATTGAAAAAACTCTTCAGCTCCTCCAAAGTAACTCCTTGTTTTAGCTGTAAATATTGTGAAATTTGCCTTGGTTTTGAGGCTTTTAGAATGCACTTCCATCACAGCCTCCAGAATTAAAACTTTGTAACCCTCTCCCTCCCTCAGTTGTCATTGAAATGATCAGACTCATATGAGTCCAGGAATGCTCTTTAAAAGAATGTATACAATGCAAAATCTTTGATAGAATTGGAAGAATCAGAAGATAGAGTGTAATACCGAGTATCAGGCATGTTATATGTTAGTATGCTTGAATAAAACTAATGCAATCTACTAGACATTACAAAACACTGTAGATACCTACTGCTCTCCACACTATCAGCTGCAGTTTCTTATCCCTCCTGATGTTCAGTATCTGTGAATCACACCGTACATTTTGACACAACTCTTCTCCTCTGCAGTCAAGGCCTAAGCAGTTAAACTTCGTATTGAGGTCTTAATGGAGCACGCATAATGCGAAGGCTTTAGACAAAGTGATACAGATCAGCTGTGACGAATTACAATAATGTAATGTTTATATTAGGGGAGCACACAGGGATCCAGGTCAGAACACCACTCCGATAGATCTTAGATGAACAGAATAGAAAAGGTCATCCTTCCTGCAAAAAGTCAGCAATTAAACATCAGTTGTAGATGTATCTTTCAGTATAAAGCAATATGCTACATAAATAGCTTGTAAGAAGTCCATAGACTGAAATACATTCTCCTAAAACAACTACAGATCATTTTGAACAATAATGAGTGATCGTGTTTAAAAGAAAAAATCAATCTCCGTTTGCAGATTGTTCTTGACCAGAAGTTAAAAGTATTCACTTTACATAACTTACCCAGATGCAACAGAGAAAAATGAGTAAAAGCCTGTCATAAATCAAAAAAATGTTCCAAACGTCAACACCAAAAACTGTGACTTCTTTCTGTATCCTCTCAAGTACGGAATGTCCTGTGCACCGGTAGAGGACATCCTATACTATAAGACTGTTGAAATGCTGTAATTAAAGGTCTGTCAGACTTTCCATTAAATCCCTGATTTTCAGGGTTTAATTAATAATAACAGTGAAAATTAATGTGAGTAGAATTAAAGCCACTGTCATAGCTCTACTGCATATTAATTCATGATTTTAAGTCTCTACAACATGTGGGACTGATCCAACTTTCCCTCCTCAGGCAAAACTCCCATCACAGGGGAAACCTCTCTGAATGTGAAATTCCTTTGTGGAGATAGTGGATATTTGTCTGAGCATAAGCAGTGTGATCAGGCTCTGAAATGCCTATAGCATTTATATGGTGAGTTAGAAGAACATTTCAGAAAGTCGGGAATTACTGAACTGCATAGAGTTACAGAAGAAAAGTCAGGCCCTGAGAGTCAATGAGTTCCAACTCATAAACCCTAAAACCCCTGAACGTTTAGAATTCGCCAGTCATCTCCTTCTTATCATAGAAAGATATCACAGTTTGGTTTGTAAGGGACCTTAAAGATCATCTAATTCCACCCCCACTGCCATGGGCAGGGACACTAATCAACTCACTGTAAGCTTATGCATTTATTTTCAAAATATTTGTATTCTTAATCACTGCTGATTTTTCCTAAGCAAGAATGAAGGGATTCATCCCCTAATGGAAGATGTAGAATCTATATAAGTACTGGGAAATGTGCTTTCCCTGGGAGTGTGACAGCAAATCCAATGTTCTCTTACTGAAACAAAAGCTCCGGGCATTTTGGATTTCAGTACAAATAGTTTGGAACAGAAAACTTTCCATAGAACTATTTCCTGAAAATAAGGGCTGGTTTTTCACCATACGACGCAAAGAAATTTAATCTTTGGCATAAAAAGATCAAATAAAACTACCTTCCTGTGGAAGTCTAGAGAAGGACCTGGCAGAATGCTAGATGATATTCAGCTCTCTTAGAAGTAAACAGTATTACAGCTCAAAAATGTGAAAGCATGAAATTTTCTTAACAGTGCTGTAAGAAACAGACCGAGAAATATCAGGCATATGCAAAACATTTCAGTGAAGGGTGGAGACAGTACGTTCATGAATTGTTAAAAATATTAAGAATATTTTGTTTCACATAAAAGCACCTAGTATAAAATAAACATTTTTGTCCAGATTTCAAATGAATAGCTGGTGTCATTTTCTCTGACATTAAAAAGCTGTGTTGTAGTGTAAGTATCGCATACTATATCACGTACTTCAGTGGTCAATAAAGGGTTCAAAACTATTTGCTGTTAGGACTGGTAAGTAGGTCAAGGAAGTTCACAGGTGGAAAACTCCATGTCATAAAGAAAGGTTGGTATCTGACATAGAATGAAACCTCTACCGTCTCAGGAAGAATCACTACCAAGAACAAGGTCCACCTGAATAAAAATTTGTATTGTGTCATAAATAATATGTATTATATAATAAATAATAAACAGCAGAGAATATGATCTGTTTTCATTAAAGCTAGATATATTTGCAGCACTTTTTATGCATTTTTATCACAAGAAGTCTGATTGAAGGTATGCAATCAAGAAAAGCATGCAGTTTCTCCTGTGATCTATCCAAATTTAGGGATCTATTGTGTTTGTCACTGCGCAATTCACTAAAAGACACAGACTTTGATATGGAGAGCGTAAAATCGGAACAGATAATATGGGCAGAATGCTGGAAAAGAAAGCATTGCCACAGCTCCATCAATCTAGAATTGGGGCCATGGTTCCAGAGCAACCTAAAGTAGAAATGTAACTGCTTGGCTCTGCCTTTGTCCTCCCCTCGCCCTGTGGTGAGAGGCCTTTTGTTGAGCTGGTTTAGTTCACTATTCCAGCATAAAAGTGTGCCCTCCAAACTGAGCTTACTTTTGTGAGTCTAAAGTACAGACATAGCACAGCAAAGGAACTGGCAAGTACCTGAGGCAGCAGGGGACACAGATGGGTGGCTGGGTGCAAGAGAATGGAGGGGAAGGACTCCTGTTTTGGGACAATAGTCAGATGTAGAGATTAACCCATTTATCTGAGTTAATTTAAGAATTCTATGACATGCATCATATAATTTTCTATTATCAGAAAAGTACTTAAAAACAGATCCTGAATAAATTCAGGGTGAACATTTCAGGAAACCCTTTTAAACCCTTAAAGATCAAAAGCTTACATCAGCCATCCTACAAGGTTAACACAAGTAAAAATCATAAAGAGACTTTAGATGGAGCTTTGCATTATATGAAATCATTGACAGAGATGGTAAAGAGTTATGGATTGAAAATTGGGAAGCTTCCTTTCAATTCTGTGCATTTCGAAATGTCTCAACAATTTCAGAATTAGGAGAAGGTGAAAAAAGCTTTTCAAGTATAGTGTTGAAGGCAGTTAAATTAAAAGGATGCCAATGCTAAAACCATGAAAAAGATGTGCCTAGTTCAGCAACCCTCATGAGCTGAGAATGTACTGTTTATACTCTGCCAACACCACTATAAACCAGTACTCAAAGAACAGTGAGGCTCTTGATAGAGTTACCAATAAAAACAGGATAATCAGTATTATTAATCTGGAGTGTACCTTGTCCTACTTCCATAATCCTTTAGAGTTGAAGGAATTAAGAAACCAAAACAAAACTTTGCATAGGGATATAGTTTGCTGTAATCAATTCATGCTAAAATAAGGAGTATGTCAACCCGAAGTGATAAACCTAGTGACTGTATGTATATCCACTGCTGAGCTATGAGCCCTTGTGTTAGATTTACATTGAGCATCACACCATCCTCTTTCTCCTCTCTTTGATTCTATAATGCTGAAGTCACATGGCAAACATCTGGTTATCAAAGTGAAAGCACGACCTGGATAATTTCTATTTGGACTTTGCTTTTTGGCTCCACTTATTCTTGCAGCTGGAGCATTTCCTTCCAACAGCTCTATGTTGTTTTGTGAGCAAAGCTGGCAAAATGCCACAAATTTATGAGAAACTTTGAAGGGGCTTAATGTTAAAGACTCCTACTTTCAAATCAGTACAGATTGAATCAATAACAACTGCTACTAAATGTAAACAGGCATAATGGAAATTTTACAAAGCGAAATCATTTGTACATAACATCAAAAACAGCACAAGGTCCTCTTTCCATAAGAGTGCAAATCACATTTAGAGTAAGAGCAGACAGAAAAGCAAGATTACTTTATGATGATTTGCTGCAAAGTTCACTACACTATTTGCTTGATAATGAATTTCAGTCATATTGCCATGTACTTCAGGCTTCATCAACAGGAGTGCTACACTGTGAAAAAAATATGGTTTTAGAACATTGGAACAAAGGTGAAAGAAGGAAAAATAGCACATGGAATATTATTGGATTTTCTGCAACTATTAATTCATAGACATTTATGATTTTACTATAAACTAAATCGATGTTTCTAATGCATGATAAACGTCGAAACAGAATGTCTTCACTTGAAGTTCTTAACTTTCATAGTCTTATATTAATTGCAGTGGTGTTTTCATTTGGTTTTATGTTATTTCTGTGCCAGCAGACAAAACACACTATGCATTTCTAGGGAAGAATAGAAGAATAAAAACCAGGAAGGTACAAGACTCTTTAATGAGTGTGAGAAAAGAAAGAAAGAAAAGAAAGAAAGAAAAGATGAAGGGTGCTGCTGGAAGAATGAACATGCATTCTGGTTTATGAAATACTGTCTAATTCTGTGATAAGATTTTGATTCCATCAGAAATAATCAATGGAAGGGATCGCTAAACACATTTCTACTGCAAAGGGAAGAAAGGAATTTCTAGGATGTTGCACTTACAGGAATTTGAACTTTTTGGGCTTGCCATGATTTACAGGATCTTATCTCTACTAGTAATAAATGAAAGACAAACTGCCTTCTATTGCCTCTCGAGTGATACTTCAGCATGCCCTCAAGACCAGACGTGCTATTGCTATAAGCGTGGCTTCAGGCACAGCCAGAGGAGGCCTTCTGATCAGTTCCATGCAGAGACTCGGTGTGCTGCAAGGCCTTCCAAACATGGCACGCAGGAGCTACCCACAGGCAGTCAATGCCGACGGGAGATGAAAAGCTCAGGAAGCACATCATGCTCATGGCTGCTCCAAGTGTGCTTCTTAAGAGCTGCATACACTAACAGCAACTGGTGAATAGGTCCAAGCAGCCTTCTTCTGGCTTTTGTAAATGTATAAAGGTATGGCCCCGACTGTAAGTCATTAAAGGGTTTATTGGTCAGGTCAGGATACAGAAGCTGTAGCACACAACAGGGGGATAGCTTGTTTTTTTGTGGTTCGAGTTCCCATGGGATATAACAGTTACAGTACTACATAGCTCACAGTCCTTCTCCTCTTACATTCAGACTCTGGCTGCTTCTGTTCATAAAGCCAGTCTCCTCAAGTCTGCGGCCATGCTTTTGAATTAACAGAAGTAACCAGACATGGAGACAGGGAGCAGTTGCTTTTACACAGGTTTGCAAAGAATTTGCTGGGGATTTTTGAAGAAAACTCTTCTCCAAACTGAAACTTTTCACAGGAATTTACCAATTTTAGTAAAGCTTTTAGAAGGAAAAGTATCTCAAGTCAAAGACAGGATTTCTGACAAAGAAAAAGAGGCCTGGCCAACACCTCGGGATATAGCCTAGAATGTCAAAGATGAGCATTCAATTTCACATTCAAGTGACACTGAGGAAGTGTTTGTTAAGTTGTAAATATAATACTTTTTTTTTTTTTTTTTTTTTTTTCCAGATTGTTACCAAAATAGAAATTATTTGGATGCATGAGAGTCCTGTATATCCCAGTCCTGGATGCTGTCTTGAGTTACGACCTTACAACATTGAAGCCATGCACAAAGAGCCATCCTGTGAGAGTTAGTTCAGAAGTACAGTGCTGGTTGAATGCACGGGATGCCTAGAAACCTCAGGCATAAGGGAGATGTAAATAGGAGATTATCACTAGCTCAGAGAAGAAACAACTGCAAAGTTGCCTAAGGAGTGTGAAAGTACTCTCACAATATCCATTTGCCAGTGAAGCTACTCCAGTGAGCTCAGTGAAATTATCCACATTTTACACAGGGGTCAGAGAAAACTGAAGCTGCTTGAACCATAAAAACCTACCTTGTACATCTTATTATGCAAATTAAATCAATCAAACAAACAAAACAAACAAACAAAACACCAACAGCACATGGAAAAATAGTGCAAAGAACTTTCTCAGCGTGTGGCTGTAAGTCATTTAAGTTACTCAATGAGACGGGATAATGGCCATTATTTTTCACTTGGCCAGTTCATATTGTGACACTGGGAGAAAGACAGTCTGTCAAGTTTTTGTCTGCAGCATCTAATTTTTCACCACACTGCTCCTGCCCTCCCTCCATTGTGTCAGGAGTACATTAGGTGTTGGAAGGGCAATGAGAGACTCAACCAGTGGGTGGAGAGGCTGCAGAAGGGGAACTGAATTATAGGCAGCCTGCAGAGTCTATCTGAAAGGCTGTGCTGTTTTTCTTTATGACTGATATGTATCTATGTCCCCATGCCTTATTACATGGAAGGGATTAGAAATAGGATTTCCGATATTTCAGCCGACATGTCAGGAGAGATCATTTCATGCAACTGTCTGCGTTGCAACTTAAATTCACATAGTCTGCCTTTTAAAGCAATCATATATATTTTCATCTGTACTCCTAGGCTCAGAACCTTATGACTGATGGTGTAATAAAATGTACCTCAAAGGGCCTAATTGATAGGCAGTCTTTTATATTTGCAGGTGTACCTTACTCCCCTGTGACATAAGTGACCACACGAAATGGGAACAAGTATTTAAAAAGCTCCAAATCCTAGGTGTATCACAGTTCGTAATAGTTTGGAAGTTGTTTTGTAAATTAAACGTTAGGATTTTTGCTGTTGTTTTTGTTTAGCCAAGAGAGGGCCACGAAATAAAGAAACAAAGTAGGGGAAAAATATTTCACGTTAACTGTAAGCGCAAGATAGCTATCGCTGTCTATAAATATAAATAATGCTGCCACACATAAATCTTAAAAATAAACAGCTTACTGCAACTACCAGTAAAACTTAATAGTATTTAAAAGGTTAAAAGAAATTACAGGATCATAATACCATAATAAGATTATACTATATCCTATATAGTATTTTACTGTACATCTAGCAGTAACATGACAGCAAATATGCACTTTAGAAATATAAATTAACTAACTGTAACGTTGTGTGACAAATATTAAGCGCAGTAACAGGTCTTAGGACCATCTGATCTCCCCGTACAAAACGTTATTAAATTCTTGATAGCCTCATTGTATGCTTCATGGGAAATGCATCATTTTTTATGTCCCTGTGAGAATATGCTGTGAGCGTTCCAACTATAATATGTGGGTGTAAGATACTCTAACTGTTCCCTGTTGAGTCAGTAGCAATTCAAGAAACAGTATGTTGAAAAATTGCTTGGATCCTGCCCTTGTGGCAGAATGGAGGCACTTTTCCTAGGTTGTATGCATTTCTAGAACTCTTGCATTGGCATTTTCCATGTTGAATTCATGCAGACCACTGTCCATGTCAGATACAAATTTAGCATAGTCCTGTTGGTTCAGATGAGATCGTATCTAAAGATCTGTTTCACTGCTTTTATTAAGCTTGTCCAGAATGAGTAACAACTCCCCCAGCGAAGAATTTCACTGTAAGAATCTAAATGGTAGTTTAGACCAATAGAGACCCTCCGTTTGGGCCTCTGACTAGTACTAAAAATATTAATTGGAAAGTTCTGCTTACTAGAAGTTCTAAGTATTGAAGAAAACCAAGTTCCCTCTTCACTGCAAAAGACTAAAAACATTTGATTTATGGCAGTATTCTCTTAGGCCTTGGAATGACCTTGCACAACAGAACAAATACATGGAAAAGAAGCCCACTTTGGACCTGCAGTTATACACCTGAACATATATTAGAATGTTTTTTTTTCTGAAGCATAAGCTCCATCTCATTATGTTGCACTGTGTATAACTTACTTTCACTAGCCCTCAAATAGATACTGTTTGCAGTAAAGGGACCACACACATGTTTATATGATGAACAACAAAAGACCTTGGTTCTCTGGAGGACGTTCCTGTCACTTTTTCTTCTGCTGCTCCCCAACAAAAGCTGTTGCCTTGACAACAATGGGGCATTTTCTGGCTCTACGTATTCTGGTGGGAAGAAGGCCAATTTCTTTCCACAAAAAAAACAGAACTGGTATGAAATAAACAAGTAATAACTGTTCCAATTCCCTCAATACCAGCAAAATGAGGAAGAAAACAAGGAATCTTATTACAGATGCAGGATTTTATAAGCCAGAAGTAGAAGGATTCAAGCACTGGGGATTTATAGACAAAAGACAGGAACAGAAGAAATTGCAGTGTCTTGAAACTTCACCAACATTGGGAATAGCTGTTGCTAAGGTCAGGGCCCAGTTCAGTTCTTCTCTTTGACCAGCTTCCTGTAACTGTAATGCCAATACCTTCCATGGCGTTGCCCTTGCTTTACCATTATGGATTATAAAGAAAGTGGTGATTAAAAACAAAACAAAACAAAACAAAACAACAACAACAAAACACCACAATATAAAAAGGATCCATTTGTAATTTCTGCTACTTTTGCATACGACCTTTATGCAACTTTGTGTTGAATTTTGTGTCCCATTTTTCTTTTTTGAGAGCAAGTTTTCTTCAAGGAAATGCATCTCCAAAGTAAAAAATAGGATAGGAAAATCGAAGGTCAGGAAATTGATCACAGTGTCTGCATTTCACTGGAAAAAAACAGGAGACAGACGCTGTTTATTTGCAACACAGAGGAAACTATGAGTGTGCTGCCTTGAAGCTCTGGTCTTTTCTGTATCCTATAACAGACCTGGAGAATTTTCAGCTATGGAATATTCATTTGTCTGGCTGTTTTGTACCAAAAATCTGAACACATCCACGAGGAAAAATCACATTCCTCAGAGCCAAAACTCATACGAAGAAATGTAGATATGCTGTCATAATCTTTATTTTTTTCACTACTTTAACCATAAATCATGTTTTGTGCCATTTCTCTCGAGTTATCAAACCTTCACCTAGTTAAACCACAACTGCTGGCAATATAGGTAGCTTACCTAATGATTACTTTATGTGCATCCTTTACTGAAATGGAATTATTTTGGGAAGTATCCATTATTAATTAGAGCTTGATTTTCAGTCAAAAGAGGCTAAAAGAATCTGTAATAACCAGCAATGTACTCTGTATTGCAAAGAAACTGCAGTGCATAAATAGACATGTCTGGCAAAAGCACCTAACATCACTGAAGTCCTACCATACATTTTTTATTGTATTTTATTCAAGGAAAGGAAAGACAAAGGCTGCTGTAATAACATCTCTGCTAGCACTGTAAAATCAACATGCAACCATCTACGGCTATCTAAGGCCAGGCTTCATGGTATACTAGCCTGCTAGTCAAACTAATAGCATTTCTATTTTGTATTAAATGGAAGGGGATTAGGATAAGAAAACGCCCTTTATTGACCAATGAACACATGACATTGTTTATTACATAAAAGGTAATTGCTTAGAGGATATTCCCTCTGCTTTTGCTGCAGCAAATGTCTTGGTTTGCCATTAACCCTTCTCCCATTACAGCGTAGCCACACATGTACCACTGCTCACAGGAGCGTAGACAGCTTTCTGCATGATTGAGGGCAAGAACTTCGTAATGCACTACCTTTATCTGTCATATTTTGGTCTACAGCAGTAAATTTCATATGCTTCTACAGACTACTCCCTGGAAATATGGTAAAGATGTGGCCTTTTATACAAAGATAAGGTACAGAAATGATACCCCGAAAAAATACGGTAACAGAAAAGAACAGGCTCAAACAACAATGAACAGCTCACAGTCAAATCCAAAAGCATTAGGAAATTTCAGGCTGTGTTGGTAGAGTACAAATCCATCTTGGATCAAATTATTCACCCATTTACTGTGGTCCCTTGCTTGGCCTGGCAATTAGTTCAACTGTGGAATGCTACTTAAGGGTACATTCGCAATCCCTACATATTCTCTACAGCACAAATGGACTTAAGAATGGAATAACTGGCTACAGGCTATTCCTTGTAAATAGAATACCAATTACTTTCATATAAGATGTTAAATTTTTGTCTGAAAATAAAATGCAAGTAAAAAATTCTTACCTCTTACTTTGTGTTCCAGGCAATCTGAGGTAAGTTAGTCAACCTCTTTGTGCCTCTGTTTATCCATCTTTAAAACAATGATCATACTAGTGCCTTTATGGGACTCACTGACTATTTTTGGGTCTGATAGAATTATGAACTGTCCTGTTACATGTAACAAACATATTCAGTGGAGTTTGGGAATTCTGTGCACTCTTGTAAAACAACACTCTCTCGTTAGGCCATCTTAACATGGACAAAACTGCTGTGCCAACAAAAAGTTATGTTACCAAAACTCACTTAGGCAAATCAGTATCGATGAATAAGGAACAACCAAACCTGATCTTTCACATGTTCTTGAGAAACTCACTCGAGCAGACTGAAGGTAGAAATGAATGGCACTGGACAGTCCTCATCTGCAGTTGATTTTTCCATTCTGTTGAAAAAAGAAATGCTATTTTTAGAATTATGATTTGAAATGCCAGAGTTAGAAGTATTATGAAAAGCAGAAGTATATTATACCCTCTTTTTTCTTAATAGTTCTGATTCACCATTGCATGACACTATTTCTACAATCATATACAGTGAAATATTACAATTTGTCTAATCCTATAGTGATGCAAGCTACTGTGTGCAACTGTAAATAAAACTGCTTTATCTAAGCAGCAAGTCTCAGTCTCTTCCCCTAAACTATTGAAAGTAATTTTGGTTTTAATTAGGAGCCCCTCAGAACATAATTATTCTGACTGACAACTTTGCTGTAGAGACTCCCTTCCTGTCAGATGGGTTTTGTTCAGAAAGGTAGTTTTGGCTAATAATTGTTGTGACCTCTTCTACCCCTCCTTCACAAAGTTAAAAGCTTGAGTTAACATGTGATGTCTTCAAAGGAAAGAAACACGTCTCCTCTTAGAAATATACTCTAACCTCAGTCATAGGAATAACTTCCGGAGGAAAAAAGTAAAAAAAATTGTTCTCCTAGAGTAAGTCCTTGGCTTTACTGCCAAATTCCTGAGAAGGCTAATCTAATCACAGCACGAAACAAAAGGGTGATTTTTAATAAGTTTTGTGCTTGAGTCTGTAGGGTTTGCTCATCTAAAGCAGAGTGCTGCTTATTCTTTTGCATTTGCCTGCTTCCACCCAGTGTAAGCAGATCTTTAGTTGCCTTTCAGCTGACTAGTGTCAATGATAGTAACAATACATTTTTATTTTTAGAACACTCAAATCTAAAGGCAAGTTAGCACTGCACATGTATGCATGCACACACAAATGTAAGTAATATCTGAACATTTCCAAAGGGCAACAAGTCCTTTTGGAATAGTAATGAATAGAGAAATCATCTTGTGCCCTGCATGAGATAGGTGCATTTCAAGATTTTCCTGTATAGCTTCCATGAAAATTGGCCCCTAAGCAAGGGTGTGAGTCATTGATGAATACAGCTCTAAGGCTTCACGCTGTGCAGCAAGAGCTGTAAAAGGCATTAGAGGAACACAGGGGAGGAGGAGGAGAGAGAGAGGGGGTTAGGAGGTTATTAAATAAAACCTAGTAATGGTTTTACATGAACATTTTCTGAACAGTGTTTTGAAAACGTACGTCCTAACCCACTGGGCACCGATCAGATTGCTGGCTGCACTGCCCTCTGTTGGCTGATGCTCAAAGGGGCTGTACAGATACTGTCATAAAAAAGGAAAAAAAAAAAAAAAAAAAGAAGAAGAAGAAAAAAGCTTTTGTCAACAAAAACGATTTGTTGTCACAGTTACCCTAGCAGAGTCTCCCAGCTGAAAACTCAAGTTGTAACAGTGAAATCACCCTCTGTCAGTATGGCTTATAGTAATTACTAAAATCAATATTCCAGCAAAAAGATGTTTTTCTCCTTTGCACAAATATCCACCACACAAAAGCCTGCGTCCACAGCACTGTATCAGCACAAGTCACATCCTTTACCAGAACAACCGCACAAAGAGAATCGATTGGAGACAAATTTAAACTTATTTAAATTTTCATTGGAATTTGGCTTACATTTGTCTTATTTTCTTTAGACCAATAAATTAAAACTGCTCTCAGTTTATAACATTCAATGCTTAGCAATTGTTATATGTAACTGATAACACCTCAGTCTTGGATTATGAGCAATTTACCCTTTTATGTGATTGTATCTCTCCTATCCAAGTTGGAAGATCCAGGTTTCAATAGCGACGTTTTATTCAATACGTAAGTCATTGCCAGGCCAGATCCTCCATCCTTCAAACTTCTGACTTGTTCTGATCTCACAGTCACTAGTGCTGCCCCTTCAGTCTCTCTTCTCAGTTTTGCTTACTCTATGTTACCAGTCTTAGTATACCCATCTGAAAGAAAAGATACAAAGCATCCCATTATAAAACACCTTGAGACTTAGATGAAAAGATTTATATATAAAATTTATTATAAACATTGATTACATGACACTAACTGGGAGCATTGTTTTAGTTATAAATAATCCCAAAGCCCTTTAAATTAGTCTTCTTTTCAGTAGACACCTTAGATCTACAGGCAGGAAAAAATGTTTTCTTGTATTTTATTTTATTTTTTTATTTTATTTAAAAAAAATACTTTTTAGAAAGCAAATCATAATTAAAATCTTTATTTTCACACAGATAACTGTTTAAAGAACTTGGGAACAAACAAAATAATATATATATATTCTTGTATAACAAGTATAAGAGGAGCCGTAAGTTTTAAACGCAAGAAACACTCATTTTACATTTCTGTACATTGAGTAGGCATAGTGCTCTACATAACTGAAAACTCAATTCAGAAGGAATATTAACACAGAAAAATAATTTGCCACATTACAGTTACTTCTGTTTTTCCTATTAACTTTAAAAATAGCACTGATATATTTTACAAGGAAAGAAAAAACTTAGTGTATTTTTGTATTTTTTAAGAATAGAAATTATATTTTCCCTTTTAAATAAGGAGTTTGATAACTGATAAAAAAAAAAAAAAAAAATTAATAAAATAAAATGAAATACACAGACATGCAGCACCATCTGCTGGATTAGCATGTCTGTCAAAAATTTCTGCACTTACCAAATATACTACTACACACAAGGGAAGGAAAAAGCTATACAAACAAAAGCATACCATGGAGATTTATTTAGTCAGTATCAGGCAAGAGAAATTGATGCGCGTGGAATTTCCATGAAAATTGTGAAATAATACTCCTTATGCACATAACACTTTTCAGACACTATATATAAAAAGCGTACTCAAAAAAAATGTAAGTGGAACATTTACGTGTTTTAAACAACTGCATTAAATCGATTGTATGCATTATGGTACATGATTATAAATGACCATTTTTTCACTGTGTGTTTGTGAACAGAACTGACTGTTCATCTAGTAATAAACAACTATCCAAAATTTTTCTTTCTTATTATCAGGCACCACGTGGCCTTGTGTTATTTAGCACACAAGCTCTGCTTGGGTAATACAAAACGATCGTGTGCTCATCGCTGCAAAAATACTTTTAATTACAGATTTTAAATCCCTACAAGATGATTTGCATTCATTTTTCACATAATGTGTAAGAAAAAGTTCTTGTTCTGGGTACAGGAAGAAGGATTCCCTAACATGTATAGGGTGACATGTCATTGCAGTCTCTGCTGTACATCTAGTAGTTTCTGGCATCTTTGAAATTCAGCCTTTCCATTCTCTCGGGTCACCTAGCCACACTCTAGCTCTTAGCACGCTCCTTCCAGCAGGTCAAAAAGCACAGTACTCAGCAGGCAGCCCTTTCACCTAACACCTTCCAAACAGCTGAAGCCTATGCCTTGTTATCACAGCAGAGAATCACCTCTGCACTTATCTGTTTTCTGATTATCCCCATTTCTGATACAATACCAGGAGTTGCTGGTCCTAAGAAAATTCAAAAACTTTGAAAAGCCATTCATCTTCACATGTCAAATTTCTAAAAGTCTCCTCTGCATACACTAGAATCAAGAATACTCGTACCTTAAGAAGCCTGATTTTTGTGCCTATAGAAATTTTCCATCTTCTTTTTAATGGTCAGATATCTATGTATCTTAGCTATATTTTATCCTTCTGCAGATGAGCATCTTTGTCTTGTTTACACTGGTTACATAGGTCAAATCACTCCATGTTCCTCTAGAAGGCACTAACTGTACTCAGCAAATCATTGCCAGCATCAGACTGACATCATTGCTGAGCTGCAGACTGTAGAAGTGTATGGCAAGGAGCTCAAAACACAGCACGCTGGCAATCACAACTTCATTCTTATCATAGCACAAACAGAAATGTGACAGGAGGGTGCTTGCTCCCTATTACTGTCTCAATCAACTACATTTTCCTGCTGTTAACCAGGACGGGTATGATCAGTGAAGTGACCAACAACGCAAGATCAACGTGAATCTACAAAACATGACAGGTCGCCATTTTGAAATATTCTCATCAGGCCTGACTTCCACCGTTTTTCAGTGACTTTTTCTTCTCCAAAAACATTATTCAAAGCATATACAGATGTTTTATTCAATATTTCCTGTCAGTGTTGCTACTATGTTATAGGTCCCTGTTGTGTGTTAAACCTCACTGCAAACCCCTCACTCTGCCAAACCTTCTGCATCAATTTGTCTATTCTCCTTGCTCAGGCACATTTCAATCACGCTTTGAGTCCTTTAATGTCTTTTCATCTATCATCCCTTCAAAGGTCTGGCAATATTCACCCAAGCTTTTCAAGACAAGTTTTCCTGAGAGTATAAAACTATCCTTCCTCACACTGTAGTTTCAGCTACTTCTTGCTGTTTATTCTGCATTCTCCTTTTAGAGAGAAGAATATGCCGACGTAGAAGAAACCTGGCTAATCGGACATTTTAAGCAGACAGTGGGGCAGACAGTTACCAACAAAGGGTTTCTGCAGCAAGACTACATTTCCTTCAAAGACCAGCATGTCTTTTCCATCTAGGAATGATAGAATTTGGTAGTAGAGGATGATTTTGCAACCCAGAAGTTTAAAAGGGTTCAGGCTCAACAAGATACTAGCCCGGTTTACAAAGAATATAGCATTAGTGTTCAAAATCTTTGGCTCAAGAAACTTACTTGTAAAGAGATAATGCTAGAGATCTGTTCAGAAGCAGGACATGTACCACACACATGTGTGGAAGTGCTAGGCATTATCAACAACAGGTGAGCTGTGCTGCATGGTTTGCGCCCAGATTTTACACAGCTGTGACAAATTCATGTTCTGGCAGGAAGCACTGAACTATGGGGAATTCTGGAGTACTGCTAGCAGTGTGTCAGCCAAAGGCATTTGTCAGAAGAGTTTGAGTTCAGCAAGGTTACAATTATAGACAAAGTTGTCTTCAGTCAACTCTGGTAGCTGCTACAAACAGACCTACTTATGACTTGATTTTAGAACTTAGAAATGTTCAGATTTCTGAGAACAAGAAGTCAGAGATAATAGAAAAAGGGAAGGGAAGGCTGTGTTTTTACAGTCTCATTACAGAGAAGGCAAGTTTGGGGGTCTGACAGCCTGACAGTGTTTGTGGTATCTGAGCTCTGAGGCGTGAAGTGCTGACTGAACGCCCGGGCTGAGGCGGCAGGTGCCGGCTGGGTGGCGCTGCGGGTCCCATGCTGTCCCCTTCCCGGCTCCAGAGGGACCTCGCAGTCACCACCACGGGTCCGAAGCCCCCTGGGTGCCCCCCAAACCGGCTTTGGCTCCCTGTGGGGCCGTCTGAAAGGCGAGAGGCCGCCAACCGCCGGGGCGGGTCGGGAGGCGGCTCCCGGCTCGGCCACCTCCCCTCAGGTCGCTCACCGGGGCCCCGCCGTTGCCAAGGGGCCCGTCAGCGCCGCTTTCCCTTCGGCGGCCGCTGCCCGCGGCCATGGATGGCGCCGGCAGCTGCTCCGCCGCCTCGGTGCTGGCCGAGCTGCAGTGGGACGATGGCTACGCCGTGCCTATGGCCAGCGCGGAGAACAAGGCGCTGGAGGACGAAGTAAGCGGGGAGTGAAGGGAAGGAGCCGGCCGGCGGCGCCCGCCCCGATTCGGCTCCCTCAGCGGGCTCCTGAGGGGCTCCCTGCAAGCGGGGCGGCCCTCAGGGGCTGGGGGAGCGGCAGCCGGAGCTCCCTCACAGCGCTTGAGCTGCGGGTAGAGAGGGTGCGGAATGCACCAAGTCGGGAAAAAATAATGAAAAAACCATAAAAAAAAAAAAAAAAAAAAAACTGCAAGGAAAAATGGGAAGCGAGGTCTTTGGTTGGGTGCCACCGCCCTTAACAACAGCGAGCAGGGTCCGGGCCCTCGGCCAGCGGGAGCGCTTTGGGACCTATTTGGGGTTCGGGTGAAGGAAGGTTCAGCAGTGGAATCCCGTGACGGTTTGGGTTATGTTGATAAAGACAAGACTTAATGGTTCCAGTTTTTTTGTCACTACCTTTTCTTTTGAAATCTCTCATTTGATTTCTTTGGAGGAAATGTAGGGCAGGCATTACGCTTTATCTCATCAGTAATTTCAATGACTGTATTTTTAAGTAGTTGCAGGTACAAAGCACTCAACTAAAAATGGTTAATTGACAATTCTGACTTTTAAATAGCTGCAGAAGATGCAAAAAGAAAAAAGGAACCTGCAAGATCAGTTGACTGACTATGAAGAGCGTATAGAAGCAATGGCGTCTCATTTGAAAAATGTAAAACAAGAGATCACCTTCACTCAGGTAAACTGATACATCTGGTAGATCCATTTTATGAGACATATTTAATCTGATTATCTTTCTGTGGTTGGTATCCCTATCTATTTGACAGGTTTGTTAGAGATTTGTCTGGCCTTTCTTCCAGACTTTCAGAAGAAAAAAAAAGTTAAGCCATGTATCTCAACGCTACTACTTGATGGTCAGTAAATATATCAATGGGCACTTTGGTATATTGTTTTTAAAAAAAAAAAAAAAAGAAAAAAAAGAAAATCAGCATAAGGGAAGAACATGCTAATCTTTATAATGGTCAAGAGTTAATTGTGAAATTCTAATGAAGAGTTAATTCATGGATATGAAGAATGAAATGAGTTGGTTAAGGTGCAAGTCTGCACTTTCACTATGAGGTAATTGGCTAAAATCAGTGGTTTAAATTTCTAAAAAGTCCCAAGTCAAAGCTGCACACCTTTCAGGTAAAATATGCAAGGTGAAAAAAGTCTTAAGAAACTTTCCTGCAGCTGAACAACTTTCAGGTCACTCAGCTAGATTCGAGTTTTAATTTGCACATGAAGAAAGAGGCAGCACATACCATTCCAGAGAAGCTTCTAATAAGTGATAGATTTTATTATACAGGGAAAAAAACTCTCAAATCACTTTTTCAGAAAGATTAGACAATATTCTGCTATAGTCCAGCCTGGTGGTGTTTTTGTCTTAGCACAAAACAATAAAAGCATTTATTTTGCTGTGTCTCCTGAATCTTACATAAAGGTCATCAAGACCTATGAATCTTACATAAAAGTCATCAAGAGACTAAGGTAATGACTTTTGAAAGATCATGAATTTAGTGTGAAATAACTTTTATATTGGGATTTTAGTGCTATAAATGGTTGATCTCTGGATATCTGATATAATACTGTGTGTGTGTGTGTGTATGTGTGCCTGTGAATAAATATACATATATATTTGAGATACAAAACTCCAAACAATAATATTTTTATTTGTATATTTACATGAGAAAATCATGCTACCTCTGACTTCAGTTTTGGTTGTATGTTTAAAAAAAAAAAAAAAGTTTTTTGGTGTCAGAGACCTATTGTTTATTGTAAAGTAATGTATTATTTATTCTCTAGTCTCTTTACAAAGCCAGAGAGAATGAAATTGAAACTGAACAACACTTTAAAGCCCTTGCTGAAAGAGAATACGGACATCTTAAAAATGAGATTAAACAAATGGAAGATGAGATAGTTGCCTTAAGAGAAAAGAAAAACAGTCAAGAAGTAAGGTTCACTTTTTTTTTTTTTCAAAAGAACTTCTGTATTGCAGCTAAACTTCATTACTTTTTTCCTCCCTTACATTTACAGACGTAATAGTATAAGACAAGAACAGCTATTTATAATTAAAAATTATAAACTATAATAAGTGATCTGGATGTATTTTGTAATGTGTAGGTAAGTAGAATGACACTGAGGATCTCCTTGCATAGACTGGTCAAGACTTAGCAAACAAGAGCTAGGTATTGAAAGACTTCAGTACTTAATGCCAGATACACAGCCACACATCTGTATCACCGTCTTGTTAATTCTTGAAGGTATTTTCTTTGTTTTACAAATTAAATTGCTGGTGGCAAAGTTTCTTTCTCTCACAAAATAAATTCAGAATAAATTCAGGGTATGATTTAAAAATAAAAAGTTGCTTTAATTTTTTTTTAAGGTAATCTAATGCTATCTAACTATAATATTTTTGTGTTTCATGGACTCTTTTTTCTATGAATCTTTTAAATTGTTTAATTTTTTCATTTTTTTTCTTTTTTTTTTTTTTTTTTAATTTTCTTCTCATTAAATCTGTTTGTAATGTCCAGTTTCTCAGAAAGTGTAGCAGAATGAAGATATCCTTGCTACTCAGCTGCATCCAGATTCCATCACATTTATATCAGGAAGTCTTTTCACAGTTATATGGGACCATGTGTAAATTTGTATGCAGGATCTAAGAATTAGGCCTTAGTGTGTGAGGGTGAAACTTTACCCTGTGATGCCTCAGATCAATTTACTACGTGGAGCTAATATCCTGCATATAGATACGGCTTGCCAGGGGTTGACTTTTCTGTTTGAAATTATTTGCATTTTAGGTTTGTGGTAACTTATTGTCTTGTTTCTTCTTTAGGATATGTGTTAGCATTTCTCAAGTATAGGACACATTTAACAAAAAGCAAACCAAAAAAACAAACCTTTTTATCAGTTCTGTTGGCAACCAGATGTTTGTAAACTTGTTACGTACAGTATCTTGAGCCAGTTGTTTCAATTCAATCAAAGGAAATGTTAGCCATCTAGTATTAACCTTTAAATTTGTTCAACATTTTATTAGAATACTATAAATAAAACCACTAAGAAGTTGGAAGGCTTAAAACAACAGATGAACTACGATGAGGAACTTCTGGAGAGATGGATAAAGGAATCAAATCGTAAATATGACGATGCTGATGCAATCCAGAAGTATGCAGAAAAAGATGAAGGGAAAATAGGCGTAAGTAGAAATGAAAGTAATTTTCAGAAACAAAACAGAACTATTTTTTAGCATCTGAAGACTTTGTTATCAAGTCAGGTAAGACTGACATAAATTTTGCACAACAGCATTTTAACTCTGATCCACATATCACAAGGGTGCTAACAACTCCATATAAGGCTCATTTCAAAGGTCAAAGAAAATAGGTTTGTCAAAAGATGAAGGGCGTAATTGAAGACTAATTTATTTCTTCATCTGGGTAAAATTTAAGTTTGAAGTTTTCTGAGTGCACAAATAGCTAATAAAGCCTCGTGGTGATTAGAAAGCTGAATTACAGTGAATTAAGTGGGGCGTTTGTTCAAAAATGCATGCCAAACATGGACAAGCAATGTAAATTTTCCCATTAGAACAGAAATGTTAATATTACTGAGAAGAAAGTTTGGCTATTTCACTAAAGCTGCCTGGAGTACTGAAAGATGATATAAACAGACGCTCCAATCACAAGTTCAGATTTCTTAAGGGTTAGTTCTCAAATATAGTATTAGTTTAGAGATAAGTATCCCTTCTTTTTAGCCTTTAAATACAATGGGGAGAAAATTGTTTTTTACTCATTAAATACTTAACACAAAAACTTTAGCTTACACAAAAAGTCTCACTGCTAACTTCTATGTTAGCAAGTCACACAGCATGCTAGGAAGAGCTGAATTCAATAGTTGGTGCTGAGGACTCCTTATACACATTATGTACATGGTGAAAGGGCTGTTTTGGCCTAGCTGCAGTCTGTACCTAAGAGATGATGAGACATTATGGCCTCTTGCATGAAGAAAAATTTGACAGGCTAAGTTCTCAGTTCTTTGTTCTCTAAAATACAACAAAATCAATGCCTCAATAATTCCATCCTTAGTTCTAGCAGAGCTTTAAAAATCTAAGATGTTGTATATTTGTTTTCAAGTACGTTACATTTTCGTATCGTTTCATTTCAGGCACTAACCCTTCAAGTAGAAAAGTTAACCACGCAAGCAAATCAGAAACGCAGAGCTCTTGATAATGAGCGTACAGAAACCATAACTGCTCAGGTTTGTGCATAAGGTTCTTGAAGATGACTTTTTACATACGAAATCTTTAAAATCAGAAATCATCGGATGCTTTCTTTTAAACAGATAGAGCTTGACAAGACAGCTGAAGATTTTCGCCGAGTTCACCAGGAAAGGCAAGAAGTCATCAGGCAGTGGGAGAATGCAATACAACAGATGCAAAAAAGAGATCAACAGATTAATCACTGTGCTCTGGTAAGACTGCTGTTTTATCAGTTTTATCAGTATATCAGCCTACTTCTGTATCTATGAAATTGATAGGAATTTTGACAAATAGATTTTCATATATTACTGAAATGTACTCGGAATTTATTTTGAAAACAGTCTCTCTTAGTGTAGTAGTGCTCTGCTTGATGCTATGTAAGGTTTAATTTTCAATCTGAATTTTGTTGGAAAATGCAAAGCATGCCAGTTTCAGTACTCTTCTTTTGTCTGAACTAAAAATCAACAAGATGGAGTGTAGTTTCTTAGTGCAAGGACAGTCAGCTGCAATGGAAATAAAATCGTGAGCATTTAGAATTGGAGAAATTAGCATTTCTGCTTCCATGAACAAATGCATGACTGGCATTTCTTTGGTCAGAATTATGGTAAACAATCCCATTAAGATTAAAAATTGCTCCTTTGCAGAAGTACGTTCTGCAGCTGGGGAGAACTCTTGTAATCAAAAAAGATCCCGTTGAACATTGTGAGGTAGTATTACTTTCTAACAGTCTTCGTTGTTTAATAGGAGGCACAAAAGGAAAGTTTTATCCTTTGTCAGGAGAGGTGTCAGCTCCTCAGAAAGTTGTGAAGGGCAATAAGAACAGATGCACCAGGAAAAAAGCTTGAAGGATCACTGTGTAAAGAAATCTTGTAAATGTGGACTCCAAAGTAACAATGGCTTTTCTGAAGGGGCAGATCATATATACAAGAAGACTCTACCTAAATCCTTAGTTCTGCTAGTATTGCGTGTTCTTGCTGAAAGAATTAAACTTTTTATCGCCTATATAAAGAAGTTTAGGACCCAAGTAGTTTAGTACCCTTCATAGCTTAAACAAGCTTAAGATGTAACACTAAGAATGTAATAATTGAAAATTTTAAGCCAAGAGAAATGCTAGCAAACAGAAAATGTAATGGTCTAATTTGCCTGAAATATTTTGGATTTCGTGGTATTGCAGATTGTAAGATTCCTAAAAAGAACAAACAACAAACAAATGCATATATTAAAAAAAAAAAAAAAAAAAAACAACTCCCACCAATACTGACAAGAAAATATCTAAAAAAAGACGTTTCTGGCCACCCTTCTATATGTTATTAGTTCCATGTGTTATTAGTTCTACTGATGCTTTTGTAAACATTTTTTTTTTAACATTAGAACTACAGTACAATTTTCACAGTAGCTAATCTTTTACTTAACCTTACAAAATACAATTTTCCCTGAATAGATGTAAATGTGTCAGCTAAGGTAGGCATCAGTATTGTTGTAATATACCGCTGCTGTTGCCTTCATTTCAAATCTATCTGAAGATTTGTTCACATAGGTTTTTCTTTCCCGTGTTCAATCAGTACAAATTATTTTTATTTCATGCAAGTTTACAGGGTCATATTTTATTTAAATTACTGCTATATTGTGGAAGTCACCAATCCAAAACAATTGCAGGTGTTGTGATGTAGTAGTGGAATAAAGTAATTTACGAATGATGTGAAACCTTGGCTATCTTCAGCAAAGGAGCCTTTACACAATCTATCTTGTAGTTTCAGCCTTTATTAATCTAACACATCTTAACTAATGCCAGAAATGTTTTTTATCCTGATAGCTAATAACAGAGATAAAACAAGAGATGCGAAAGAAAAGAAGTGTGCTGGAAGAGAAGACTTCCTTTTTAATGAATGAAACTAATAATAACAAGGAGTATGAAAAGAAAATTTCTTCTGCTAAGCAGGAAGCTTCTAGCCTCCAGAAAGAATATCAAGCTCAGGATACTTACAGAGTTCAGCTGGAGAATGAGGTAAGGATGACCAAGAGTTCAAAAAACCAGACTGAAACTGTAACTTTTAACTTTTTACTAGATGGAAGAAATACAGGAATAGTATTTGCTTTTCTGTTCTCATACAGGACATTCAACAAGCTTCTTAGTTTACTCTTGATTATTGGGATCTTAACCCTGAACTTAATCCTTTCATTGACAGTGCTGAAGAGAAGCAAACATACAGATGAGATGAGCTTGTGCTCTCTGTATAGGTATAAAATGAGTTTTCTTTTAAATGGTGTAACACTATTACAGGCTTCAGAAGAAAGTGTAACTTGCCTTTAGCATATAGACCACAGTATTGGATAAAGACGAGAGAAATCTCTTCTGAATAATTGGTATCCTGTGCTCTCACAAATGAGTGTTGATAGACAAATATTTTCACATAACTTTCTAATCACGAGGCAGTAGGATAGGGCCATTCTGTGAACAAGCCATGCTTTTTTCATACTTTGTTACTTACATTTAATCTGCATTTGTAGCGAAGGAATGAGCTCCGTTGCTTCATTATTTAGATGTCAGTAGAAGTTCTAAGAAGTAGTTCAGGTCTCAGGAATCTGTTGAGAAGGGATACACTTGTTTTCTCTGAGTAAGTTTTCTGTTAACAAGAAATCGGTAACACTGGGCTACTCAGCAAGCTTGACAATTAAAAAACAAACAAACAAAAAAAACCAGCAGCTTCAGTTGCATTAACGGTGGATAGCTTTTCCTTAATGAGTGCTTCATGAACTGATATCCTAATTCATTTATTAGCTGGACATTTTGAAATTCAATGTGGACAGAACTGCTTCTGAGTTGGAGTCTTTAAGAATACAGGTAACCAATCTGAAGAAGGAAATTCAGAAAAAAAGTGCCAGGTAAGAAACAGACCTTTAAAGTACAGTTCGTAAGAATTACAGATATAATCAGATCCTTGATCTAGCAAAGAACCTTAAATAATGTTGATTATTAAAGCCTGCAACTTTCTGTTTACTTCATGTCTATTTCATGTCTATTTTACTACTACCTATTGTAGTTTCTGACACTGGGAAACTTAGAAAATATTTCTGGTAATTCTTGTTTTTAGAGGGGATGAAAAGGTCAGCTCTTGGCTTAGTTTTTATAGATTTTGAGATCAGCCTGCTTTCTTAGGCAGCTGCTCAGTTTGATATGTTAGTAGCTTTTAGCAGCGTTGTATGTGCAACGTACATGTAACTTGTTAAATCATCTAATTTTGTTTAGATTAAGCTTTCTTAAAGAAAGAAATGCAGGTCTTTCCAATAAGCTGAAGCTTGTGACTGAGAAGACGCTCAGTTCAGAAGATAATGCTTTGAGGATGGAAGAAATGCTAAAGGAAGAAGAGAAAACTGTCAAGGTAAAAGGTTTTTGATAGCTTCTGCAAACAAGGCTTCATTTGAATTTGCAAGCTCTATCTAGAACAAATACTTGTATGTTAAAATGCACTGTAAATATTAATGTGACATGCAGCTACTTCATCAAATGATGAAGTAACCAGCAAGTAGATGGGTCAGTATCTGTGCCAGGAAAACTCTGGAGGAAAGTAAGTGGTCCTAATGCAGCAGATGGTGTCCCCACATATCATGCAGGATACTAGAATTGTCATTTTACAGATCAGATACAAAACCAGTAGTCTGACTGCATACTGAACAGAGCATTTACCTCTGATATCTGCTAAACGTTACCTACAGCTTCTTGGCTAGATTCAAATGAAAGCTATTTGCAGGAACATGGCAAATTTTGTTATATGGTAATGTTTTGCCATAATGTTTTGCTTCTGGTTTGTAACACTTGAAAAACTTCAAAAACTTATTGTGCTTAGTTCTTTTGGGGTTCATTCAGTTTTATAGGCAGCAAGTGTCCTTGAAATTCTAGGCCGTCGTTTTCCCATCAATAAGGTTAAGTGTTGTCAGATTATTTTCAGTAACATTACCACTGAAAACTTCTTGGTTTCAGTAAAACACAATCAAAATTTATGGAACTGCAGAGATAGGATCTAAAAAAAAAAACACATTTGCAATGTTTTAAGTCATATTTGGTTGGCCTAGCCTCCTCTAGCATTATACTTTGATACATCTGTTTTCTCATGTTGTTGGCTCTTAAATAGTTACTGACTCACATTAGAATTCATTTTAATGATAAATAAAATTTTTGATTTGGGAATTAGCACATACAAGCTGTAGAATTTATCTATTTCTTTTTCAGCATGTTTAACAGCACTTTATTTAAAAATAACTTCTCATATTGTAGACTAAGTACAGAAATAAAAATGTCCAAATTCATTATCATCTGATGAACTGCAGTGGCTTTTGAATAAACGCAATGTTGTAATGCAGTCATCTGAACTTTCCTGTATTTCAGAAAAAGATTCTAGTGTTTTGCATTTTGCTCCCAATTCTTTTATTTTACGAGTTAGCTTCTGACTGATCTTGATACAAATCCCTTTTGGATTTTGCTGGACAACTGAGTATTGCATATGCTAACGCTCTCTCTACTGTAGGATGACCAGGTTACATGAGTGTCAGAGCAGGTGTTTGCTCCATCTGTGCAAGCCACTGTATATACTTTTTTCTTTTCTGTTTTGTTTCCTGCATCATGTATGTGAAATAATTCATTTAGTAGATGGAGCTTTATTTTTCAAACTTTCTAACTACCCTGGCACTAGCTGTACATTTTAAATATACATGCACAAACTATAGAGGGGATGTCTTTGCTTTATAGTTTCTCAAATTTTACTAATATTTTGGTTTTCCTGAGAATTTTAAAACAAGATGGAATGAAATAATGCTCTATTAAAATGAAAACCTTACTTGCTTCTCCTTAAGACTGTTACCAGGGTGGCTAAACCATTAGCAGGGATTTTCCACTTGCATCTGTGGCGGATAACCTAAGATGACACTGAGCTTGGCAGCTCCACTGCTTCAGGGTAGTATTTTAACTTGGATGCGCTATTCTTGAACAATATCTGTAATGTATTAGTCAGAAGGATGCTTTCCATCAACATTAGACACACATGACTATTTGTGGCATCTATTAATTTACTGTGAAGAGATACTTAGAGGAACAATGTGGATGAAATCTCACCATTTTATGCTTTAGTTCTCTGATACTTCTCCCTCTTCTGTCTGTGGCAATGCACTGTTGTGGACTGAAGCTTATTGAATATCCTATCACTATTGACTACTGCACTCAATGAGAAAAACAATTTCTATGAAATTAAAAAAAAATATAGATATGCATGGGCATGATCCCAAGCCCGCTGAAATCAGTGCAAAATTCTGTAGGCGTTAACAGATTTAGTATTAAACTTACACCTGCTTTTCATTTGAGTTCTGGATTTGGAATTGCTCTTGACAGCAAATCTGAATACAAAAAATTCTGGTGGGAGAATTTGATTATGAATTCTTAAAGGAGTTAACTAACTTTACACTGTTACCAAAACCAGCAAAATGTTTCACAAGCAAAATTCATAATGTATACTTAGAAAATCAAGAGCAAGTCTATTTTAGAATCAGTTTGAAGAATGTATTCTGAAGTGTTTTGCTGTATTGATTAGAATGTGCATATTCAGAGTTTGTACCTGACCCTACTAAAACAAACCCTACTAAAACCTTATTTCCTGTACTGATTAAGATGCTAAAGATAACTCTGAGAATAAGGAACTGATTTAAAAATGTGTAATTACTTTTTCAAACAAAATTATTCCAAATGGCATAACTAAAAATGATATCAACACATACATACACACACAAGCCGAGTTACAAGTTTCAATAAACAGTTGAAAAGTTTTATATTTCTCCAAATATTGACATACACTAGAAGCAATAAGCATCCTTTTTTTTTAAATTTTTTTTTTTTTTAAAAGGATGACAGGAATTCAATTTTTGGAAAGGCTGAAAACAATACCATTCCCATAACGGAAAGATCATGTAGTAGTAGAGTAGAATCCAAGTTAAAACAAAAAAAAAACCTTCTCTTGAAGTCAAAGATTTTTCTTGAGAGCCATTTAAAAGACCTATGAAATTCCATGTTCCTATTAATGGATATAGCATTGAAATTTTTTTATCTTCCTATATGTGATTAATAAATCATCACAACTTACATCTTATGTACTTAACAATTAATTTGTCATCAGGAAAAGGAAACGGAGCTGAACAAGTTAAAAGAACAATTTTTCAAGAGAACTCAGGAGTTAAAGGTGCAGAAGGACAAGGAGAAGTGCGTTCTGACAGAAATTGAGGGATGTCGAACATCACTTAAAAATCTTAATAGTCGTCTGCACAGACTTGATGCAGAGGCATTAAAACAACAGGAATTAATGTATAACCAGGTAAAATATTAACATCTTTTAATATTATGATTTTTCCTTGGGTATAATCAGAGTAAATTGCTCAAGTTCCGTGATCTTTGCCAGTATCTTAATTTCCAAGATGCTAGGCAGTATTAATCCGAAGTCTGCATTTTTGTCTCTAGTTGTATTAATAAAATTGAAATAACTGGTAAGTTATGTTTCACCTATATTATGTGCATGTGTGTTTCATTATTTTTTTGGATCTGTTGCTTTACCCACAAATTTCTCAAATCAGTTCTTTACTTTGATTCCTGTGAACCGCAGACACCTCAGGGTACACTTTTAAAGCAATACAAGAGGTACATGCCAAAATCCTTTTATTTACTAATTGGATTTTGTGCAAATTTCTTATGCACCACTTTGAAAATTTGTTCTTTTATATTGGCATCCACTGGTAACAGCAAGATGGCAACTCTACCGTAAGCCTCCCTTAGAGCACACTGTGCTGAGTGTGCTTTGTTATTCTAGAAGATTACTTCTGAACCATCTTTGCACATCAGTCATCTAAGAATATTTTGCTAACGTTTCACATTTATGAGGCCTATAAGCTATAAATTATTATAAAACAATGGCTTAATTAGGTGACTGTCCTAAAGCAACATTTAAATCCAGCATCCTAGCTTTATAGGAAGGCTGTAATTGCTTATCTCAGATTATTAATTCTAAAATTATTTTAACAGGATTTTTATATTCAGCAAGTACAGAGACGGCTGTCACGGTTAGAAGGGGAGGTTAATGCAGAAGAAAAACAAGTCTTAGAAGCAAAAGTTGCTGAACTTAAGAAAACCTTAGAAGAAAAGAAAAACACATGTGATGTTTTACATGCACAGCATAAGAAACTTAAGGTAACTTCCTTAGAACTTCAGGTTGACTGCGTAATAACTAGAAATGAAGTTCCCAAGCTGGAGTATTATCAAAGTCAGGTGGTTTTATCAAGATGAACTAAGAATATCAAAGTCCTGGTCAGACATGCCAAGTGATTTTTTTTTTTTTATATAGACCAAAATAAATGAGTATATTAGTATTGCTTTATTGGCTGAAAAGATCTATATTGCACAAATAACAGTGACTGGACTCCAAATAAAACAAGCAATGACATTAACATTGCAACAGCACTCTACGCCAGGACTGCAGTGCTTTTGGCACTGCTTGCACAACAGAATATGGACAAAAGATGATGATTCCTTGTTAGTATTTATTATATATATATATATATATATATATATGTATGTATGTATATATATTTTTTAATTCAAAAATTAACTGGGAGGTTTTGGTGTAACCTGCATTTAATGAAATAAATTAAATATAACTTACTTGGAAACAGAACGATGTCCAATTCATCAAGAGAGCAATGGAAAAGACTGGAGAAGAAGCAAATGGTCTGATGATCAAGATAAATGAACTAAATCTTTTCAATGAGAAATCAGATCAAGAGTTAAAAAAAGCTAAAGCCATTAAGCAGGTACAGTATTTGCAATTTTTCTAACATGGGGTGTTTTTTTTGCTGTATTTGTTGTATGGGGGGTGGGAAGGTTAGAGAGTTTGGAATCCTTAACCAATTTGTTTATGATTAAAAGTGCATGCTAATGAACGTATTACTTACTGCTTTAAATGAGCTTTGGTGTATATATAAGCTTGCTCATATAACAATATGACCTGTAGACCTACAGAATCTAGAACATATCCTAGGATGATTGTAATAAGTCAGACATTTACTACTTCAGTAAGTTCCTGGTAAGGTCTGCTTCATTTCTTTGAAACCATCTGTTATGTTCTTACCATTCATAATGCTAAACTGAAAGTTGTAGATGGAAAAGTCTAACAACCCACAACTCAGTCTGAATTTGAATAAAACCATTCAGGAAGCTGAATATGCATACCCATAGGCACTAACCATGCAAACTGTTAGCAAATGAGAAACGAAGAACCTCTTAAATACAGAGCAAAATGACTCCTATAGTTGTATATATAAAGGATAACATGATAGAAGCTTTATATATTTAAAAAATTATATCTTTTAAACTCATTTATGTCATTTTATCATTATATTTTATATCATTTTAACTCATTAATTAAGATTAAAAATGATGCTTTCTTATTTTGAGACCTTTTTGGCATTTGTTAGGAGATGATGATCGAAGATAACCTCCTGAAACTAGAATTGAAACGCCTTCAAGATACTCTGTGTAATAAGACAGAGCAAGTTCTAACACTGGAAAAACAAAAACTGGAGATAAACAAAGCCATAGCAGAAAGAACTGAGGAAATTAAGGTTCATAAGGCAATGCTGGATTCCCAGATCAGACTTGTGGATCAGGAACGGCAACGCATAAGGTAACTACTCTTTATTTTAAAAATCCTAAAAAATCATCCTCCAGTTCCTTCATCTTCAACAGAAGAAAAAAAAAAAATACAAAACAGCTACCAAGCAATCTTTTGTCTGAAAAGCAGCTTGCAGCTTTAACCACTAGGCAATTTCTCAGTATTTACTGTCTGTTATTACCGGTGAACAAGAGATTACTGTTTATTCTGTTAGTGAAGATTAATTAAAAACCTGCTGAAGTATGTATGTCTTACTTTGTGCCCTTGTATTACGATATGGGAGACACCCTCTTACAAAGCAACCACATAAAGATCACTTTTACCTTCTGTAATAATCATTGTGAAGTATTTGGGACAGACTTTAGCTCTGAAATACCAACACCTGTATCTAGCCCCAAATGAACGCTCAACAAGCGAACTGGTGAAGTCTGGCAGGCATTTATTCACTCCTCTGCTAACCACACCCTACACAATAGGAAATTAGAGTGATTTAGTGTGACTAAAGCTCACTGAGAGTGCAGACTGGATTTTTTTTTTTTTCCTTTGATAATTACACAGTTAATTGATACTTCCATGTAATTTGATTTGGGGTTATTGCCTGCTGTTGCTTACGCACATCTACTAGTGGCAATATTAAGATAGCATCAGCAGGGGGCAGCTTGCACAGCTGTAGGATTTAAATGCCAAACCTTTAAATATATTCAGGGAGTTCTGGTGGGGCAGCCTCTCATGATATGCTGATCTGGAATTTAAAAAAAAAAAAGAAAAAAGTCTAATTTTAGAACTGTAACAGAACTGTAGGTTACCAGAAAACCTGTGGCTAGGAGAACACAGAAAGCATCAAAAGCTAGGAGCAGCACAACTGCTGCCTTGCCTGCATCCTAGTAGACAGACAGACTGCTGGAGTAACACCAGTAATTTAGACCGCTATAGCAAGAACTGCCCCAAAAAAACACTACTAGACACACATTTTCTCAACCCATTTATTTTTCCACAAAATACATCAGTGCCGAATTTCAGGATCGCCTAAGTAAAATCGATAAACTGAGATGCAGATACGAACTTCTTACTGTTGTCATGATGCCACCTGAAGGAGAAGAGGAGAAAACCCAGACCTACTATGTAATTAAGGTATTTTACTAACATTATGTTATAGTTCATTATAATTCAAGTATTTAAGTTACAGATTTCCCTGGACTCCATTCATGTAACTAAGACAACCTCCTTGCCTACTGCATAACTTTGTTTTACATTTTCTGACACTGATTATTTAAGTAATACAGCAGTTTCAGATGAATCTGTGGTCAGTCCTAATGTCAGCAGACTTAATTTCAAACTTAATTTGAATAATCTTCATAGGATTACCAGGCACCAAAGCGAGACCAATGAGCCTGTAACTAACAGGGTCTTCTTTCTTACCCTTCTTGAAAATGAGGACATTTGCCAGCTTCCAGTTGACTGGGACTTCTCCAGATTCCCAAGACTTTTGAAAAATAATTGAGATGTCTCGCAGTGACATCAACCAGCACTTTCAGTACCCTGGGAGGAATCACACTGGGCCCTATTATGTGCATCCGAATTCCAGTATTGTAAACAACTGCTCTTGCCAGTTACCTTGTAACACAAATCTCAGTCCAATCCTGATGACATCAATAATCTCAACATCTACTGCAGATGCTGAATGTATTTTTAATGTATAATTGTCCTAATGTTTTTAGTATGTATTCAGTCACCTCAAGTATCAGCTTTATTTTCAGGCTGCGCAGGAAAAGGAGGCCCTTCGACGTGAAGGTGATGATTTAGATGCAAAGATCTGCAAAGCTGAAAATGAAATTGTAGCTCTGGAAAACACTCTGCGCATACTTAATAACTGCAACAGCAATTACCGAAACTCTTTCAAAGAAGTCACTGAGACAAGTATGTAAAATGTAAATTGCTATTTGCTGTACGAGTTATGGATGATGGTACAGCTCTGGCATACAGTGGGGAAATTCACTGGCATAAAATAATGAATCATGGCCAGAGACTAAACAAATTACTGGGAAAAGTCATTACTGGGAGAAAGGAACACCCAGTGAAATATACAGGGCTAGTGTATAATAGCGTACAGTACAAAAAGCGTTGCTTCCTCTGCAGTACTGCATCTCACACTGCTACTAATTCCAATTCTGGAAGCAGAACAAGCTGTGCCACTGGGCAGCTTCTTTTGGTGTAGACTGAGGTAGCTGGGTCACAAAACTGTACCCAGGGCAAGCAGGCTGCTTCCAGTGTAACAGCCAGCGTTACATGCACTGCAGTGATGCTGCCACACTTAGAGCTGATTTTTGCATGGAAGAGGAGGGAAAAAGTAGCAACCTGTCATCTGGAGAGGTGATGAGGAAGAACAAGAGAAACTGAACTGTTTTTGGGTAGTGTCAGCAGTTTACATACCTAACTGCAAACATTTGGATACTGGAACTCTCAAAATTCTGCAAAATATCTTCATCTGTTGCTTGTTCTCCTTCAGTGGAACTTTATTTAACTTATAAAAAGCATGACCATGAGCAATTACATAAATGTAAGGCTAGAAAGCAACGCCAAAGGCAATTTCTGTGCTTTTTTCTGGCTTTTGGAAACACTGGCTTTAAAGTCATTCTTTTTCATGAAGTCAGTTACTTTTTCCACAATGGTTTGGAACATACTGTAACAGTAATATAGTAACACTCTGTGATGCAGTTACTTTAAAGTGCAACTTATTTTAAAATGAAAATTGAGTTGTATACAGCACTTGCTCAGTGTCAACTTGGCCTCTTTGTTTGGGATCGCAGGTGAGGAGTATGAAGAAAAACTGAAACTAGAAGAGGAGAAAAGGGCTGCTGATGAAAAATACAGATATAAACGAAGACAGATCAAGGAACTTCAGGAAAACCTCCAGGTAAAATACAAGCAAAAGTCCCAGTTAGACAAGGCTGCTGGACATTGCCACACAAACCATCTCACTGAAAGCATAGAACGTTCTTGCCCGTTCTCTTTTATATCATATACTTTGTATCAATGGATGCATTTTTTTTTTAATTATTTTTAAGAAGGCTCTACATCTCCTTTCAATAATCATTTAAGTGTTTATCTGAATTTCCTCAAGTCACAATGAAACTCCAGACTTTTTAGTCAGGTACACCTTGAAGTTTTGAAATCCCAGGTTCACAATGGCAGATGCTCCATGCTGGCATCCAAGAAAGCAGTTGTATTTTTGTGTAGGGTACTGTATCATCCTGTCCAGTACTGCATGATTTAAAATCCACATGTACGGTCTTCCCTAGCATTCTTTTTGTATATTTAGTACTAAGGATGTTCCAGTTTGTGTACACAGTGTTATAGTTTACCAGAAAAGAGAAAGCAAGCAGGTTGAGCACTAAACGCAGGGAAAGGATAACCTGCGGTCAGTCTCCACATCAGGGACTCATTCTTGGCTCCCCTTGCAATCAAAAAGCACACTTGGCGCTTACGAAATAACACTTAACTTTAACATATATCCCACATGATTATTCTAGGCCCTGAATTGCTAGATACAGGTCAGCAAACACTCTTTTTGATCATTCTACCACAGGACAAAGATCTTACTTAAGAAGTAAGATCCCTCAGACTGAAGAAGAGGGACACCTATCCTCAGCAGGGAATAAGCCCTAGGGTATAACGAGGTGTTAAAACATCCCCTTTCCTACCTTTTTATTTATTTAAAAAACAGAGCCACCCTTATAGAGCTGATTTTATTCACGCTAGTCAAAAGTATTCAATCTTCTCAGAAGAAACAAATGAATAACGTTATTTTTCTTAGCTTTCCAGGGCGACCTATCCTAAGCACTGCAATGTTCAGTACTATGCCATGTAAATCCTTTGTAGACACAGCTCACAGCTACATCCGAAAACACGTACCTGTAATTTCATTATTAGTACCTTTTAAAGTTAGTGTTGATGTATTGAAATAGCTTAGTGCGCTTTATCCAGGTATTTATCCGCTGAACAGTCTGACAGGCATACTTACGTTATTGTTAGTGCTAATTGTTTCAATTATGTTTATAAACAAATTGTCAAGAGGATCTGTTATTGCTCCTAAGTAATATAAAAACTGAATGATATCAGAACTATTTTATAAACTCAAAACAATTACTCAAATGAATTTGCAGAGTGTGGAAAAAAATTTGGATATCCTACTGAAGCAGGAGGCCTTATTCCAAGAGCAAAAGAAGGAAAAGCAAGCCGTTATATTGCAGCTGAACAAAGACATAGAAGAACAGAAGCCAAAACTAGAAAGGGTTATAAAACAGGTCTGTATGTTGATTAATGATGACTTCTAACTTTATAGTGACAAATAGCAATATGGTTAAAACCACAGAATTTAAACTCAGCAGGTTTCTTTAAGAGTGCTGCATTTTCACAATAGCATGTTTTAAACTTATTTCTGTTAAAAGTGTTCCAGGCTATCCAGAGAAATTCAGTCTTTAAAGAAAACTAAAACAGAAACACAGGAAGAAAGAGACATCGATCTTCGTGCCTTGAAAAACTTCAACAAAACCATCAACAAATTGTTAGCTGATGTTCTAGAAGCAAATCCTGATTTAACTACATCCTTTCAGAAGTACTTTCACCAGGTGAGCTTTCTGGTTAACTGCCATCTGAAATTTGACTGATAGCTGGTCTACTGCTGAAGTGTCTTTCCAAGGGCAAATCCTTAATTCAATGGTAAAGTATACTTACAGGAAAACAGCAAAAAAAAGTGCTCATCTGCTTTCAGTGTAACTGCAGATACAAAGGATTATAAAATCTGTGGTGCTGATATGCCCAGTCCATCATACAACCATTTTAAACTTTTTTTCCCCTCAAATTTTCTAGTTCAATTTAGAGCTGCCTACAACTGCTTCTGTCGGTGGTAGTCAAAGTTCCCGATCACCGTCCACACAAAGCTCACTAGCTTCTAGCAGGTAAGTGCCAGCAGTGTTTTGTTGGTGTTTTGTTGTTGGTTTTGTTTGTTAGTTCTGGGGGGGGGGGGTGGAGGATGGACACAACACCAGTAGCCATTTGGTTTCGGTTTTAATTTAAAGCTTAGACCAACAAAATTATTCCCTACATGATAGCATTCCTGACTCTTCCAGGTTTTCTCAATCTTGTCTCTGCTTACTGAACACTCTATTAAAATGTTTCTACCTATACTCTCCCTCCTAAGTTGACTAGTTGTTTGCTTTTGTTTAGCACTCAAGTAAGTTTACTTCGGTATCCATCACAGCTTAAAATAAAGCAGTAACCGCAAAAGAATTACACTGTCCTCTCAAAGTTTGACTTCCAGCCAAACTTTGCACTTAATTTTGTGAATGCCCTTTCCTATTTAATTAGAGAAGGTGTGTGTGTGTGTATGTATATATATATATAAATAATATATATATATATATATATATATGCACACACTACTTTATTGATACCTTTTTCCTATGTTCATCATACATTTGACTAACAGTAGTGCTTGAAACATACTGAATCAGCTGTGATCTAACATTCCCCCAGGTTACTTAAACCATGGCAATGACTACAAAGATTTTTGTATTGGATTTGCCTAGGACAAACACTGGTGCTGGGTGGCTTTATTTTCAGCCACCATTTAGAAGCGCCACCCCCTTCTTAAAAATAACGTTTCATATACTGATGAGTAAATTTTTGTCTTTCAGATCCTCCAGAAGCACAAGTTCAGGCTCCGGTCAGACTTCATTGCTCAAAGTCATAGACCTGAGCCTATCTGTCGACACTCCTGCAGAAGCAGCTGCTGCCAGTTCACAGCCATCACGCAGGACTAGCAGCTCTGACAGTTACAACCACAAAAGAAGTCCTAAATAATCTTCTGAAGGTGACAGTGAAGGCTTTACGCTATTTAAGGCTTCTAAATTGGTTAAGTTGCAGCTTAATTTATACAGGTCTACTGGCAATTGTAGCACTTCCATCTGAAGCATATGTTTTAACTTCCTTCTAAAGTATGCAATATATTATTTAGGAGAAATGTTTAAGCATATGTTTTACATAATAAATTAATCTTTATTTTATTCTTTTGCTGTTGGATAACAAAAGATCTGCAAAACCCTTCAGAAACCCTTTATTCATACTCTTAATGAAAATGGCTTTGACATAGTTAGCCACCCTTAATTTTAGTAAAATTACCGCTGCCTCAAAGCTTAAACAGGTAAGGTACACCCAGGCGGTCAGCTGACTACAGTATGCTTATTCTGTACTGGCAAAAGCTAGAGTAGGGGCGGTAACGATGTAAAAGAAACAAGATTAACCCTCATAACAAAGATGTTAGTTTTTCATTTAAGTATTTTTCCCTCCTTAACAGCAATACGGAGCACTTGCAAAAACCTGGGTAGTATTTATGCTTTGTTTCCATGTCAGTCTTGACTTTTAAACGAATGGTCATCTCAGATCGTATCTTAAAAGATGATGACAATATAAAATTAAAGTCGGTAAAACTGTACGACTTTGCAAAATTATGCAGTACCTTTTTGGCAACTGACATATTAGGAATTACTCTGAAAACCTGGAGGCGGGTATTGTATAGGCAGCCAGATGTCAGCTATTACTTCAGGGGTTCTGTTTTTTAACAACAGAGAATGTGTTCGATGTGCTTAAATAACATAACGCATGTGCCTTCTCACAGATGATGGGGGGTTCAGTTGACTTAAGCAGCATATATAGCCAGTGCACCAGTATCAAACATCCCAGCGACATAAACAAAACCGAGACACAAAATTAAGAAAATTTAATGATGAAATGAGCTATATACATTGATGGAATATGAGTGTCACTTACTTATTCCCCTTCAATACCTGGAAGTTAAAGTTTGATACAAAAATACTTAACAGTCAATTGTACCCCAGGGGAAGAAGAGAAAAAAAAAAAAAAAAAAAACAACAACAAAAAACACACAACAAAAAAAGAAAAATGCCTGCTTTAAAGTGCATATTTGATGTAAGTTACACAACTAACTACAGTCCAAAAGAATCAAACAAGTTCACCCCATTACACAAAGAATATTGTACAGGAACATCCTAAGTTAAGAGCACAGGAAACCTTGATTTTAAATAATAACTGGTATTTCACGTAAGATATCCTTGCATGTCTTTCCACCATACAATCTTTACCTTAAACCTGACATTCTGCAGAACAAAAATTCTGCTTGTCGCTTTTCATATGCATTTCAAGAGCATTTGTTTTTCCTCAAGAGAAATATAGATAAAAAGTAATTTAACTCTACCCAGCAGAAAATAATTTTATGTACTTTGTTTCTTCTGCTTACTTCCTTTTTCCCTCTCAAACTCAGCAATTTGATTGAATATGTTAACTAAGTTCTGGGGCAGGTTTCTTTTAACGCCACTTTCTGTTTGTTCTGCACCATCTGAAGTTTCCTTGTCAGACTCCTCTGTTTTATTAGACTCCTCATGACTCCTTTCCCTACTCTTATACCCACTTTCACTTCTATGCTGACTTAATGCATGCCTATCACTACCGTAACTTTTATCACCTTCATGAAAATAAGTGCTAGAATATGATCTGTACTTTCCCATTGACTTGCCAGAATAGTCAGACCCCGATGGAGACATGTAATACCTGTCTTGATCTGAGCCATGCTTTTTAAACTGTTCTCTTCTCCCCTCCATGTCCCTTCCTGATTTCCTAAAGTAATGCGTCCTGGTTTTATCATCTGACTTATAATATGAACCTGAATATCCCCTCCTCCTGGAGAAAAATCTGTCCGTTTTATGATATTTTTCACTTTTGCTACTACTTGCCTGAGTTCTGGAACTACTGTAAGAATCTCTTGAATCTTCAGACCTACCTCCAAAAGTGTCTTCATCATCACCTGAAGTCCTCGACACAGAACAGTGTCTGTCTTTCTCTCTTACCTCTGTTTTTGGACACGCTAAGCTGTCCTGCCTTTCCAGCAGTTTTTCCATTTCAAAACTTTGGTTCAGGAAAGAGGCAGAGGTATCAGCCGGAGGTGAATACCACTCCTCTTTCCTAGCCTGATCTTTGTAATGTGAAGAAGCTCTAGAAGAGCGTTTTTTGGAACTACGGGAAGACTCTGATTTATGCCGATGCTTTTTCTTGTGTTTCTTGTGATCAGAGGAAGAGGAGGAGGAAGAAATTGATACGTCTGACGAAGAGTCACTTGAGGACGAAGAGGAAGAGGAGGAAGTTGATCTTTTCCTTTTCTTCTTCAACCTGAAAATGTAATTAACCTGTGAGATAATCTTTAGAATCAGGCGAAAATTATAAGTAGAAAGTAAATCTGTACTCCCCATAGCATGGCTGAGATTGGACCGCAAACTATGAATGGAAATTGGGCCTGACCTGGCACAACAATTTCAAATGTCATTTCTTAACCAAGAGAATTAAGATTGAATCCACTGAACATTGTATTATGAAAGGCAGGTTAAGGCCTTTTCAGTGGTTAATGCAGGGACAGTAACACAGTTAGGATTGCAGGTAAGGCATTAATAGCAAAATTTAGTAACTGCTAACGTTAGAGCTTATTTTACCATCAGCCTAGGTTAAAAGAAAGTGACTAGGACCCAACCATGGAATTGTGTTGCTTTATCTTTATGCATCATCCTTTGTCTGTAACTACCACCTGACTTGTGCGTTAACTATCAGAAATTCTAGTACCTAAAATGGGCCCTTTAACAGCTCATAACTTACTGGTTTGCAGTGCCTTTTTTTAAGTGAAAGAAGCTGACATGCTGGCTTAATAGGCTTAAGAATCAGTATACTGAATACAACAAGGTTACCTTTTTTCTTCTTTTAAAAGCTTACGCAATTTTTCTGCACTTGTTTCTATTCTCTTTTCTTTCTGTCTCTCTTCTTTTGCAGCTTGCTTCTCCCTCATTTCCAAAGATTTCTTTTTTGAACCCAGATATCATAAAAAAAGATTTATATTGAAAGTGTTAACACAGGTATTTTTCCCATGGCCCCAGCCCCATTCAAATGTATAATTACAGCAAGAATGTTTTTCCAGGGTTCCCAGATCAAGAATTAATATTGTTCAGAAGTTTGGCATTGGCCGTTGTGATAATCAGGTTTATGTTAATGACCATATTGCAGTTTTTATCCATTAAAAATATATTTGGCCAGCCATTGCAGTGGTACCCGTGATCCAGCACACCGTGAAGCACATACCCCAAAAGGTATAGATAGTGTACGCAGGAAAACCACAACGTTAGCAACATGGGGAAAAGAGGGGAGGAAAGGAAAAAAGAGTTTAGGGAAAGTATCGTTATTGTAGTTCACAAGTAGAATATGGCAGAGCCCATTGTACAATGTGTTCAAGTCGGCCATGTTTGCATACAAACCATTTTGTAACAATTTCACAAACCAGTTTGACGCATAGTTTACGTAAGAAATCATGTTCCAAGGGTTTGTTGGTGATGAGCAGCACCAGATGTCAGATACAGCAGCAACGGTCCAATTCAGAAGAAAATGCATCGAAGAAAAACACATAATCAGTATTACAGGAAAACTCACTTTCGTGTTGTTTCAGCCATTCTAGCACAGCCGTGATTCTTTCAGACATACATATTAAAATACATATAAATGCAACAGTGTCTGATTATCGGCTGACCAATCCTCAAAGGCACACTGTTAAGGTCTAGTAAAGATCAGACTTCTGCAATCTACAGCCCTAAGTAGCAGCTCTATTCCGAATAAGCAGAAAGCCAGATGATAGCTTTCAAAACTTAGCAGTTGCCATAACAGATCAATTAAAGGAAATCCTTGATTGAACAAAAGTCTATGCATCGTGTTTATGTGCTGCATCAACAAGAATAATATCAGAAAAATTCTGAAGGAGGGTAAGGTATCACTACTTGCTGAAATGTTCACCATTTTAGAAAAGACTTCAGGATCTTTCTAAAGCAACCAAATGTGGATAGTGCTCAAATACCATACACAGTTTATCTATGATTCAGTCAGTTTTTATCAAAAAGCTTGTCATAGCTCCTCTTTCCCTTCTTTCAACACCATCTGTCAGCATTATGGCTCCACCAACTGAAGAAGCGTCAGGTAAGGCATCTACCTCAGTCTCTTTACTTCCTTACATGCAGAAGCACAGAACACAACAAGCCTGTTCCTCATTGCTATATCTTAAGCTGATCCTCTCTGGAAGACAATACAAGGAAAGGAGGTAAATAAAAGGAAAAAAAGGACAACACAGATTAGCACAGAGACTCACCAGGGCTCACCTGGGAAACATGCTGTGTGCAAGGGAAGAAAGAAAAAAGACACCAGAAAAGAAAGCTAAGATATCCAAAACTGTCTGCCCTCCAGTCCTGCTGTATTCCTTTCAATCACCTAGTCGTTTCCCCTCTCGTGATCTTCCTGTGAGTTAGCTTTGGCATGCGTTACTCTATCTTTTTCCAGATGAACAGCATCCTGCTGGTATGAGGGCACACGATGCTTTTTGACTTGCCTAAGGGTTTTGTACTTTGCATGTTTCTACTCACAGAATATTTAACGCTAATAATCATGCTTCTCGTGATGGAATATTAGCTAAGGCTAATGGTTTTATCATCTTTCCTCATCTCCACTGTAAGGCATTTCTTTACTGTCACGTTCAAAACAGCAGAGTCACCAAGAGGTACCTTTCTTCTGGTAGGTACAGCCATAATGCTCACTATAAACGATTTATTATTGTGGAGAAGGGAAGCAGAGAGTAAGACAAACGATCAACTTCAAGCCCCTCTGTTCAAAAGCTTTAACATGATTTTTGTTACTTATTGTAACAGAATTAATACGAAGAGAAAGTAAAGAATCACCTGCATATGCTTATGGAGTTTCGTTAAGGCCTCTTCTGCTTCCTGAAAAGTCTCATCCAAGCTTAGGGCTTTTTTATAGTAACTCTCAGCATTCAGTAGTTTGTCTTCCTCTTCCAGCCTAACATTCAAATGAGAATTTATATACGGTTAACGGACAGAACCTGACAGTTTCTTTTTAGGACAATCTTTCTTACTTGCACTAGAATGCTGCCACTGCATCCCTCCAAGACCCTATCATCCTAGCCCATCTCAGTACAGAAATAAAACAGTATTCGATATATTTTTGTCCGCTAGTCATCATTAGAAATAATATTCTGTATAATTTCAATTCCAGTTTCAAATATACTATGTGTCTTCTTAACACAGATCTTAAGAAATCTATTCCCTGAAAATTCAGAGGCTAAATTTTGTGTTACAGTGGCTAACAAATATTTAACAGAACACGAGTGATAGAATGGGATTTTGTTACATTTTCTTGAAGTGTGTATATTTATATATATATATATAAAATATATACACATATTCCCATACATATAGGAATATCTTCAGACATTTCACAAAACCTTACACAAACCCGGTAACCTACCAAGGGAAAGGATATCAAATCTTGCAAGAGGATTTTATCTTGCGAGGATTTTAACTAGAACAGAGTAGAAAGTATAAACCATCTGCATAAGCAGGAATATTTCCAGCACACACACACCAGGAAGGCCAGATGGCAATCTGTGGCCTAAGTCAGATCATATTAAAGAATGTTGTAAGAAAAAGCATTAACAGCCAAGCCAAACACAACGCTTACTGCCCGCCTCTTTCCACGAGTGTCTGACAAAGGTATTTTCTTGCATTCCTGTGGGTAGGACAGTTTTCTAATGCAATTTCAAAATCACTTATGGCTTTGTTCAGACTTCCTTTTGTTGCATACCTAGAATAACACAAAAGTTGCACGGATTTTAATGATACTCGTCTTTCACAGAGTAAGAAACCTGCAGACCTACAACGAAACAAGCAGACTTACAGAGCTCCACGGGCTACCAAAGCTTCAACATTCTGTGGATCTATTTCCAAAGCCTTGTTGTACTCATTCATGGCTTCCACGTGGCGCCCATCCTTAAAATAATCAACCCCAGCCTTCACACTGGCAAAAAATAGAAAAATAGTATGTACGGTTCGCCTACAGATTGCGTACTCTCAGTACCTCACAAATCAAGGTTTCAAACAAGCAATAACAAAACTTTATTGTTATAACGTACTTAAGGCTAACATTTCAAATTAATGTGATAGGGGCATTCTGCATTTGCCAAAAGTATTAAATTATTGGGAGGTAAATTATATACATTGAATTTCAGAACTTTCATTAGACACTTCTCTCATTAAAGATTAGATTTACCATTATGATTAGCCTTTTCTGTAATTAATTAAAATTGCAAAACCCTATTGTTTTTAAAAAAACACTGCTTTTGCTGACATAGCAACCAGAAATCCTAAGGGTTCACTCCCATTTTTTCATAACTGGTAGATTCAAGAGAAGTTTTTCCACACACAAAAAAATAAATTACATTCTTAGGCAAAAAATCTCTCTCTTAGGAAAAAAAGTCTCTTACCTCTGTATACTCCACTCTGTATCACAAACAGAACGCATATCATAAAAGTAATAGCACCCGTTCCCAGCTGCTTTTCCAAATGCAGCCAGAGAAATCCATTTGATTTTTCAAAGGCAGCAAGAGCATTTGTTAAAGTATACAGCTTAGGATGAAATGGCAAGACAAGCTGTATTTAGTCATTCAACGGCTAACTGAAAAAAAGTCAAGTTGTGTACTTAGTATGGTCACAAGTCTTGCTCTGATCTCATCAACAGGCGAGCATGTCACAGCTATTCTAAAAAATTCTCCCTTAAACATGACAAAGTTTGAAGATTCACTCCCAAAATACATCTATCGTGTACCCACTTGGTGCTCAAGGTTACTTTCAAGCAGGCCTTCTTGGTAACATCGCAGCATGTGTGCGCTGTGGAACGTATGGTTCGAGGTGTATTTCTTTCAAGAAATATAAGCCACAGCCTAATCTAACCTTACAATAAACTATAAGAAAATAACATTCTACATACCATTTCAGGGCCCAAGCTGCAGACTGTTTTTTCCTCAATGCAGGGGCAAAATCTTCTTCATCAATATTTTTCCTTTAAAATGAACAAAAAACCCCTCAAGTTGACTTATAAATGTACAAAATTAATCTTACAATATGTAATGCGATGTTGAATTAAGCTGAAACATTATTTATTGGATGCATTACCTCTCTCCCACAATTGCGCATGTTCTTTCATATTTCTGACACCAGATTTTCCCAGCCTGTTCTAAAGAGCTAAATTGAACCAGCATGGCTGCAGTGCACTTAACAAAAATATAGCATATTCACACCTGCCTCGGGGCATGATATATGGAGGACCACAATAATCATTGCATGTATATGAGCACTACGTATATGTATAGATATATATATATATATATAGCATAAACATTTAACTTGAAGGACAGATCTATTACTCCAATAAACATTGTGAATAAACTTCTGTTTTGTGCCATATTAAAGCCTAAGCAACCTGCATTTTAATCCAAAGATGTTGACAAGATGTACATAAGAACTTCACAAAACCTTGCCATTAGACATGATGTTTGATGAGGTGTCTTATTCATTTGAACAAACAGAATGGAAATTTCTTACTCCAGAGGAGTATGCTTTTAAAAACGGTTAGGGACACAATAGCTGCAATCCTGCAAGTTGAAATTTCAGAAAAGCATCAAGTGGTTCAGGACTTTCACTCACAAGCCTATTTCAGTGGATTAGAATAACATTCACAAAGCCATAGGAGAGGACTAATGTAAAAATGACTTACATTTGAAGACTTCTCATCAAAGACGGTGGATTTGATTCACTTATTCCTAGTTTTTCTGTTAAATATTCAATTAACGATGGATTATAAAATCCTCGGGAACGATGCAAAACCTCTTCAAATGTCTCTGCTGAATTAGCAACTTCCATGCTTCGCCTTAAAGAAAGCACCAATGTGCATAAAACCTCATGGATACTACACTCAATTCTGTATTTACATTTAGCCCTTTTCATTAGCATAAATTTTCACACCATTTAAGCAATGCTTATTTCCTTCAGCCTAAGACAGCTTTTGAAGCCTATTCTGACACCAACCTAGGCATCTCTACGACATACGAAAGCCTTCAAAAGCCTTCAAAAACTGCAGAGACAGCTGCGTCCTTCTTTCTACTAAGGGAAATCTTAAGAGTTTAATATGTCAGTCTCTCAAGTCTTTTTTTTTTTTTTTTTAAACTTACTGTTTATTGTTGTTAACCCCGTCCCACAATGACAGATACCTCTAAATACCGCATTTAGAGAACATAACCTCATTGTGCTTTTTACTTTTCTTAAATTTTGGAACAGATTTTGAAAAACCAACCACACCCAACACATCTAGAAAAAATATGTGATAGCAAATAACAATAAAATGTAGATATCTAATTAAATCAGAAACAACCCTGACAAGTTTAAAGGCCAGCCCATCAAAGACACCTCAGACACACTGAATATACCTAGTTAGTACAACTGAATAGCATGTTCTTACTTATAATGCACAGGCAAGTCATCAGAGGTGATTACTCCTAGTGTTGTATTAGAGAGATTTGGCGGAAGAGCTGAGCTGTAGAGTGATACCGTGATCTTCTCATGGTAACGATCAACATCCTTGACTGCAGCTACAGAAACAATGAAAGTTCAGATAAAACGGCAGAAGGGTCTCAAAAATGAGACAAATTCCTGCCAATGTTTGTGTCTACTTGCCTCGAATAATGTCTCCAGCTTGATAATAAGATAAAGGATCTCCATGGTTGCTTTGAGGAGGCACATCTCGCAATGGACAAAGAGCCTGCAATAGAGACAAGGAACAATTGCGTGAATAAAGAACAAGCAGCCTGCATCACTGAACTTTCCATGTTTTCACCATCAACCCACAATCTCACCTGCACGACAAGCTTTCAACATGTAAAGTTATCTTGTAATGCATGCATACCGATGTTTTTAAATACAGAAGCACTTATCCCTCTGAAGTAAAGCATGTATTAACAACAGTGGAGCCAACAGACTAGCTCAGTTTTCCTCATGCTCAACAGATAATTAGTTAAAAGCATTTAAACAAAATCAAAGTTTTTTTTTTTTTTTCCCCTCCCCCAAATTAATAAGATTAATTTAATCTTTAACATATATCAAAGTGGTGATAATTAAATGTATAGCCTGGTTCAAATCAAAATCTATGCATCCATAAACGACGAACTTTCCAACTCACAAGTAACACGTTTTGAGTATGGGACATAATGAAAGTGCTTACTGACTGACCAAGGCACAACAAGTTGTCCTTGACTTCTGCTAGCATTCACTACCTTAAAGCTCAGCTTACCTTTACTCCTAACACTCCGTTAAGAGATGCAAGACAACCCCATACCCATAAAAGAGCAATCGAAGCCATATCTTACAGTGATTTCCAAGTCTGCAATCTGCCGTATGAAGCCACTTCCCAGACACATCAACACCATGAAAAAGCCAAATTCACGAATGGAAGTAATCCTCCCAATCACAACGTCGCCACGTTCGATGTCTCGAAAAAATGATTCTCTCCGGAGCTCCCCAGGAACCTCCATGAACTGCTCCAGGGGAGGCATGACAGCGTAACACTCTGCAACACACGAGGCGTTCAGTTATAGAATGACCGAGGTGCAACCTGAGAACACAAACTGGTGATAACAGTAAAAAGCCCAACACCAACTTTACAATACGGTGCGTTTATAGCGAAAAGCTCACGCCTGGCTTAGCGCGCACACCAGCAAACACCTAAGCCCCAAACCTCACCTTCATCTTCCTCGATGTCTTCGGCGATGGGGCCGCTGGGCTGCCAGGACTGCGCGAAGAGCAGGTCGGCCTTCTGGGCGATGAAGCGCTGGATGTCGGCCTCGAGGCCCGTCACCTCGCCCCTGCGGGGAAGGACAAGGCGCTGAAGGCAGCTCCGGGGCCCCCCGGGGACCCCCCCCAGAGCCCCCCCGGCCCCTCACCATGCGGCCGGCGAGCGGGGCGCTCCCCCGCGGGGCGACTCGGGGGCGGCCCCCGGCGGCGGCAGCAGGCCGCGGAAGTCGGGGTTGTCGTGCTGCTCGGCGCGGAGCAGCGACAGCAGCGCGGGGCCGTGGTAGCTCAGCGCCTGCCGGAGCAGATCCCGGTCCATCCCGGCCCCGGGCCCGGCCCCGCACGGAAGCGGAACGGCCGCGGGGGGCAGCGGGGAGGTGCCGGGGGAGGGAGGCGGCGGCCGCAGCGCCCCCAGGCGAGCTGGAGGCCTCGGGGAGGTGCCCCCGCTTGGGAGCTCCGTGCGGGACCTCCCGCCGTGCCGCCGGCTCGACACGGAACAAAAGCCGGGAGGAGGCGGCCGGAGAAGGCCCCAGGCCTTGCCCGGCCTGGCCGTTCACAGCCGCGGCGCTGCCCCCGGCCGCCAGGGGACGCTGCGCCCCGCGGCAGCCGCCTGAGGGGAGGCGGCGGGCTCTGGGAAGAGCCCTCAGGGCCCGGAGGCCTTCGGGTGCTCGCTTGCAGACTTTTCTTACAGAAAAGTTCTTCTCTGCAAGTAGAAATCAGTCGCACTTGAGGAAATTCAGCAGTTCGCGTCAAGTTAATGCACACTGTAGCTAGTTACCCCTGGACATAAGGGTTAATTTCATACGTAAAGTGCTTGTTGCTCCCTGTTTGCTACCGCTGCTATCAGCAGGGACATCTGACAGCACGTCAGCAAAAGAACTCTGTGAAGAGTGATTCTGGAAAGCTCTTTTCAAATAAATAAATAAACAAACAAACAAAGATATAGTCAGCTGTACTACATTTTACCTGGGCTCAACAAATTCTGCAGTTACTTTAATCAAACATATAACATAGGCCAGATCATTCCATCCTCAGAAACAGCTTTGCTGGAGCAGGACAGCTGCTAAATAAGAGGCTCTGCATGGCCCCACCTCACCCGGGGCACTCACAAGCCCTTGCTGTCCTTTCCTCTCATGGGATGCCGCCTGCACATTCTCTTTGCTCTTTAAAATCTCTCTTCATGTTCTCAGTGGTGAATTTTTTTTCCTACACAAAATGTGTAGGTGTCCTGCTCCTGCAGGAGCAAGTGGTACAAAACAACGCATTGCCCTGCTCAAAGAGGAGTGTTCCAGATAATCTGAAACCAGAAATGTCCAAATTAGTTTGGTGTTAATTTTCCAACAGTTGAGCTCAGTGCATGATAAAAGGCAGCTCCCAGGATCTGTCACACACCCTGTAGCTTCACAATACAAAGCTGTGACTTTACACCAAGCTACGTCTGAACCCATGCTGCAGCTCACAGTGTCAGGGCCCCTGAACAACCCCAAAACCGATCGGTGTGATAGAATTTTAAAGCGGATATGTGAAACACTAAGCAGATTGTCATCAAACTCCAGTAAGCACAGCTTGAATGCAACAAGGTCAAGCCGCTTTTCAAATGTTCACAGGTATACAATATCAGTGGTAAAGCTTACAACAAAATTGCATGGAGGAAAGCATTTTGTGTCAAGAGCCACATTTTATCTCTGACAGAAAGATTAGTTTCTCCAAGAACATGTTTGTCAAAATATTCTTTTCTGCAAAGGTTGGACAGATTTGAGGCAAATTTTAGCCTATCGGAATGAAATGTGCAACCAAATACATTCTTTGGGCTAAGAAATGTTAAATTAATGTACTAATGAGAACTAATGTGAGGAACTGTACTTGCAGCTGTTTTGTCAGAGTGGCTTTTGGACAGCTCTGCCAAAAGCAGTCCTGCTGCCCAGCATTTCTGATAACTTCTGAGGCAGCAAAGGGTTTGTTCAAGGATGATGTGATACCCGATAGACTATTTTAGTTTAAGAGTGGTGAAGGGAAGTTTGGTGAAAAATAATTGCTAGCCAGTTAGCAGCTCTCCTTTGTGAAACACATTATGTCTGCAGACATAAGCACTGAATTCTGATGGAGGAGGTGTGAACACAACACCAAACTCTGAGTGGCTGTACCACCCAGGCTGTGCACATTCAAGCATTTCCCTTTTTAACATGTTCCTCCCGAATCTGACTTTGGCATGGTCTGTGAGGGAGAGTAAGGTTTCAGTGACATGGAGACTCACTTGGAGATAACCTGAGCACCCGTTTGTGGTGCCATGGACCTTTACACTTCTCACATTTCTTGCAACGTGCAGACAAAGAATACTTGGTCCTGTGTAACAATTATGCAAAGACGGACAGTGGAAACTGCCCAGGCTCTGAATGAACAATTAGACACTGCTGGAATACAACAGAAATAACAGTTAAGAAATGTCAGCTGAGAACCCCCTGTGACTGTCGGCAATTTCTGTCAAACTCGGCAGGCAATGGCACCGCTGAGCCTTTGTGTGGCTGCAGGGATTACTGCTTGAGAGCTTGGTGCAGCATTTTGTGCCTGCAGATTAGTAACAAGGGTTTGAAGGTTTCAGGTGAAACTGAAAATATTACTGGAGGAAACATTGACATTTTTTTACTCGCGTGTGAAAAAACAGGCTGTCATGAGCGAAGGTTTGCTTATTTGACAGGAACACCAGTCAGGCAATTGAGTGATAATCATGACACAGACAATATGCGTACACCCACCTGTACAGCACGCAACATGTCGAGACACACTGCCTACAGCGCAAATGCCTGTGATACTCAGGGGCCTCAGCAGAAGGTTCTCTGCGCAGACAGGTTTCTGTGTTTTCTACAAACTTTCCAGCCTCTCACTCCACAGACTGATGGTATCTGCTGCTTTATAGTGAGGGAACCGTCATGTTTTTGGAGTAAACCACTACAACTTACAGTCAGCACTGCAGCTTTCCAGTCAGGAGATAGATCATTACTTACAACCCCAAATTAGAGTTCCAGCACATAGCAAAATACAAGAACAATATTTGATCTCAAGTCTGCAAGCGCTACGAGATTTTTAATTTCAAGCATATGGCTCTCAATTATTAACAGCCTCTCATCATCAGTAGAGCAGCGTTCGCATTTTTAGTGTAAAGTTCTTTCACCACAATTCTCATCTTTCAAAACTGTCACATGATATATATGAAACTTCCTAAGGAGTTTAAAGAAGTCCCTAAAGTATTTTGAAAGTGTAAATCCATTGGAGTTCTCCTGTTCCTGGTAAATAAAAAGAAAAAGGAAAAACAAAACAAAAACAAAAAATAATAATAATAATAAAAAAAAACAACCAGCAAAAAAAGAAAAAAACACTCATCTCTTTCTGTATCTCATAGTCAGTTTCTCTAACCTTCCATTTGTGCAGCATACACAATAAATACTAAAGAGCAATTAACAAATATTGGAAAACATTTTCTTAAAAAATAAAAGCTGTCTTAACTCATGAAGAGTTCAACAGTTGGCAGCTTCTCACTACAGATTAACTCCATGTTTGCTCCTATTTGATGGAAGAACAAATCAAATGCATCAAAAATTGAGTTTTGTCCTAAATTGGTAAAACTTCTATTATAGTTGATAAGCTGAGATGGTCTGATAGAATGCCCAGTCAGTTCTCCTTTCCTGTAAGAACTGTCTAGAAATGCAGCGATTAAACAAATACTTTTGCAAACAGAAAATAAGTTAATTCTTATATTAGCTGGATGGTATAATTCCGCTAGTTAACAGCCATGAACAGTGACCTTCACGTGTAGTAAGGGCACCCATTAGTCTCCTGACAGAAGAGGCTTGGCTTTCCAATCAAACAGCAAAAGCAGAGACCGAAACCACAGTATGGAATCGTGAAACACCAAACTGATGGATGCATATGATATCTATTTCTTTAAACATTTTCATCATTTTCTGCGAATTCCTCATAGTGTTAAATCCAGAAAGCTGGATTGATACACAGACAAATTAACATTCAATTATATATATGTAAAGTATATCTGCACTGAAATTGATAATTATTTGGTTTATAGCTTTAATCATTAGAGGTTTCCTTTTTTTTTTTTTTTTTTTTTTTTCCTCCCCCCTTCTTCAATACCAGACAAAAGTAAAATCTGTTACCTTTTGTCTCTGTGGACAAGTTACAACAGCTGAGACAGCCACAACTGCCACTGATTTTAATGGGAAATGTTGTGCCTCTGATGAAATTTGGATGAAGATTTTAAGGGTTCAGGTTTCAGGTCAAGCATGAAAGTCAGAAATCAGTCATTAAGTTCTCTGTGCTTGCATTGCTGTCTACAATTAGGAAAGCATTAATCACTACACATCAGTGCAATCAAGTGTCAACATCCAGACACTGTTTGGCTGCGGCTGTTGAAATGTAAATAATAAACATCTGTTGATTTTCTCCAGCTTCTTGTCTTAATAAGGCGGTTGAACTCAAATACATAGTCACAGGGAACAGAAGGTCTGAAGCAAATAAATCTAACACAGAAACAAGGAAATAGGAAATGTGAAAAAAAATACTTATATGAAAGAAAGATGTGTATATGTGCAGGTAAAAATCACTGACTTAGACAAGAAATGGAGACCCAGGTCAGAAGTACAGCATGAGCCAGATTTTCTCTCTCTGTCTCTCACTCTTTTTTTTTTTTTTTTTCTAGTAAAAATCTCTAATATTGCATTCCAAATCTAATGCAGAGACATTCATCTGCTATAAAACTGATATCGTATTCTTTATTTTTAAGGGATTTGGCAGCTAAAGTCACACAATGGTGCCAAACAAGGTTTCCAGAAACATGTAAGTAGGTTAGGTGTGCAAATACCTTTGAAAATTCTGCCCTAAGAAAGGATGGTAATTAGTACCACAAATGAAGTTCTTACATATGCAAATGGATTGTTTGCTGTCACAATGAATTACAGACGTAGCTCTGTGCCTGGTTGACTGTGAGTGCAGAATAAACATATAAATGTAAAACACTGGTGTTTAAAACTCTCCTCCTGTAATTGTGATGATATGATCCTCCTAGAACTGACAACTCTATACATGAGGGACTGTGTGTACATGTGTAGGAGAACAGCAAGTGGGAGAAAGAAAACCAAATTTTCCATCTGTACAAAATGTCAACATACTCTCTATAAAAAGCCAGCAACAAAATCCTGATAAGCACAATTCAGTCTGGTCAAGTTCTAATTTGCATCTTCACTGACAGCGAGATCCAACACTACGTTTCCTTAACTTGAAAATTTAGAAGGAAATAATGTGGTCCTTTCAAAAAGTGCGCTGAGACTTGGCTTATGCTAGACAGTCCATATACAATCACAAATTTACAAAAGGTCACTAATCCAGAAGGTTGGTCCTGAAAACTAACATTTTGAGCAAACGTGGCTGAATTGTCATGTTGGCTCTGAAAAATACAAGGAACATTTTTCTTCAAAAGCAGTGAATTCCAATAAAGCACTGCATCCAAACAGCCTTGGGGGCTCTGCGATCCAGAACAGATTTGGAAGTTTCCAAATGTGAGACGGGTTTCTCCTGATACCCCTAGTGTCCTTTTGATATTGAGTGCCAAGGGAAAGGAAAAGCCTGCCCCAGCCAGGGCTAACAAGACCCTCTTGTAAGCGATGGGCAGCAGGGAGACAATTTACAGGGTCAGGTGGTCAAAAACTACCTAGAGTCTGAGAAATCACTTGTAATAAAGTGCTGTCCAAAACAAAACAAACAAACAACAACAACAAAAACAGCAAAAAAAAACAAGTAAGTGGAAGATATGGGACAGGGAAAATGAGATTAAGATACACAGTGTCTACAGTAGGGCCAAATGGAGGTATTAAAATATAACAAGGTATTAAAGTATAACAGGAGGGCTATAATGAGAAGTCTAAGATTGTAATTGCAGACTCAGAGCAGCAGAAGGTTCCTGTTGGGCCATAACCCTCCATATTCTACTTCAGAAATTGCACCTCACGCAGCAGGGAGATGAAGCAGCCATTTGGGCTCTTCAAGGGCTATGTTAGAAGCCACAAAGAGCAAGTGACAGCTTGGGTAGGGTGATATAAAAATCCCCCCCCCACCCCCCCAGGGAAAACATATTATTGCCTTCATGCTTTAAAATAATGATCATAGAGAAGAAAAATATATTACAGAGTAAGATAAGAGAGCTATTTAGCTTCACTGATACCAGAAGTGCAATGCAGACACTTACTTGTAATTTAGCTGGGAAAAAAAAAAAAAAAAAAAAAAATTATTACTGAAGAAAATCCTTAGGTAGAGAAATGTACAGCATAAATAGTTTACATTTTCAGAGGGGAGCATCCTTTGGTACATCAAGCTGTCATGCAGCTTAGCAGCATGACACATCTTAGTGATTAAATGCCAGCTCCATGGCAAAACCCGAAAAAAAACAAAACAAATGAAATTTTCAGAGGAGAAAGCCACTGTTCTCTAATCTTGTACATTGGCTCTCACAGCTGAAAAGACACAGCAGCAGGATGGCAGAAATTAAACTCTATCAGCAGGTGAACTGTAGTTTGAACAAACCACTTCACAGTCTCTCTCTATCTACTTTCAGTCTCACTTGGCCATTTGGGAAAAATGCTCTATTACCTAGGAAATTGACTTCAGTTGTTGGCTGTGTGAGATGCTGGACCTCAGACTGCAATCATGGAAGTCCACATAGTTTGTTTGCAAGCCCCAAAGCAAGCTGAGTTACCTGAGTGCCCAGGTACTCGAAGTCTGCAGCAACGAGGTGTTGGGGAGCAGCGAGGGGGGGTTGAGCTGGGCGAGGCTGGTGAGAGCCGGGGTCCCTCCAAGGGGCAGCGAGTCAGGGTCCGGAGCATGGCTGGGGACTACAACCAGGGGCAGACACAGCCCAGTGAGCACCCTGTGAGCCCTCGGTGGCAAGGCAGCTCCGAGCCAAGGAGTACAGCCAGGATCTGGGTGTGGGTATGAATCTGGATGTTGGAGCCAGGAGCAGATGCAGCTGTGAGGTAACCTGGGGGAAAGGGGGTGAAAGCCCAGCTTAAAGCAGCTCCAAAGGGCAGAGGGGCAGGCCTCACATCCAGCTTTCCTCACAGTAGCTCTTAGCAGCAAAGGCTCAGCCCTTTAAGCCCTCACCTCAACCAGCTAAACTCCAGAAGGGCATGGGCCTGTGGCTGGAAAAATCAATTACAGCATGTGATGCAGGTCTCCTTCATCACACAGGTGCCTTGTATGAGACTCACCAGCTGGTCTGTAAAGGGAAATTGGCTGTGTTCCTTAAAAGCTAACATTTAGGCCTTTGCTGTTCACTATTAGTAGTCCCACCAATGTGTTGCCATCTGAAAACTCACCTTAGGTTTACTCCAAATGGTACAAAACAGTATTATTCTGGGGGTGACTTAGTAGTGTTTATTCACCTTTGCTTTCTTCGCACTGTTTGCAAGGCACAGGGGTCACATTCAGCAACTGACCAAGAACAACGCTCCCTGCAGACCACAAAAAGCTCCTGGGAGCTGAACACAGGAACTGCAGTCAGATGGGGGCTGATGAAATGCACTGACACTTGACGGGACAGTCATTATTCCATAGTTTAATTATAACATGTTAATCATCTGTTAGAGTCATTACTCGCCCCCAGGCATAACAAAACAAAACAAACAAACAAAAAAACAACAACAAAAATCAACAGAGGACACTTCTACAGGGCAAAACATAATGGAAAACTAAAAGGATCCTGTCAATGAAAATGGTCTCATCACCTATCCTAGGACACAAAATCAGCAGAAAGTTGGTGTAGTTTTGTGCTACCTCCTGGTATTCGCCTCAAATTATTTGGGATATAATTTGGGATATACTTACATAGGTTTTTATTTAAATTTAATAATAGTGGGAATGTAAAGTCATAACTTAGTCTTGGCATCATATGAACACAATCCAAAAATTTTGCAGTTTCCCAGTTGCTTTCTATCCTTTTTTCACAGCTCAACCAGAGCACATCCGTAGCATAATCAGAATGTTTCATTACCATGAGTTCCTTCTTTTTCTAGACTCTTGGTGAATGCCTTTTCATAGGCGCTACCAGTGATCTCTACTGTTCAGTTAGTCACATCATTCTAACTCAGCATTCGCCCTTTTGTTAAACCAGACCTAGATTTTTCTCTTGACTCTCCACTAGCTTTAGAGAATAAATAACCATTCGTCTTCCATTAAAAGGCATCATATCAATTGAATCATATTCTAGGAATAGAGATGACTGTAATTTTGGCCTATATATTTATAGAGATACATTATAAAAATGACTGTAATTCATGCACAGATTATAATTTTATATTTCATCCTCAAAATTATTTCAATCTGTTTCTAGTAATGTAGTAGATACTGCAGTCATTGCTGCCTGCAGCAATAGGTCATGCAAGTTTGCAGCCTTGCACATCATTACAATACACTGTGCAGCCGTAATACACACCGCCCTGGATGCTGATCCACAATTGCCAAGAACCTTCTGCAAATGCCTAACAACAGAATTTGTCTGAGTAGTCATAGAATTACTTCTGCTTAATATCTATCTACTGAAGAAGCTTGAAAGCCTGCTTGAGGGAGTTATTTTTAGATCAGTTGTCTGTTGATAAGAAATTCTTCCCTTCTGCATGCCAGCCAGAGCAAATGAGAAGGCACTGAGCTTTTGGAAGCAGAGCCACCTGCATCTTCCTGGCCTCAGACTGCGTCGCTGCTTTGATTCTGACAAATAAGACATCATGTAGCAAAATCCCACTGTTTGGGGCTTACAGCACCTGCTAGCAACATCTGGTTATTGCTATTTAACTAGGGCTCAGATTCTTTTTTCTTTTCTGTCTCATGTGTTTCTCCAAGCTTGTCCTCACAAAAGGTCATGGAATAGAATAAAGTCCTCTTTTTGTGACCCTTGTACAATCCTATTGATTTACCCAGTGTTCAACCCACTTAATTTCAATTTACCCTTTTATGACTTGTTTCCCTCAAAGTTAATAAACCTATGCTAACTGTTTTAGTTCCAGCTATTATTTATTTCTGCCAAACCACAGGAGAGAAAAATGAACGGGGAGCTCCTGTGCTGTGCCTCGGAGCGATGCAGCAGAGGAATCCCAGCCCGTGGCACAGCGAGCCCTGATGGCTTAACCGGGGCTGGAGGCAGCTGCAAAGATGCTGGGGGACTGCGCAGCTGCTCCTGGTACGTGAGCACACCGGCTGATCCCTGCAGTAGGTTCCCATTGCACAGTCCCCTCGGGAACACCTGCCTTTGCTTTTGGCTTGGTAAGGGGGATTTAAATTAAGTTTGGTGAGCTCTCTGGGCTGCGGCATAATTCAGAATCTATGCAACAATGCATAGTCTGATCTGTGATACGTCTCTCAACTCTGACATGCCTTTTACACATAAATCCCGCAGGCAGCTTGGCATGGCAGCAGGCACCCCGTGGGGAGAGCCCATCAGTGCTGCTGGCCAGCTCTAGGGCATTCAGCCTCTGCGCACAGCGCCGCAGTCTCAGCGTCGTGGCCGCTTTGGTGGGGTGCCAAGGCTGAGGTCATAACACCAGCTTCACGGGGAGGCACATTAGTTCAGGAACATTGCATTAAAGATGTGAGGCTGCTCTCAATTTCTTTGTGGAGGGCAGATGTGCCCTTGGTGATGCCTGAGCATGGGAAGCTCTCTCCTGGCTGCCCTCTGCTGCTGTTGTGCCTCTCTGCGACAACAGAACCCATGGATTTCTCCACGTCCAAGACAAAACGAATCAGGAGAGATCAGGATACATGACAATGTAACAACAAGCTTCTAGGACAAACGTATATTTAAGAGATATCTTGAACAGGGCTCTTGTGACTATCCCCTGAACTGAATTTGCAATGTTCTGGGGCTTCCTGAAAACATGCTGAAAGCTCAGTGAATTCAGAACCCTGTGGTCCTTTCCGCAGGCTTTCTGGTAACTTTGATATGGGAAGGTCAGAGTTCCATAATGCAAACACTGCTCAGTTCACAACACTGACAGCAACGCTGAATTGAGCCCAAATGCATTAGTCCACAATTACATTTTTCAAAACATTTACAGGAAAATGTTCCCACGCTTAATGAACATCATTCAGTGCTTCTTTGTGCTGACCCTGACTGTTCTCTCTAATACCCAGTTCCAGTGGATATCTCTATCATCTGCAGCATTTTTTTTTCTAGCGGTTATTTCAGCTCTTCTCTGAATTTGAGACCTGTAGCTTGGAGCAAAAGAAACGTATGAGGTAAGGTAATCTCAGAAGTAAGGTTTCAGATGGCAAAGTAGGGCTGAAATCTATCACACTGTGGTCTCTGCTTTACCCCTGTGCCAGTTAGGGCAAACATTGGTTTTTCCAAGAAAAACAAATACATAACTATAGATCCTGTACCAGCGCTATTCTAATTAGGTTGGTAGCAAAGAGAAAACACAATATATAATTGCTGACCGACTCAAAGATAGCTACAACTACAAATAACAAGAGCCAGGTTAGAGCAGGGCACAGTGCCTGGATTTTTTACCAGGCAGCAGATGAAACAGCTGAACTCTTGACAGACTCTGCAGCTTTCCTCTGCCTGCTGTTTCCCCGAACAGCGGATTTGGGAGCCATTTGTGAGTCACTGGCCAGTTGATCTTCACAAACCATTAATGTCACATCTGAACTTTGTAATGCTACAACGGAAATAGCTACCATTAAAAATAAAAATAAATAAAAAATCCAGCTCCAAGCACTTTCCTGTTTCTCAAAGAATAGTTTCATTGTACTTTTGGAAGAGGTTTTGGAATGTGCATTTCAGGTGATTGACAGGCCTACATCTGACAAGTTTGGGTGGGAAGAGCCTGTATAAAAGCCCTTAACATGTTCTTTTACATTTACTCTGCCACTGACTAAATATTTTTTACCGTGATTGAGCATCAAATGCAAAGTGCCATTGCCTGCATGCTTGTTGAGGGCTTTTAAATTTTTTTCTGTTGAGCAAATTAGAACAGCAGTAGTAATTTCCCACAGTTCCCCAGGGAACTAATGCGTTTCACTGCAAAGAGAAGCACAAGGACCTAAAACTCTACAGACAATTATTTTTTAAACAATTTTACTCATTGATTTTGCATCTTAAGGAGTCAAGTTCAGAACAGCCTTTTGTGTGCCACAGCAATGAAGAAAGTGGCCATTGACTTTGAGAAATGTATTATTAATTGCACGTGCTTGCCTGCCTGGACTCTAACGCGTAATGCTTTGAAGCGCACATCTAACGAGGCCCAAACTAAAACATGCCAAAGGTGAGGAGGAGGAGGGGAAATCATCATACAGGGATAAAGGGCCAGCCCTCCGCAGCTCTGCTGATTGATCAGCGAAGCCCAAGGCTGGGAAGGGTTACCTGCAGCACCGCTGCTGCTGCTCTCGTTCCCTCTAGTGTCACCAGGGCACTATTTATCTCCAGAACAGTCTTGTTAATGCTGGTTCCCCAGCTGTGAAAAGCAGGCAAAGATGCGAACAACGAGAGCTCACCTCTCTCCTGCTCATGAACAAACGCTTAACAGGAACCCGGCTCCTCAGATCTAATTATAGTCCAAAATTCCCTCTGCTGACTGTGAAGAGGGATGGAGTAAATCCTACCTGGCTCAGAGTTAGAATTTGAATGAAATTACTGCCTGCTGGAAGCGCAAAATAATTTTTTTCCTAGGATGCTTTAACCTCTTTTTCTTGTTTTTGTCTTGTTTTGGATAGTCTGCAACTTTTATAATATTAAAAATATCATTAATGCTGTGAAATGACTAAAAACAGGCTTCTAAGAAGATCATTACTTGGGGTAGCACACAGTCTGGCCTGTTGTACATCGCAATACTTTACAATGAAGCGAAGTGAGAACTTTGAACTTTTCAAGAAGACCTTGTGTACGACACATCTCCAAAGAAATGTGTTCATTCACATGGAAAATAACTGAATACAACACAAAATGAGTCTTGTATATCCACCAAATGCCCTATGTTTTGTTTACATCTCTTCAAACATCACTTTTAATGAAAACCAATTTTTTCTTAATGTCAGGATGGGTGTAATGCGCAAAATAAACTCCTATAAAAATAATGCCGTTCTCCTATAGAACTTGCAATCAGTAGGTCTCAAAGTAATTTAGAAAAGGGAACAGTAGCATCATCCTTAATTTTTAGATGGGGAAATTGAGGCCCACAGATGTGAAATCACTTGCCTAAAATCCTCCACTGGATCTGAAGTCTCAGTGCACAGAACAAATTACGAAGCCTTTGCAATACCTTTACGTGTCAAAGAATTCCAGAGGGAAAGTCCGTATATTCAGGTCCAGCCATAACGTAAAAGTGAAATTCAGGTTCTTGAAGTACCCAAAGAAGTACCCAAATACTCAAAACAAGCACCTGATGTTCCCACTGAATGTTATCCTCCTTAATTAGGTAACCTACTGTGCTAGGTATGTTATAGGAAATTAGTAAGATTTAGTGTCTGCCTTGAAGAGCTGAAATTACAGTCCTTTTGGTTACCAAAAAATCTTTCCTACATCTTAAGAGCTTCAAAATTTTGTCTCCCTTGCTATTAATTACATATCTATTTCACAAAGTTTTCAAAAAACAGCTGCCTCAGAGATCAAAGCTGATCAAACTAACAGGGGGTGCAGGGAAGGGGTTGTATTCTCTTTAATACATTCCTGTGGTTTTGATCAAAGTATGCAGAGAAGCACATTAAGCACAGAGAGAATTTAGTGGGATGCATCTATATTCAGCTGACAAATAGAAAAATAGTCTCTTCTGGCTTATTGGATACATAAGTCTGTGTTTATCCTCTTTCTGTCTCTCATCTTCATTTTTCCCTACAAAGCGTTCATTATATATGTGCAAATTGAATGGATTCGGGGTGTTCAAGACAAGAGTCTAGTGCATAAACCGATTAGGGACACAACTGCTTTCACTTTACCTTTCCCATCATGTTCTTGATTGCCAAGCTCTGCTGCCAACAAAGCACAGCTGTAACAGCACAATAACAAGTTGCGTCAAAGGTCCTTAGCCAATATTGGAGAGGAATTGTTAACGCAGGTGGCCCCCGGCCTCGCTTGTTTGAACAGAATTATTGCCCCCATGCATGGCTCCACGGCTTTGAGGGCAGAATGCAGTGCTTCAGATGTGTCTTGTTTAGGAACGGGCCCAGAAGGCCATAGCTGTGTGTATTAAAATGGATAAACCAGATTCCCCTAAACAGCAAACTGGCTGCCAGGCAAATTTCCACTGCCGAATGTTCACAAAGAGATCCAGCAACAGAAGCAAGGAAATCTATATGTATCTTTAAAGTACTTGGTGCACATAGGTCAGTTATATGAGAAAGTAGTATTCATATGACTTAAAGAAGATTGCTGACCAGCGTAGTTATATCAACACAAAAGTTTTTGCATATCCTACTATCTTACTGAGCAGAGTAGTTTGCTGCCAGCTAGATTAAGATGCTCCTAACAGTGCAACATAAAATGAAAAAAAAGAAACCACTCAAACTAAGTTAAAAGAAACCTAATTTTTCTGCACTAGTTTAACTATGTTAGATTAAACTCGTAGTTTAAATTATACTGTTGCTGTTCTGATGTAAAGATAAAGCTGTACTTAAGTGTGTTTGTTAAAGACATGGAAAAATTAATGCAATAACAATAAAATGAAAACCTGGTCAAGGGCCAGAATATGCATTTATAAGGCTTCATAACAACACTAATCTATTCCTAAAGAAAACACACACATGGTGAGGTCCTTGTCATGCTTGTAAAGACTGAAAGTCTTAATGTTTCGTTAGAAAAACAGAGAATTTTGTGGCATTAGTCCAAGTACTCGTCCTAGTCTTTGAAAAAAAAAAAAAAAAAAATCCAGTTTCAGAATAAAAATAGAAAATTCAATATTTTCTGTGAAAAGCAACTAATTTATTTATTTTAGAAAAATGGGGAGAAATTCTCTTCAGCTTTTTATTACCTGAGAAGCAGCTCTCTGGCCCTTGTCTAGGAATTCCTCCAGGCCAGCAGCCTGGACTTGCTCGGTATCAGACCAGCTCAACTTGTTCCCAAAAGCACAGAAGTCATTTGAGAAGATGGGGAATGATGGGGAATTGTGTGGGACATGCCCAGCATCAAGGCACGTGGCACAGCCCATGGTCCATCTGCTTAGGGTAACACAACAGCAGCACACCCGATGCGCTGGGGTGCAGTAGTGATGTGGGGCTGGGGTCCTGCTGTGAGCATCTCCGTTGTTCTTTTGGCAGTGGCTTGAAAAGGAGAGACGTGGATAATTCTGTAAGCTGGCATGTGGAATGGTTATTTGTCCTGTCCACAGAAATCAGGGAAAAAACAGCTGGGAAAATTCTGGACATGGGATCCGACAGCTGTACCTGGACAGGGTGCCCATGACAGGGCAGGCTGCCCTCCCAGGCTCAACTGGTTTCTGGGGAGAGCGCTGCCATAGGACACAGTCCCTCCAAACATTTACAATTTGACATTAGCAGCATTTTCCAAAGAAGCACATTCCTCCAGAAAATTTCCACTAAGCTCCTATTTAAGTGCCCAGATAGAAATGCATGTGTGGCCAAATGTCATGTTGCTAACTTCATTTTATCTGTGCGCCTAAATTCTCCCTTTTCCATTTGGGAGCCCTCCTCCTGTCCTGAACTCTGCTGTGCCAGTCGTTACACAACACTGCAGTGCTCTTTTGCCCTCTCAAGTGCTTTTGTTAAGTGGTAGATTATTATTCATTTATAGTTAGATAGCTACTCCCTTATAAAGGGCCTCGCTCTGCTTTTACATTCCCCCTAATTGTGAGATGCTGCAGAGAAAATACATAACTGGTGAACAAACGGGGGAAAGATGAGGTCAAACCCGAGCAGATGAGGTTCTCAAGAACTGAAAGGACTTATATATATAAATAGAAGATTATATTTCCTCATTAATAAGAAAGTTTCTTAATTTTCTCTCCGAGGCCTTGATTCCACTCGTCCAGTCTGGGTGAACTTTTGTTTTCAGTGCCTATCCTTGGTGTTTTCCCCAAACTTTTAATAAGCAATTTAGCTTGCAACTCACTTGCTGGCGGACAGAGAGCACTTAGGTGGGTGTTAGTGGAAGGGATGAAGCCAGTTCTCCAGTTTCAGGCTGAGAAGAGCCCTTCAGCTCCATGAGGATGAGTACGTCTGGCCTAAGGCCCAGTGGCCAGATTCTGCTTGTGGATTCTCCCACATAAATCACAAGTGACATTATCACAGTCAGGGGGATGAAAAATTCCAATAACGGGAAGAAAACAAAGCCTTGGTGGGGAGGGGTTAAGAAAGTGGATTACTTTGGGCAATTTTGAGCAACTATTCTCAAGAAAGCACTTGGGGACAGCTAAGTTTAATTAGGCTACAGCTTGTCCTAGCTGTGGGTGGTTTTGTTTCAGCCACAAACCTCTTTTCTTCTCCTCTCACGTGTACCCAGGAGCAGCACATTAAGCAAATACAGCCAGAACTGTTTGGAGTCAACACAACTGCAGGAAGAAAACTTCAGTGGGTATGCGAGGCTTAGGAAGAGGTTCAGGTTGCTGGCAGATTTTTTTCACTTTTTTTTTTTTTTTTTAATTTATTTGGGTTAAATTTTAATCAGGCAGAAAAATGAGAGTCTAAGAGCTGTCTGAGTTAATTATATTTTCTGTTTTCTGTACTCACCCACATTTTTTTTTAAAGTGGTATCCTTGACACGTTGCATTTGTGACAACAAAGTGGTGGAATGACTCCATTTCATACATAATTTATCGAAAAATTTTAAACCGTACATTCCTAGAGTCATTTTCATGTATAATTGAGCTTAACTTGCATTTGGCTTATTCTGAATTAGGAAATCTTGCATTGGATCATGTCAGATTTATACATGTGGTATCTCAGTAAGAGGCCAACTCTACATCTTTACTAATTTCTAAAATTTCCCTGAATCTTATTAAAATGAAATTGAATTGCTGTGGTTTAAAAATCTATTCTTGGTGTTTGAATATATGAAGATAGATTTCTGGCCATTTTCGCACTGCCTCTTGAATTATGAAGTTCTCCCAAAAAGCTTTCTAGTCACATAGACTGGTTTTAGAGAATTTTTGCTAGTTTTAAAGAAACATCAGAAAAACAGTAAGCTAGCAAAAGCAAGTACGTATGTATATATGTATATGTATGTATATATTCTAGGCCTAACTGTAAACCTAATACTATTTGACACTCTGAAGTGTTTGCTGAAGAAATGCTGAGATTCTACAATCCATAACACTGCATACACATGGATGGCACCTTCCTTCATAGCCTTGCCAGGGCAGCTGGTCTTGCACAAAATGGGACAAAGAGCAGAAAAATGGGTGCTTAGAGGTTGCTAATTTGGAAAGATGTGAATTTGCCTTCCCAGTCTTACTTATCACACAAACTCTCACAGTAGTCACCAACGTATCCCAAAATAGGAGTTTGCAGCCCTAACTATAGCCTTGCAAAACAACTAGGAACTCGTAACATCCCTCCCATTAGAAAGACTTACAGTGTAGAAAGCAAATAACTTGGCACAATACATCATCCAATTGCAGTCAGTTAGCAGAATATTTCAAAGAACAGAAGAGCTTAGCAATGCATTTCTATTACTTTAATTAGGATTAATCTCAGGTTTTATCACCTCAAATCCTTTTGGCCTAATTTTGATTCATGTTGACATACTAAGAAGAAGCAGGGAAGATGGGGAAAGAGAAAGAATATTCACATCCTGTAGAGTCCTCTGCTTCACCTCAACAAACAGTTCCATGCCAGTAATTGGTGTGACCTTGTACCACAATAAAGTAAAAGGGAAAATAAAGGCATTAATAACAAAGGCAGCACTTGGGAACATCACCATGTTTATAATAGTGTCAGCATTCCTGTAGGACATCATAGTGTTAAAATGTTGATATTCTAGGTCTGCAGATTTCTCTGCAATATGGCTTAATTTTTGCAGATAGAAGTTCAAAATTCCTGAAAAATTATAAATCAAATGATGATAGTGAATTTACAGAATTCGCAAGTGTTCAGGATGCTCAGAAAAGAGCATTCTTGAAATCTAGCCATTGATGTCACATGAGATTTGAGAATTTGAAAATTAGGCCCTACATTTTTTTGTGCTGGCTTTACAAAGCATTTATGTGTCTAACGATGAAGAGAAACATCTAGGGAGATTTATAGAAGCACCTAAACATTGGTTGTTAGTCAATGAAAATTAAGCATCAAAGCGAGTCAGATGCTTCTGTAAATCACACTAGATGTCCAGCTGCATATTTAAAAATAGAAAACATTTATAAATCAAGTCCTTTGAAGCTTCAACCTACTGTAAGGTTGAAACTATACCAGCTATCTGGCATCTCAATATCCAGGGATGGATTGCCCACAGCCTGGATCCTTATTTTAAACATGTCCCTTACCCGGATGATGGACCAATGAAACACAGGACAAATCAGAACAGAAGCATCATAAAAAGTCACCAGTTACTCAGTTTCTGTAGCTTTTTAATTGATTTACCCCCAAGGACAAATTCTATTTTGTTTACCACCACTTTCTTGAAAACCTATGAAAATAAATTTCTTTCAAGTATTCATAGTATGTGGAAAGGTGAAATAGCCTTTCAGGTGTTATTGAAATGTCGTGAAGTGTTTTGAGGTATTTTCTCCACTGAGGTTTTATATGCACATAAAGCCAGGCAAAAGTGTCAGAAATTTTCTATTAATTTCTCCATAAGATAGAAAAGACTTTTTCCTGTTTCACTTACTCATGTGTTGTCTAATATAGACTTGCTAGGAATATACAGGGAGATGGCACATGTTTTGCTTGGAACAGATGCAAACTTGGATCTAAAATGAGAGGTGTGTTGTGTAAGTTGATGACATATGGGCATGACAAATTCAGGACAGATTGTCATTTAACACCACCAAGAACCTTACCCTTCAAACCAGGCTGGATGTGACCCTACCTAATTACAACACTGCCTGCACTCACATCTTTGTGTTGTTTCAACTCCCTTGGCATCGTGACAAATTCACCAAAATGACATATGTCGTTTAAAAGAATCACTTTGATGACCTTGCTCTTCTGATGCTATGTATTTCCTTGTGCTCCATCACACCTGCATGTGTACAGCAGAGTAGACATGCAGAAGAGCACAAGACCCTCAGTCGTCTGTGGCGCTGAGGCTGACTTAATTCTGACCTGGAACATCCTGATGCCGACATTTGGATCCCCACTATTTCATTTCCAATTTTACATGGTATTAAGTAAGTGAGAGACATTCTAAGTTGACACTGCCAAATAGTGAGAGGAAGCATCACGCAGACAATGTTATGGCCATTCTTATCAGCAGCTGGGAAGTGCTGATTAGAGGAAAGCTGTTAGGCTTTAGATGCAAATCTGAAACACTTTGCCTGATAGACAGTCACCTATTGATGACTACGGATTACTGATGGGAGAAATGGCTGCTCTCCATGGAGCTGCTTTCTGGCTTGTAATCAGCTCCTTATTACCTTATCAGTTTAATAAAATTTCCAAAGAGACCTGTGCTGATCTTTATTACAGGGTGGCATGAGGAAGAGCTCTCACAAGAAAGGCAACAAGATAGATGAGTAGCGAGTATGTCACTTACTGTCCTGCTCCTCAGACAACGAGGAGCTCAGGGAGAGATGGGCACAGGGCTGAGCGAGCTGTTCAGCTGCCAGAGGAGACAGAGCAAGCATCTGAGCATCTGAGCTTGCACAGGATACCTGGCTCCATGCAACCGCACATTTTGCTTGAACACAAGACTGGCCCTAAGTGATGTTCTCAATTTCCATATTAATTCAAGGACTGCAGCCAAAGATAAAAACCCAAAGTCTCCAGAGAAAGGGAAAAAAAATGTTTTGACTTCTGAAAGAAATCAATATTAGACTCCACATTGATTAAAGTGTGGAAGCCCATGGATTGGTTCCAGATTCTGTGAAGAAATCCCTTAGGAATACTAGAATAGCTCTGCATTACATTCAGCTTAGAAACACTTCAAGCAGGAGATGAAGTTAAGCTGGACAATTCTGCAAATAGGTCGTCTTTTGGCTTAGGAACCAAAATACATCATTGTGTAACTTAAACCAGTCTGCTAAACCTGTGAACTCTGCCAGCAAAAACACTGTAGCTCTTCTTACACAGTTTCCTACCTGGGAAAATAATGAGGGAATGAACAGATCTCAAAAGTCGTCAAGTCCCAGCTCCCAGTGAAAGGTTACAAGGCACTTGGATACTATGGGGACAGGAAAATTTAGATAAACTGAAAACGGAGCAGACCACCTTCAGTTGCATTCCAGCTTACAGAGCTGAATCCTAAAGACCACTATGTGGCCTTATAAAGAAAAAATAAAATACATGAAATTAGAAGCAAATCTCCGGGTGAGTTACAGGAATATGAACCGTAAGGAGGCGGAAGACACTTCATCAGGTTAACCACTCTTAGAACAGGACATTCTCTTCCAGTTCCAGCTGTGCTGTGCAATATGCCACCACCCCCAGTCTAATCCTTGCTGCAAATCGTCACATTTCCTGCCACAGAAATTATGTTGCCTCAGATCTGCTGACAGAGCTGTGACTTTTCCTTAACCTGTATCCGCTAAATAAGGCACGTTAGTTGAAATGGCTGCATAGTATGGTGTTATGTTTTTTGTTGGTGGTGGGTTTTTTTGTTTGTTTGTTTTCCCCTAATCCATCTAATTTTGAATAAATGGGTTAGGGAGCACATGCAGAACCTGCTAACAGGTTTGAGGAGGCTGTTACCTTCAGCACAGGAACGGTAAGTAGGTGCTGGGGGCTGCTCAACAGCTCACTGGAGCTGTTTGCAAAGTGAACCTCACGTCTCAGCTTTCTTCAGTTACCTCTTGGCTCTTTTGTCATTTTAGTTTCACTGAGATCGTAATGCTTCTGGGCAGTCACGAAATTTAAGTCTAATGGAAAAGAAACAGAACCAGAAAACAAGAGCCAACAATTTAAGGACTGTAATAAAATCTTGCTTCATCCAGTCCCATGCTCACTGATTGCTGCTGCTCCCATTTAATTAAAAATCAACACCAAATATACCCTTTTACAAAGATAGCATTAGTTCCAGAAATCAGCAATCAAATGAAATTTTCAAGAGCTTCTGAAATCTATAAAGATCCAGTAAAATCCACATCATCATCATGATACATGGTTTCATAATTAAACGCTTATTAAAACATAAGAGCACACATACACACTTTCAAAGTCAAAAAGCGTACAGCGATCCATGCCACACTCCATTTACACAAAAGCCTGGTTAAAAAAGGAGCAAGCTGCCATCTGCTGAACCATCTGCTTCATCCAAGTCCTATTCTTCATTTACGGTCACTAGGATAGGAGCTTCCACAGGCAAAAATGTTTAGCATCATCAGAATCCCCAAATAAATATTTAATACCTTCTAATACCGCCCTCAGCTTAGTCACAATAATGGTTTCAGGACAAAATTCTGGCTCAGGACACAGATTTGACTTAGCTGGATATATACTTGAGGATTGAGGACATGTTTTTAATCAACACTTCAAGTGCTAACGAGCTGATCTGAGGGGTTCTGCTACTCCTACTTTAGTGCTTGCCATGGGCTGAGCAGATGATAGCCTTGGCAGAGAACCATGATGTGGAGTGAGTGCATTGTCTGAATCTGCAGGTTTGTGGCCATTTGCAAAAATTGTGAGTCTTGCCTGTTGATCCCAGTGTGCTTTCAGCTTGAAGAGGAAAAGAAGCAAGAAACCAGTTAGCCATATATATATTACATGTCATTTACATTCCATATAACCTGCCAACTGTGTGCTGCTTTCTACACAATAACTGTTTAAACCTGAGCCAATGTTAATGTGTAGCCTACCAAGGTATTTGGGGACTCAGTCTCAACTCTTGCTCTTCTCATAAACCAAGGTGTCTGCGGAAGAACTGTCTCTGTGAATGTAGTGACAGCACGGGAGGGAGAAGTTACATATTTCGTAGCTGTTACATATTACGTAGCTGTTACGTATTTCTTTATTCGTTCCCTGCCATCTACTCCTGCCCAGGCAGGCAGAAAATGAGGCTTTCTGCCTCTCCGCACTGAGAACCCCTCCATGCCCAGGGGACAGCTGTATCCCTGTATTATTTACTGTGCAAACAGCAAAGGCTTCAATCGACGGCCTTTGTTTGTAAGCAGTTTGGTAAACTTTAAATCCAGAGCAGGTCTGTGTGATGCTGACCAAAATAGTGCATGTCCTAAATGCCAGGTGCAGATGTTAGTACAGCAGTCAGAAGGCAGTGGAGGTGCCAACAGGCACTCTGAAGGGCACGTATAAGAAGAATAAATTCTTAGTCTTTGGCCATTCCTTTTCTGAATCCATTTCAGTGGATTCTCCCAACAGGAGACTGCAACAGACTTTCAGCCTGGTTACCATTTTTCCGTGTAAATCAGTGTGTTTGTTATAGGACTGAAAGTGACACCTGAACAAAAGGGAACCTTGGGTCCTTTCACGAGGTTCCTATAGCAACTCTGCACTCTAAGCCACACTCCAGCAGGTACAACTTAGGGGAAAGTAACACAGACCTAAACTCTCTCTGTGCACTTGGGCTTCTGTCTTCAGCTAGGGATTGGCCTGGTTTCATGGCACAAAGCCATTTAATAGAGGTTGCTCTGGTACATCATGAGCTGGCGCATCCCCAAAGGGATATTCTTGTAGAAGGGGATATGCTATGGCAGACAGGCATTTCCCTGATCATTTTTCAAGGACAGAATCTAGAAGAAGGCCAAAAATGTGCTGCTACTTTGGCACTCTCCCACCCCAAATGCACACTTACTAAGAAGAAAGTCCCAGGCATGTCGGTGTTTCGTTAGCTCAGTCACTAGAATAGCAGAATGGAGCTGGAAAGGGTCGCTATTTAACTCGGAGGGCTTTATTTCCCAGCATCTTCTAAGCTGAACCTAGCACTGTGCAAGGCAAAGGTAATGTGATTGGAAGCGTTTTACAGTCATACTTCATAATATATAGGATAATACAGGGTGTAAAGCATCAAAACATCAAACTAACACATTTAAAGTTCATGCTAATAATCTTTAGTATAAAAGGAAATAATTTACATAACTGTTACCATTGTTTATGTAAGTATTGAACAAATTTATCATAAACTCCCAGTCTTGAGAAATGATGAGCTATGATAGCTATTATTGCTGAACAATTCTCAAGGCACCTATTCACTAGAAAGAAAATCAAGACCTAAAATGAGCAAAATGTTGTATTTAAAGTGGGAGACCAGAGCAGCATGCTCATTAAAAGAAAGGGTGAATGCTAATTGCAGCTAATGGCCAAAGCAGGCTCACCTTCCACAGCAAAATGATTTAGTGCTTCCATTAGGATTTCCACAAAGGCCTGACAAAGCTTGAAAGCAAGACTGAGAAAACTGGCATGGAGCTGTGCAATGGTGTAGGGAAAATACAGCTCTGCTTTGAGCGTAGGAACCTGCAGAGGTAATGATAAGTGGATAATGGACAGGATTAGCACAAAAACTGACTACGCCACTGCTAGAGTTCAGAAGCATGGTTTATGCTCCCTTTTAGGGAGAGGGAAGGCATCCTGGGCAACACATCTGAGCTGGAACAGGTACATCCACAGAGAGATGCTGGGACTTGCTCTGACTGTCCTTTCTTAGGGGCGAAATTCTACAGCCACAGAAATGTGGTAACCTACCATCCACTCCTGTACTGACTGGCACATTTGGGATCCTTCTGTGCTACAACATGAATTTGACTAGAAATGGGATATTTACCTTTCCATACTGAAACAGCATGCATTTATTTTTTTTGCTTCACAGTGCACGGACTTCTCTGATTCTGAACCATTTTAGTGAAATGTTTTAAATATGAAATAGAAATGGGCCGTACATCTCTCTGGGTTTTTAAGTCACAGATGGAAGAGGCGAACATGATCCATATTTCCTCATGGTTTGCTAACTGTCTCTCTCAGTCTTGGCTTCTTGTGAAAGCCCAGCTGCGAGGGCTGCACACATCCTAGTTTCTGTACTTCATTTACATAGAGTAGAGAATGAGGATAATTGGAGACAATAGTTCAGGTGAGCAACTCCTCTGAAAACTATGCAATTGGCAACACTTTCAGAAGATCTTATCTTTGCATAACTCTATTTTTTACTGTCTTGTGCACATTTCCAAAGACACGGCAATATGCAGGGTCTGAACCATTTCTCAGGTTCATCACTGCCTTCTTAATATATCACTGAGTACTTTCATAGTCAAATGCCATCAAATTAATTCATGCCATTCTACCTAAAACTAGATATTTAGGAGCGGTTACTTTGCACACCAAAGATTTGCTGCTGGTGGAGTTCCAGATCACAGCTTGTTTCTGCTGGTGACAAAACCAAACTTTTACTGAAGAGCTGCAGCTGACAGACAGGGAGCTGACTGCTGATCCAATTTTGCTTTTCCATCAGATTTGTTTCCCGAATTTAAGGCAATTGCTTTGCATTGGCAATAAAGATGTCTCAGAGGTATAAACAGTGGCACTTTCTGGTCATTACGTACAATACTGATGAAGAAAACTGAGTCAGGTTCACTGGCAACACCTAAACACTGCAGTGTAGTTACATTTGGCTGGGGCAAAGGGGAGAAGTAGCACACTTAGATGAAGTTCAAATTTTATTCCTTCTTTAAAGTAAGAGAAGATTAAGCCTGTATCTCTAAAGCTTCACAAGTCCATTAGGAATGTAATAAATAATTTCTTATCTTTTAACCAATCCCATTTCAGAAACAGTTTTTCCATGAGGAGTCTTAATTTTGAAAAGCAGGCTCCCTTCTGGGGATTAAAATAAACATTTTCACTAAGTCATTATGAAATAATTTCTGCTTCCTTTTCACACTTATTCAACTGCTACATTCATTAATTTTTGAAATTTCTGGTTGTAAAGATCATAAGTCTTGGTGGAATTAAAGGCTAAAGAACTTTATAGTGTGCTGCACTCCATTATAAATCATGCTGGACTACATGGCCAACCTCATTTTCCATCATCAGCAGAAGTGATATTACTTCCTATATGATGAAACTATTTAACAAATGCAAAATTCTTTTCCACCGATCCTGCAAATTTGCCATCATTTGAACCAAGAGGATCCTTATGTGAAATACCTGTGTCTTTTACTTTTCAAATATCAGCTAGCAGAGGGGTTGGGCTAGATGCCTCAGTGTGTTCTTCCCACATCTAACTGCTGCGATTCTATGTCATAACGGTGTTACAACAGAAATAGAAATGCAGCCTGTAGAAAAGATTCCACACTCACAGTGGTCAAAGAGAGTAAAAACATCATTTTTTTCATTTGAAAATGTATCAGGTTGATTTTGCCAGATTTTATCAGGAACAAATGACTATATTACATAGCATGCAAGGAACAGATTTTAGTTTTTGGGCATGGAGGCCAGGTGAACGGCCTTTACCAACACCAGTCTCCTGCCTTGGAAAATAGGACCAGTTCTAATCATGTAAATAGAGGTAGAGAAGATCAATAATTTTTTTATATATATTTTTTTGTTGTTGTTAAAAAATACCTGTTTATCAAAGTAGAGATACCTCCAATAAAGACCTGATGGAAGCTGCTGAGTTTCCTACAAATTTTCTGGATGGTTTCTTGCAAAGCCCTGGCTTCCCAGATGGTGCTGGTGTGCAGGCTCCAACTCCAGGCTACATTTACCATATAGACAACTTGGGGGCTAAGAACAGCTCCTTGGGTTCTGGAGTGCTAATTCAGGTTAGGTTTGGTGACACTGCTTTTGTGTGATCTCCAGGATGACACCTGCTCACTGCAGATTTTTTCAGAATGCAGCTGTACAGGACCTGCTCAAGCAGGGTCCACAGGTACAACTGAAATGAGGGACTGCAGTTACTGCATTTCATCGGTGAAACACAAACAGCTGTGAGTCAGAGCATCTAGCGATGCTCAACAACACTCCAGAGCAGACAGAGAACAGTTGATCTAAGAGAAACTGCCAAGAAAATTTATGAAACCATTGCGTTGCATGAGAGATTGGCTTTGTCTAACCTTGCAAAGAAATTTTATGGAATCCTTATTGACTTTAAATCAGACTCCGTACCCATATCCTTACAGAGACTTTTGTGCTCTCTTTGTTGATGATAAACTGTTCAGATATAGTCTGAAAAAGAAAAAATATTCCTGCATTGATTCAGAATATAACTTTATTAGTAAATTTCAAAGCTGCACTTCACTACAGGCACAGAATTACTGGTCTGTAAACACTGTAATGTAGTCAGGAATTGAGGATTTTTGCCTCCCGCTGTCTTGCTTTTTTTCACAATGCAATCAACTGTATGACTGCGGTGCTTAAAGCAATCCTTGCAGATGCCACTGATAAAATATTTTAGTCATGTCGAATGTCATGCTTGTAAAACACTCTAACTCTGTCTTTACCATTGATTGCACAATTGCTACCAAGAGCTGAACATTATGGATATGAAGTTCATAAGTCTCAGTGCAGGCTCTTGTACACCTTATTCATGTTTTCTTAGAGTTCTCAATCCAAACAGTAGCTGTGCTTGTCACTCTCAATTTGAGAAGGCTCAGAGATTTCCTGAATGACAGCAGCATGATTCAGACTTTCTTTAAATCCTTCTGTGTATTGACATTGCAGTAAATGGCAAGTGTCAGCAGAACTGTCTTTATGAATCCTGACTTACTGCTACTGTTATCTATCACTGTTACTGAACTTCATCAGTGCCCAGACCCCAGTTTCTGATCAGGGTTTTAGATCACAAAGCAAAATACACAGAAAGCTAGAGAAAAAGCTGTCACCCCAAGAAATTACAGTTTAGGTAGACAAAACCAAAGATGTGACAAAAAATAAAATATTGGAGCAGCTTGCTCAGGATTACAAAGCAAGAATGGTAAAGCAGGAAATGGAGCCAATGCTTCTGAGCAGCTATATAATGCCTTGATAATAAATTTATCATCTTATGATAATGACTGGCAGTCCCTTTTAATAAAGATTCCGGAGAGTCTAGGAGTATTTCATAAACCTGTCTGTAACTTGTGAAAGTATTTTTTTTTTTAATATCTCAATCATTAAAGTCACAGAGAAGTTATTTATATCAATGGCAAAACAGAAAGAAAAGGGAAGACATGAGTAAGTTTTGCAGGGTTACTGTATATTGAAGACCATATATTGAAGACCATATATGAACTACCCACACAGAAAATAATAAATCACAGATCATCTGCTTTCAAATCTTGCTTGCTGCTGAACTGCAGTGGTGGAAATGGTCTATCTTTTATATCTTTCATTTCCTGTGATGCTGATCTCCTTTTCTCTTCCCTGCTCCCTGGTTATTCTTTCAATTAACAGCTTTTAAATATGCCTTTCCTGCAGAGAATTCATCTTTCCATCAATTTTCCTGTAATATTTACATTGTATGTGATACTAGCAGAGATTACAAGCAAAGCCTGTAATTAAAAGTACTGAACTCTCCTTACGCTACTGGCTTCTAATACTGCTCCAGCAACATAAAAGGGCCATAAAGAAGGAGAGATTAATTTGCTGAAGTATCTGCTCAGGGACTTCCTTCTTGCTTGTGGCATGCAGAGACCTGGAAGAGACTGCTCACAGTGACATAAGCTATGGCCAAACTCCATCGTGCTGCATGTTTTCTCTGCCTCCTGCAACCAGCAAGGATCCTGGGGTGAAGAAGTAAATTGCTGCACCTCGAAATCAGATTCCCCATCCTTTTCAGAGCAAGGGCACGTAAAGGATGCCTTGACTGCAAGCATTCCTTCAGCCCTTCATTGGCATAAGATCTCAGAGACTGTATCAATTTTCTAACTCTATAATTCCACTGACTTCTACGGACTCATTTCTGCTTTCAAACAAAAATTGGGTCTACGAACTCAAACTTGAGAGAAACGTCTCCTAAAATACTCTAGCAGGCCAACCCTGCAGTCCCTGGCACTGCTTTTGATGGAAATTTGCATGCGCATAGAAAAGCAGATTCAGAAGTTGTTAGTTAGATTTGAGCCTAAATGTAAAACATCTGATTTAACATTACACATTCCCATGAGTTTTGTTTGTTTATATGCATAAGCAAAATCCAATGATTGCCTGTTAACATATTATTCAAGACATAAAAATCAATTAAAAATCATTTTCTACAATTCACTCATAGCCAAATGCTGACACAGTTTAAACTGGCTCACTACCTCCCTGAAAGGAAATTGGAAAACCAAGCTAAAGACAAATATGGTTTTAGCCACTTTAAGAAAAAACTTCAAGTGTTTCTCCTGAACTATTACGAAGTAACTGAAGAACAATGAATAATTTAAAGGTTTGGTCAGCTTTTAAATAAGCTTTGCTCCTACTTGGTGTAGATTAAATAAAACTATTGTGATAATTCAAATAAAATGAATCCCAGTTTTAGAGGATTTAGGCCAAATAAATATAGCTAGTAATTAAGGAAATAGCAGATCTAGTACTTGCCCTTTCCTGTATTTTCTTGTGGGCAAAGAATACACAATTTCTTACAGCCCAGGTCCTGCAGAACTTCCTGGCACTAAAAAGGTACTTCAAATGAGGGCACCTGAATTAAGTCCCATCTGTGGAATACAAAGCAAAATCAGTCACTGCTCCCAGTGGCAACCTTCAGGGATATCAGAAGAAATTAATATGTCCTATTAATGTTGGGCAGTGGTGACTACTTCTGTGGTTTGGAAAGCCCCATCACTACAGCTACAAAGGAACCTGATGGCAAAATAAACCACAGGGGATATCAAAGTCCAACATCTGCTCCAGTCACAGCAAAATTTAGGCTTGGTAAGTTGTTGAGCCTGAGCCAGGACTCAGATTTCAAGATTTAACCTTATTTGTTATTTTTCTTAAAGGATGTGCTTTGTGCTTTTGTTTGGCTGATAGATGTTAAAAAGTGCTGTACTCTCTACTGATCCTACATACAACAGGACAAGTTGGTCCTACAAAGGAGAGCTGCTCCTGCTCCAGCTGCTGCTCAGCTCCATCGCTCCACAGGCCCATCCTCACCTCAGAGCTGCTTCGACATTTTCACCACCCCTCCAAACACTCATTAATCTACGCTCTTGTTCCCTCTCTGCTCATGTTTGAGGGAAGGTTTTTACTCAGAAACCTTTTGCTTATTGGCTTACATGCCCTGCAGCCAGTCTGCCACAGAAAACCTTTCTCTCTGGCACTCTTAACATATGTCCCAGCCATTTCCATCCCTCCTCATCTTTTGAAAGATGAAGTACTACTGAAGCGACAGAGCTTCGTATACCTAATAAACTTATTTAACATCTCAGATTTCTTCATTAACTCTTTGGTTGTTTATTTACTTGCCTGCTTGTTTTTTCTAACATGGTTGTTCAGCTAAATGTGATTTTATAGATTGCCAGCGATCCTCAGCAGGCTTTTGCTTCTGGCTAAAAGCACGCTTTTCCGTAGGAAGAATATTTATCCAGATCCATACTTGTTATAAATCATTGTCACTCGCTACGTATCAATGAAGCATTAGCAATACGCAACAAATTATTAAACGTCCTCCTTGGTGTCATAGGCCCACGTCTTAAAACCTGTAGGATGAGGATGGAGAGATTTAAGCAACAGCTTATCTTTAGCTGCATGCTTTTGCACAAAAGAACTGACGAACATGTGTAGGTGTTTTGCTGAAGCAGGGCTCAATGGAAAGTCAGAGCTGATCTTCCTCTGTCACCGCTCTCTGAAGTAAGTTATGCAGATTAAAATGCTGTACAAGAGCTTAGGCAGAACCAGTGAAAAGCCAACAGTTATAAATACCTTGTTATGGGTTTTCATCGTTTTGGCAGAGTGGAATTAGCTTAAGCAATTTCCGCGCTTTTCGTAGAATACCCACTGAACAATCCCATTAGAGAAACAGAAATTGAATGGGCAGCCAATCGTAAAAATAATTGCTCGACCTTTATCCTTTCCAGATGATTTTTGAGAATCTGAACTCAAGAGCCTTCCTTATGCTAAGCATGAATTGATTTGTCTAAAATTGAATTAATTTTATTTGGGAACAGTCATGTTTGAAGGCAAAATGTTGCTTGACCAAAATTTATAATTTTGGCATCCGGTTTCTGCGTAAGTACAGTCAAAAAATTAAATACCTGTCTTTTGAGGCTGATTATGTCTATACCTGAGAATGAAAATGTTTTCTATCACTACTAGCAGGAGCAGGCTGTTTGCTACAAAGACCTCTGGACTAGCAGCTCTAATACGAAAGAAGGAGGTACAAGTCCCAGAGCTCTATTCTCTCCTTACATAATGGGTAGGATGCATGGCCTCTCTATATTTGATTTTGCCCACTGACATAATAGGAAGGAATATACTTATAAGCCCATCTGACAGATGTACTTTCACATACATTATTAGTTTAGAAGTTTGTAAACAGAATTTTATCAAGACCAAAGGCTGTAATTTCAAAGGCTCCGAAATATAAAACGCATGCAGACACAGGAATAGCACAGAGACTGGCTGCAAGCTGACCCTGTGCATCAGAACTGTTTCAAGATTACCTACATCTTTTTTAAGGTGTCCCATTATAGAAAACAGCAACACAGGAATTAAAAGGAGGAGGTGTATTCCAGATACTAACATGAATTTATCTACAAGACCACAGAGGTATCAGCTAATATTTTTGTATTAGTTAAGATTGATAAAGTCTTTAACATAAAAAAGAAATGATGTGATTCTATGGCCACCATTCAGGCAACGGTTATAGTTAAACTACTAGACCCCTATTAGACAAAGGGCTATGAACTTGCTGTTTTTACCAACTTGCCCTGGAAAATTCAGGGTGCTTAGCAACTTGGAATTCAGTCCTGAGTCTGACCAGAGAAGGACCACACAATTATACCATATATTAACATGTAGCTGCAACATCATCTCTTTTTTATCCAAACAGTAACATGCAAAGAACTATTTTTTTCATCTTTTCACCTGTTAGTCAACTGTGATCACGTCTATTGATTTGCACTGCAGCAATACTCAAGATCCCAATACCGAAGCTCTGTTGTTGTAGTGTTTGTACACACCCACCATTTCTATCATGTCTGCATGTTCCATGGTTGTTTATATGCACAGTGAGTGCACACATATTTGTGTCTTTCCTATTTCTTAGCCCTGTGAACTCACCTTTTGTATGAAAGTACTGTAGAGAAAAGCATTTCTCTCGCTGTAAATCCCAGTCTCTTTGTGTGTCCAGAAAACCATCAAGGTAGTGACAATATCCCAAAACCAACAAGCTCTTTTTAATTGCCAACAGCAACAGCTTGGTCTAGTTCACGGTTGGGATGGTTATTCAGTGCTAAAGGCAGCTAAAGCTAGTCAGCTGGTCACTTAATAGTTAAAAATAATAATAAAAATACATCTGCCAGTGGCACAAGGGAGAACTGCATAAAGATTCATGAGATCAACATTTTGACTGCAAATCTTGGAGACATACCTGTGTGAGCTTTCTCAGCAGCTGGACAGAATGAAGTCTCCGAAGGGAGAGCTTCTCCCAGGAGGATTCAAAAAACACTTCTTACATACATTTTGTATTGATAAATCTTTCTCCTGTAATAAATGTTTTATGTCCCTGTACCCATTCTGTCTTTCTGTTCATGATTCAGACAGCATTTAGCAAAAGAGGGTCATTATATTAGAAATAATAACCGGCATCCCATTCATGTTTTGTTAAGTCACCGCTGCCTGGAAGCCTTGAACAACCTTGTAGGTATTCTTCAGTACCTAACAAAGGAAGTAGACCTTCTGCAAGGAAGAAGTGTATCCTTAAGTAGAAATATAAAATGGATAAAGATTAATAGACATTCATAGTTCTTACCGAAATGATCAAATCCAATTAATTCTTGAAACTAATAATAGAACCAGCAATAAACAATTATTTAAACCAATGGAACCTAAGCACATATTTTGAATACTTTACTGAAGGGTGAACTGAGAACCTGGCAAAATGCTTTGCTACTCTGGGGCCTTACTGAAAGCTGAATGAAACTCCTCAGCTGTTCAGAATTAGATACAGGAGATTTTAGAATCAGCACACTTCTTAAGAGACAAGGACAGATCTCTTTTCAATGCTAGTGAAAATAATATACACTTTTCAAGTTCTTTACTCTCACCTACTCTTCACTAATTGGGAAAGGGCTTTTCCAATTGCTGACATGGCTTTGGATTGCTCAACAGATCTAATTAGCATTAAGTCACTTTATCTCTGAATCAAGCATTTTTCTGTTCCTGCTATCTTCCAGCAATTAATGGATTAGTGCTTATTTATGTCTCCAGGCCATTATTAAAGTTTGTGCTTTAATCTGGACATTTGAATTGATGGTCCCCTGACTCTGCAAAACCCATTGTCTGTGAACTCAGGGGAGCGAATGCAAGAGAAAGAAGGATGGCAGGCCTGGAAAGATCATAAAAATACACAAAAAGGAAGCAAGTCACTGAATAGCAAACCCATCACTAAGTCGAACTCAAGTCTGATATCTGATACAATGTGTGGGATAAGGTGACTCGAGACTGCAGTCACTATCTCAGACCACAGCACAGAAGTCCTGCCCTTCCCAGCGTCACCAGACCCCAGCCAAAACCACTGAGCCTCCAGCGCTACGTGCTGCTGGAACAGGACTCGGAATGAGCCTTTAAGAATACACAAAAGTAGCAACAGAAAGGAAGTCGGCAATGTAGAACAAATTATATAAAATCCAGGAACTACCATTTTTACATGCAAACTGATAACTTACTTGTTAGTATAGTGGCTGACTTGTAGCTAATTGTTTGCAGACAGAACAATCTACAGCACTCAAAGGACACGGTGTGACGGGGGGGAGAGAAGCAGATAAACAGGTAAATAATGATTTGTAGAACATTCTGTGTCTGAGAACAGGTTCTGTGGATGTTCCTCAGTTGACCAAGTATGAATGAACAACCCAGTGACCAAGCAACACGGCGGTTTTTTTATCTGTAAAACCTGAAAAACATTCCATTCTATTCTCAGTGCACTGCACCTACTGTTCCTGTTCCTCAGAGAGTACATGCACTTGTCTGAAAAGCCTGTAAAGTGAAACTGGGAAAAGAAAGCACCAGTGAATAAGAAGAGGTGTTTTTAGAAACCACTTCTTCAATCACTTCTTTGGTTTTTGCTTTCAGTCATAGTCTGTTTCCCAGTGGATAATAATGCTAAAAGTTGGACGGCACCCACACACAGTATCCCCAGTCTGACATAATAAAGATAATTCAAGGAGCAGAGACTCCCTTCTGAGCTCTGAACAGCCACATCTGCCAGTCCTTTGGGCTTTTCCCTTCTCACTCTATTTCCTCTCTTTGTATCCATCAGTTTGCATAAGCACAGAAACCCCTTCTCTTCCACAAAAGTGCTCAGACAGCTGCCTGGCTAGAGATGAAAGAAACCTGCATTACAGGGACTGGAGAAATGTCACAGCTTGTACTGAGAGAAAAATGTGCTACCCTGGTGCAACCACAGCCCACTGGCATGGGCCAGCTCTGGCCAAAGTACCGGCCTATTTGAGTCTCAGGTCTATGTGTTAAAATCAAGATGGCCAGTATCTTACTTCGCTTATTTCAGCAGCTCAAGAGACACATCCCAAATCTTCTGCTGAAATCAGGAGACTTGCCATCCACTCCTGCTCAAAGACTGCCCACTCTGGCTCGGGGGCAAGCAGAGCACATGCCAATTTGTCCTACTTCTTCAAAGCACGCATATTAAAAGGCACAATCTTGATGGTCATTGAGACTTGGTAGTCAGCAACAAACTACCTGCTATGCCTTTTGCTTCTTCCTAGTTTTTGCTTGAGTTCAAATTTGGCTGAAGCTGATCCACAAAGAGCCTGAAAATCTCATAAATCTGGAAAAATACCTCTCTCCTCTCCTAGCACCATGCCCACTCCTGCCAGTTTTGTGATTTGACTAAACAACCCACAGCTCACAAAAGTGAAGGCCAAACCATCAAAGCTGTTATTTTTCCACTTCATAATTCTCACATCATTTTGGGGGTTCCTAAGTGGCTGGCAGACATTTTCAACATCTGATGTTGGCAGCTCTGCATATTGCCCTAGCTGAGCTCGCATGAACTCAATCATTCTCAGTTTAAATGAAGCTGATCCCTAAGTACATCCAATAAAACCTTCATGCAGAGACTGACTTTCATACCTTTCCTGATAAAAGACAGTGTTGTTCACAATTGGGCTAAAGTTAAACACTTTATTTGCACTGACTTAGAAAGTGAGAACTATTTACTAAGACTTAATATTCAGAAAGGAAATCAGTGGGAGAGCAGCTGGGGAAAAGTGTGCCGCTGGATGAATGAGTTTAGTCTATTTCTTCTTATAGCAAAGGAAAGTTATGCAAGAGAACAGATCCTACAGACACATTACAAAATATAAATAACGGGCAGTTAAAAATGATAATTTCTTCAGTAGCGCCTATCATGGATTCCACTTTTTTTTTTTTTTCTGTCTAAACAGGAAAATCTTTATGAAGTCCCAAGACTGGAAATTTGTCCAGTTCTTACTGACTGACGTCATTCTCTACAAAGCAAGATACTTGGATTTAAAATGCTGTATTTCTTAGCACTGGAAAGTCTTGGCTGTATTTTCATTCTAATTACTTTCAAAACCAGCTTTTGACTGTGCAGCAGATGAGATAGCCGGCATGTCAGAATAACACTGCAATGCTCCATTACTGCCTTTTTGTGCTGGAAGGCGAGACAGTCACGGCATGCCGCAATATTCCCACTATTTTTAAAATGAGCAGTATTTCTACAGTTTTTGTAGTAGACTGAAAGACTCTCTAGCTCTGCTTAGTATGATTTTGGACAGTTCTGGTTTGGAATAGAAGTTTTTGTAAGGAAACAACAGATCCTTCAGTCAGTCTCTATATGAAGGTTCTCTTGGATGTACTTAGAGATCAGCTTCCTTTAAACTGAGAATGATCGAGTTCATGCGAAGGTTCTCGGAGAGCACAGACTTAGAGAAGACACAAGAGGACACACATACAATACCAAACAGATAAAAATCAGTGTTTGCAGCGCTGAGAGGAATATACGGATTGCCCTTTCTTGAAGGAAGTCATCTTTTTGTATGGACACTGCCAGACTTGACTTTTATCGTGCTTCAGAAATCATTCTAAAGAAATCAAAACCATTTTGCCTGAAAGGGCATCACATGGCATTTGCAATATTTCCCTACGGCAGAGCACAGCAAGGGCTTACCTTGCAGGATTATTTGAACAGCCAGCAATTCATTGATTGCTCAGTGCTGTGAAGTAGAAGTGTTATGTTAGTGCTTAATATTCTCACAAATTTTTAATGATTATTTGTTCCACCATCACACCTGCAGTGCTGCAGATCTAACAGAGGAATGCACCTTCTGGAGATACTCCAGGGCACAGATTATTAAGAGCTAGACGCTTGCTTCAGCTTTCAAGGCATGTGATGTGACTGCCAGTTGTGGCTTCCTTTGAGATGTTTGTGTGGGAAAGCCATCCCTCCTACCCCTCTGCAGGGATCTGTGCCCCTCTGTGCCCCTGTGTGGTTCTGAGAACTACCAGCCCAGAATCACGTGTGCCTTCAGGACTTGCTGCAAGGAAATTGCCAGGAAGGAGGACAAAACCCCAAACTGCCTCCTCTTTCTAAGGTACCCTTGGCATTGTTAAAACACCGTGTCTCCTTTCCTGCTCCCAGAGTTCCTTCTTGGACTTCTAATCTTAAAAATTCAAATATTTAAATCCAGACATATAGACTACATTCAGTTTAAACCCTGTGCTCTACGGCGACAAGGTGTTCTGCTCCTCACAATCCTATAAGCAAACAGGCTCTAAATGTAGATCCCAGGAAAGCTTCCAGGGCTCAGATTTTGAGCACAGGGAACGCTTCCATATTCTGCACCGCACAGGATGTGGCAGGTCAGCTCTGCACCTGGGTACCACAGAAAAGCATTCAAGAAAAAAATACCTTGGCTAAGGAAAGCCATTAGCTTTCAACTAGCAACTGAATAAAGCTGCCTGGTTTTATTTTATTTATTTGTTGGTTGGTTGGTTTCTTTTTTTTTCTTTTCTTTTCTTTTCTTTTCTTTTCTTTTCTTTTCTTTTCTTTTCTTTTCTTTTCTTTTCTTTTCTTTTCTTTTTTTTTTTTTTTAATATATTTTCATTTTGAAAATATTTTCGAGCAACCTGAAATCACCAAAAAATGCACTTGCTGAAATTCCATTTTTCACTGTTGGTGCATACTAGATTGGCAAAGTTAGCAAAACTTTGTACATTTGGTTGCCTTTTTTTTTTTTTTTTTTTTTTTGGTATTTATTGCATTTGTCAGTTGAGTTTCAAAATGATGAGCTGGTATCTGAACAAATTCCTTAGGCATTTTTAGAACCAGGCTATATAATGTTTAAAAAATAAATAAATCATGATAACAGGAAAGGACAACCTTCAAGATAAATAATCTCTCTCAGAGGTGTAAATGGAGGAGTCACAGTGACAGTGAAGATGAAGTCTAGATGAAGTCAAAGACCATTATTCTGAACAACTTAAATCTAACCATCGCAGCAGAGATACTTTGGAGAGAGAAAATAAATCATGGCATGTGATTGGGATTAATTGTTCAGATTTAGGAAGCAGCAGAGAGGAAGGGCTGATGGATGGACTGCGCACACCTCTACTGGTCCCCATCACAACTCAGAGCAGACTTCACTGGGTGGTGGAATGGGAGGGCTACAGCTCTCAGCCTTTTTGGTATTTCCATAACTTGGAAAGAAAGGTTTCTCTAAAGCAGGAAAGGCTTCTCTAAAGAGGCATAACTATACCATAACTAGACCTGCCTCTCTGATGGGGCAGGTCTCCAGAGGAACTGACTGATACCACCTCCAGCTCATCCTCAGTCTAGGCTCTGTACCAGCAGCAGGTCTTTCCATTCATTGCCAGCGCTGCAAACCATAACACCCTGCTGTTCTAAGCCCTTGGCTACAAGAAAAGTGTACCTTCCTAAGGTACAGTTATGCCCTTTTCATTTAGAAATGGCCCACAGAAATGATTAATGAAGATTTTGAGACCAATTTGAGCTTCAGCCCCTCTGACATTCATTGGCAAAGGCTTCTGGCACTCTCAGAGTTTTGCAAGTGCAGCATTAAAGCTTTCTGGCCTCCTGTCACTAGCTGTTGCAGCCCTATGGGATTGTTGTTTTCCAAATGGAAAGTAGGGGGCTGGGTTCTGTTTACCTGCCCGGTGCTATAAACACACAAATTTGGATGGCTTCAGCCTCCAGCGTGGCCACAGGCATTACATTGGAGACCTGGGTTTTCCTGCTTCTCCATGACAAAAATAATTAACCCCTTCTTTCTTGAAGAATATTACATAAAGAACAGAGAACGCTGACAAGATTTTCTGAAAGGCCCAAGGACTGCAGGTAGTAATGACGCCAGAGGACATTTAGCTTAAACTAGGGAAGGTGAAGAAATAGTAACAGAGAGAAGGGGAACAAAGAGGAACAAGGACAGAGGAATGCTGGTGAATGCAACTGCTGCTACACCAGCCAGCACAGAACAAGTGTTTCATCTGTCCTACAGAATAGATGAAGGCAACAGAGACAGTAGGGAGTGGGGAGATGAAAGAGGCGGACTTGGCAGGAAGATGTCTGTGCAGAGGGATGGGACTGCCTGCACGCTGCTCTCCCCTGCTCCTTGTTCTTGTGCTGTGGCAGGGTTGGGAGGATAACGGGTTAAGACGGGGGCTGCGTCACTTTAGAGCCCTTGCTCATGAAAGGGCTTCTGACCTACATGAACGATCCTTACTGGAAAAGAAAAGCAGGTTGAACTTCAAAACAAAAGACTGAAAAGGTGAAAACTTAAATATTGGAAATAGTAGAACAAATCATTTCAATTCTTCAATCTCCATCTTCTATTATCTGCAATTATATTCAATCGTGATTTTGATTATGTTAAAAATCGTTGTTTTTGGTGAGAAAACTATTAATGCTAGCTTAATGTCATCCAGCTCCACGTGGTACTTGTTTCTGTAGAGCTCAAGGAATATGTCAATATGTACCAGCACACACCAAACAGAGCAGATTGGTTAGATGAGGCACAAAGATTTGTGATTCCATTCCCCAGGTTTGCAGGAATGACAGAACCACAACCTTCCATTGCTGTGTGTAAAAGAGAATGCAGACGAGAAAGGTGTAAGAAACTCCCTATTACTTTCCACACTGAATTTCTGAGAAGAGCCTGAGAAAACACACACACACTCCACCAAAGTGAAGGTTAAACTCCCCATGATCACACAGATTTATTTGCGGGCCCAGACAGGAGCTTGAAGGAAGTGGAAGAGAGCATGGTAATGAGCGCAGAGCCCTGTTAACAGACCCCAGGAGAGATTTTCCAAACCTGCAAGGAGCAGAAACAAAGCAGAACCTGTATGTACACTAAGCACAGGGTGGCTATGGCATATTTAAAAGGTTTTTCTTGCAAATCTACATCTTCTACCGTGGGATTGAACCCTGTAGAGGGTTCTGTAGCCCCCCAATGTTTCCTCAGAGTGATAACACTAACGGCAGTCACTGCATGTCCGCAGAACAGACTAGAGTGTGTGTTCTGACTTAACAGCCAGCCCTCAAAGGCAGGTAACCAGACCGATGCAAACAGACAAACAAAGCTGTGCACTCAAATAAGAGACAAAGCTGACACAGAGCAGAACACTGCAGGATATCAAAGAAATCAATTCTGCACACCCAGCGCTCAAATATGGCTCAAGCACAGCTAAGGTTTTTTGCTGCTAATACGCACAAAACACTAAATACACTAAAAACATCTCCACCAGCACCATAGCTGGTTTTTGTAGGCGGATACACAACTCTGCACACGTTGAAGTTATATGACCCATCTATAATGACTGGTGAAAGGTTTAACCACAGGTTCCTGTTTTTCCCTACTGTCCTTCAAGACACAGTTTCTTCCAACCTGAGACTCCTGTTTTCCCCACCACTGTACAGGAAACACACGTTTCTGGTAGCATCACAAATTGCTTTGCCAGCACAACTGACCCCCATGTATCAACTCTGTATGCCCTAAAACCAGATCTTCTCCAGGCTGCACTTGAAGTGAGCCCTAAGTGACCATCTGCATGTGGGGGCTCTGCTTTTATCCATACTGCAGGGCTCCCGTTCCACGATTGCTCATCTGATATCCTTTAGGAGATGTCCACACAAATATGTTTCCTTGGATGTGGCTCCCGACAGCCTCAGCGCATGGCAGTCATATGTGGTAGGTGTCATTGGTTTAGGGTAAGTGAAATTCACTCTATGCAGCAACAGTTCATTAAAAGAATGCTTGTATACAACATTTCCTAACCATTTGTTATTAATACCTATTTATAGTGATGTTGTTTATACGAGTCTGAATTTGGTTTTCTTCTGGCTAAAATTCGGAGGAAACGGTTATGCTCACAAAGAGTTTAACAGTTTAACAGAGCTACAGTTTCAAAACAAAACAACAAAACAAAACTTTTTAGACGTTCTTTTCATAGAACATGTAAAGGCTTCTGGATGAAAAAAATAAAGATAGTTTAGTAAGACAGAGCAAATAAATAATAGATGTCCTGCATAGAAGATTAGTACTTTTCCTCTCTCAAACATGTTGGCCAAATGCAGAAAAGCAAACCCTAAGGAGACTGGGTCATAGTTAATTTGTCTGTCAAGGGAGAACATGAAATGATGAAACCACATTTTCACCCTCCCTAAAAAAGTGCAGGAAGGATATTTACTTTGCATGTATAAATAACACATTTTATTGTTCTATTTTAGCATTTCTTTTCTTCAGACCACCTCCAAGAAGGTTTCCATAGAAACTTAAGAAGGAAAACAAAGAGGAATATAATTTTTGCTCAGCTTATATTGGTTTCAAATACCACTGCACTTACATCAGCAATTTGTCCCTGCACACAATTTTATCAGCTGAAAATCCAAGTGTTACTGTTGATTAAAACAGCAATTTTGATTTAGCCCAGCTATCAAAAACACTGCTCGCAATTCAGTTTATCACTTCTCTAAGTTATGGCATTTTAGAACATTAAAGATGAGCAATTTTTGAAGCACCTATAATGAGCTCTATCAAATTGAAATCTGCTTTGGAACGAGTACAGTCCTGCGTTCTCTTTTCTTCCCTGGTGCTGATTTAAGGTACTGAAGTCAATATATTAAATGTTTAAACTGGTTTCAAATATGAATCTTTTCCATTTCTTGAACTGTCTCGTACTGGTAATTATCATAATGATTTCTTAAGAGAGCCTGATTTCTGTTCCTTCCAAGGGATGTGAGTTGGCCACTTGCTGAGAGTGATGCAAAGCCTGTGATAGCACTGGCACGCATTTTTTGCAACTTCAGTGTCTTGATTTCTTTCCATTTATTGCACACTGCTTTTCCTCCCCTCTGACATTTTAAAGTCTTTTCACCAAAGATGGAAAACAAATTAAAAAATAAAGAAATCAAGACAATTTAAAAGATTCCCAAAGGCTTCAAGGATGTGGTCTCTTTTCTGCGTGCAGCTACTTATTACTGTTGTTCACTTCTGACTCATTTATACATGCCTGAAACCATTTTAGGAGAACCAGTCCAACAACAACTGAATGCTGTTTTCTGAGGAGAAGCCTCATGCTGAGATGCCTGGAAGATTATAAATCTGAGCTAGAGGAACACATAAGTAGTTTCACTCCGAGACCCCATTCTTAGGGGAGCTGCAAATTAGCAAACCCTTTTAGGATTCCAATTTCAATACAATTTCTTCCTGCTTATAGAAGCTGAAACCCACTGACCTCTCACACTGTTTTTCCTAAACACCAGTTGTTGGAAGTCAAAGTTGTCCTGGTGGCATGAATCTAAGCTTTTACTATTATTCAGTTCTAGCTTTGCTTTTCACAAAGAATAAGAATAAATCTGTTGCAGTACTAGGATAAAAGAACAAGTGTTTTCAGTTTTGGTGCCCAGGATCTGTTATTTCCACTGCATTATTGGTTCTGGGTGAAAGAGCACTATTTATGCGCATACAGCTAAACAAACTCCTGCAGGCAGAACGATGATGATGAAATTGTACATTCCCTTCTTAATTCAGGGTGATCAGCATGGATGGCCTACGAATTGAGGCTTGTTCTCTTAGTTTGTTTCTTACCACAGTTGCTTTGGGGATGGCAGATTTTTCTTCTATTCTGCTTTAATCAAAAGCTTTTCTTTCAGAAGAAAGAAAAAATGACAGAACCCTCCCTGAAAAGCAAGCACAAGGGACTAAACCTTTCCCAAGAGCTCTTCTCCCTTTTCTCAACTCATACACAGCAGAATGCAGGTAACAACAGAGAGCAAACAGCAACATAATAACCTACAAAGTCATTTGCTGGGGACATTCAAGCTTGATCTCTAAATTCTAACCTTGTTCTAAGGCTGGATACCATATCGCTTTCATAGTAGGGTGAGTGGTTTCAGATTTCTTTGCATGTGTTTATTTTTAGGCCAGGTCTGCTAACGAGCCTAAAGTAAGTGGAAAAAATCCCCCTGATGAAATGATGTAACAAGTACGAGCTCTGAATTTGTGCCCAACAATGGTTAACAATGTTGGCACTTGAATGACGGCCAGAGCAGGCCGAATTTCTGTTCCAGCCATTTTAAAAAAAGAAACACGTTGGCCTATCTTTCCTCATTCTCTGATAGTGAAATGTAAAAATAGAACTATGCACTCCAGAGGGCTCCAAGGGCTCCTTTCATTAATGTGAAAAATCCATCATTTATAGCTCTGCACCATGAATAGGTTTGGAAGACATTTAATCACTAGTAAAAACGCCACCACCCCAAGCCCACTCCTGCGGCCGTATATATAGCTCACCGCTATTCATCTGGGCTCGTGGGGAACTGCTAGAGTGTCCCATATATTCTCCATAGTGAGTGAGAGCAAAGGAACATGTAGTGAGAACTGCCAGTCCAGAACACAACTTACACTGAAAATACATAAATAATTATTTGGATGGGTAGGCAAATGATAGAGCTTGCTTACTAAATATAATATATTTTGCCTGAGTACTTTCCAGTGAGGATCAAATCATACTTCTGATCTCTGTCACACTTCTTGGCATGATATATGGCAAATGGAAAAGCAGCTAGAAGAAAATCCATCCTGGTGTTACAGACAGGAAGGCTTGTATCCCAAGGACTAATCTGTATTAAACTTCGGATCTTTCCACAACAAGGTTTGAAAGTTCTGCATAGTTTTCTGCTTTCCAGTTACAAGCTGAGGCAGGTAGGATAAGGTTTTGCTGTAAGATTTTTCTGATTTGAAATGTTCTGTGTGTAACCAGAGGGAGCATAAATAGGTTACGCTACCCATTTGTTGGAAACACATATACAGGGTTCTACTTTTATGAGAAAACAGTTTAGATTCTTAAAAGTATTTCCAGTGGTCTGCTGTCTCTTTACACTGCAATTAAAAGATAGATCTGGATGCTGGTGAGATCTCCATGTTTCTCTTGGCTTTCAGCAGTGGTTTGCAGTGCAAAGCCACCACAGATTCTCAAAAAGCTGCTTCATTTTAATAGCATTTTCATTAATATCAAAGTTCTGGTTTAAAGACTTGTATCACTGAAATGCTAGGTATTGGTTTAGAAAATGATGACTGTGATAAGAAAAGTTTGTAATTCTTGAGACTGAGAGAGAACAGAGCAGTTAGCGAAAATATTTAAAGTAATGGGCAGCACCTTCTACTCCATAACTCAACAAGTCTTTGACTGATCGCACAGAAATAATGTAGCACAGGGAATAGAAAAACGCACAGAGTGTTTGGCAGGATTGAAAAGGATATCCTGGATCATTAAGTCCAAATCTCACATAACCACATACTGCTTTAAAGACAGAGACACATTGTACAGGCTTTCCATTTCTGACAGCACCAAGCCAAGGTTATTTGTGGTTTCTCATACAGACCTTTCTCAGATTTGACAATACATAAATCTACCCTTAGACCTCCCAAAACTAAATCAGAAACACTGTTAGTACATGACAAACAGCGGACATGGCGCGGTCTCTTAGTGCCTTTTAGAAATGGTTGATAAAATTTCGTCTTGCTGCTGTAGCAGTGGTGGGGTCTGTGCTGGATCTGGTACCGTCTGCCCATGGTGCCCCAGCTCCACGTGGCTCCAGCACAACCTGTCCTTCAGCAGGCAGGACAAATGCCCATTTCAGCTCAGTGCCGTGCACCAGTTTTCATTTGGTGGAGAAATGCCCGCATATGATTTCTACCCGATTTGCACTGTTGCTTCTATTAATAACTGCCATCTTGATTTCAGATGCAGAAAATAGGCACGCGTACTGGCTGCTCTGGTTTCTGTGCATCCTCTCTTTCCATATTCAAGCAAGGCAGGGAGCCTGAGAGCAGAGGCTTTTGCTGGCAGCACCATGGTCGTGAGGCAGAACAACCCCACAGCCTCACCAAACAGACAGTCATTCATCCCTTTACCGTCCCATTGCTATCTCCCACGTGTCAAGGACACTCAGGGAAAGAAGCTGAATTAAAGAAGAGGTGCCAATTTAAGGCAAATTAGGTAGATAAGCTATACTAACTGGATGGACTTTCTGTCAGAAATAAAGGTGGCATAACTTGGTTTCATTAATTCATTTCAAAGTGAATTAAACTAAAGCAAATTGAGGCCATTTAAATTCTGCCTGAGTATATGGTTTCACTAATGCATTTCAAATCTAAATTCATTTGGGTTAATTTTATTGAACATCCCTGAGTAGACAAGAGAAGATATAATCCAGCTTTAAACATCTGTCCCTGGATTTGGGGATTTATGTATTCTATTCTATTTCATCTTCTTTCTTTTATATATCTACCATTGCTATTTGAATTTCAAGATAAGTGTCCCATAGGGTACTGTGAGGTTTTTTTTTCCTTTCAGAGAGAACCATCTGGAGACAAACAGCAATATTGCCAACCACTAGCATTAAAATTGTGAGTCAGGCCTTAAAAAATCATGAGATTTATTTAAAAGTGTGAATCTTTCCCCCACAAATGTATTTACATTTTTAGTGTGTCTCTGATATTTTAGATGTACTCCAACCACATTTGAAAACTGCAATACAGGAAAAGCTGGCTTGCCTACATAACAGCTGGACTGCAACAGCCACAGCTTTAATAAAAGCACCAAATATCAGGAGCCCCATAATGGAATCCTGAGAATGGAAATTGTAGAAGTCAGGAGCCCTGGCAGGACGATAACTGCTTATACTTGGGATCAATTGAAATGAACCTCTTCAGAGGGAGGCTGGCAATCCAGAGGCAGCTAAGCTTGAATCCTGCATTTGGTTAGCTCTGATCCTGGTACAGAAATGGTCCCTTTTCTCCTCAGTGCTTGCACAGAGCTGCAATCCTGCTTGCTAGAAGAGGATGTCAATGAAATGCAACGCTTGGTTGCTTTGCTCAACTCTGTTAAATGACCTTGACCTACTCCTCAGACTTCAAATTTGTCTGTCTGGTATCTAGATTTTCTCCAGAATACCTAGAATAGAGGTGCTTTGATCTAGTTTTGACTTTGAAGCTTTTATTTCTTAAATCCAGTTCAGAATACGTGTTTCTCTTTTAGGGTACAGACAACATTAGCGGTGGTGACTAACAGAAAGCTCACAGTATTGAGCGCTCTGCAGCCAAGTCAACCAGGCCAGAAATTCCCTTGAGGGACTTGTGAAAAACCCCAACAGCTGCTTCAGGCCACGGGCTTTTCCTCGGAAGAAAACTTTAGAACCAGTTAATGCAAAGAGGGAATATTTCTAACTCGCACTTTTCTTCATTCACTAGATGCTCGTTCACTCCGTGCATTCACAGATTGTGTAGTTGAGACGTGAGGGACACAACAGAGATGTCTTTCCACAGGAGCTGAGCTCAGAGTCAGAGCTTGTGTGGTTTGGCTAAAGAAGGGATTCTTGGGATCCCCAGTCAATCTATGACACTTGGTCCAAAGTGCCTGGAAGCAAAGCAGCTCCAACAGATTTATTCCCACAGATAATGAGGTTTGAGCCAAGCCTCCAGAGGAGCCTTCTCACAGGGATCTCTCCCAGCCACCAGCACAGGACCTGAGCTGCTCAGGCACTGCAGGGGCGGAAGAGAGGAGGGAAGAACTCCTTTCCGCTCAGTCTACACTTTCTGCAAGTATGACAGCATCAAACCTCAAGCCCACTCATCAGTACAGACGGGTTTGAGAGTCAAAGGGATTCTTTTCTCTAGCCCCATTTGAAATAATTGTTTTTTTTCTAGCTTGTGCTTGCAGAATGCATTAGCAGCCCTTTAGTGTTTGGCACTGCATGGGAGCTTTATACTACATACAATACAAGTTACATAAGAATAATTACTGGCCTGCATGCTGAGATACTTGATGAAGGACATGTCTACATCTTTTTCTTTCTTTTTTTATTTATTTTTTTTTCAGGCACAGATATACCATAAACAAAGACCATTAATTATAAAGCAGCTACCTGGAGAAATGAAAATTACTCAAGGAGTAAGAATGATTGAAGAATGATTGCTCTGTGCAGGCCATGTCCAAGACACAATTTGCTTCCCTTTGCATCATTCACATCTGTTTTCCTATACAACCGCTCCTGTATTTTACTGACTTTTTATAGCAAACCTCAGTAGAGAAGGCTCAATGAGAGCCATATCCGTTCCTCACAAAATGTGTACAAAGTGCAGTAAAAATGTTTTTGTGGTGTATTTAAAGACGTTACCACAGCCCAGGGTTACAAAGGGGCTTTTTTGAATGCAAAAGCCAGGTCAGGATTTTAATTCAGACATATGTAAACCTTCTTTACCCCACCAATAATCAACTACACTGCAAACAGAGTAGCAGCTCTTATGTTTCTGACAGATCGTTTTTGCAGGGAAGCTTTTATTTCAATATGAACATTATAAATAAATTACTTGAGGGCAAATGAATGGAAAGCATATCAAATATGATTATAACTACCAAACAACATATTTACTGGGCAGATTCCCCTGTCTACAAGATTGCCTCATGACCGTTCAGGCTGGAGTGATAGGGCAGCCTGTCTCTGTGTGAACTTCATGATGCAGAAAGGCCTGCCTCTAGGTAAGCAGGGGGTATAGTACAAAAATCCTGACATTTCTTCAGATTCACAGTTCCCATGACCTCCATGACAAAACCACAGTGTAAACCTCCTACTGAATTAATATTTACCCAGGGCATTTCAAAGATAGTCCAGGCATTGTAAGCACAAGTGCTGGGCTCTAGCAGATAGCTATTTACATTTCTCTTGCAGTCACCCCTGGGACACATCCCCTGACTCCACGGACATGACTGAGACTTTCTATCCATATGAAAATCCTGCCATCCGGGAAAGCATTAAAAAATCCAATCAGACAAAAAAGCCAGCAGTGATAATGGCCATTTACACATTGGACTATCTCAAAAGACAAAGTAACTATGTCCTAACCACAGCACCATGTACTACCTCTGTAGCTTTCCCCTCTGGTTTTGAACGTCCAGTTGTGCTGCTTCCTGTCCTAAGCTGCCGGGTGGTATCACAGTGCAGGCTTCAGCACTTGCTGTGTTCTGCTGCTGCAAAGAATGAAGTCATCCCAGATGGTATGCAACGACACACTTGCTTATAACGTGACTCATGTTTTGGAACCATAAAAATACTAATTATTTTTGTAGACTATGTATTCTTGTGGTACATCAAACCATTCTGCACTCTCTTTTATGTGCGTTGTAGAAGTAGCACCATGTTGAAGACATCGCCCCTAACATGTCTTGTACCTCTAAATCCTTCTCAGGCTGGGAGGGAGCAACCCGAGCAGGCAGCTGTTCTCAGCAGCCTTGCTCCATGCTACCCACAGAAAATGAGAACTGAGAAGTTCTTTCCATAAACACTGCCAAAGCACAGAACAAATTATTTGATCCAAGCTTTGGTTTATATCCAGCTTAGAACTCAACCCCAAATTGGTTTAGTAGTTCAGGAACCTTGAAGAGGAAAAGTAAATTATGTGCAATGCAACTAAATTGAATCTAGTCTAGCGTTTTAGATCAAATATTCAGGAGTAGCTATTAACATGTGTGAGGGAACTGAAGGTGAATTATGCTCCAGAGCTAATTGAAGAGCTTTCTCTAAAGGAAAGGAAACCTGTTTTGATACTTTATTTTGCTAATGAGAAGCAACGTAAAATGACTTCCTAGTTATTATGCTGAAATATGTCATGCATATTCAAAAACTATCTCTGAGGAACTGAAACAATTTAGATGAGATGAGTTACTGAACACATGAAAGGAATTGACTTCACGATCCAGCTAATGATTAGATAGGCTCAACTGTTAAAAATAATGGCTGAACCAAAAAAATGTACATTCACATTAACTGCAACCACTGATAGCTACTGTGAGCTTTGCTGGCTGAATGGCATTTTAATTTTATTTCAACTGTTTGCTTTTCTTTTGTCTTAAAAAAAAAAAAAAAGAGTCAATTTATGTTCTTTGCACATGTAGAAACTCAGCATCAGGTTTCTTGGAGTTGGCTTGTGGCCAGAGTATTTTCAATAATTTTCTAAGGTAGTGCTTTAGCTGCCCCAGAGTTTTGACACTGTAATGGCGAATGTTCACCCATTAATTCTGGTTGCCTATTTGGCACTCTTCCACATCATTCTTTCAAAATGAATTGAGCAGAAATTCACGGGTTATTTACTTTTTTAAGCCCAACACCATTAAAAAAATATATATTATCCAAATGGCATCTGATTAAGAGAACCATACTGTACCTTCCCACCATTACTGAAGTTTTCAACTAGCTGAAAGCAGATTTGCCAAGTACTACATTAGGGTACACGTCAGAATAAGCTTCCAAACTGAAATCTATGAATTCTCAACAATTACAATTAATTGAAAATCAGTGATGCCTGTTAACAGTATCTTCCTGACCTTCAATATTCTTCAGCATCCTCCATGAACAAAACATAAGTTAATGTGCCCAGGAAAATTTCCAGAATCAGCACTTTTATCTTTAATCCCTTACCATTTTCTGAGAGCAGGCTAAAAGAATGTGCACTGCATAAAACAGATATTGGATGTAATAACCAGGCCTTGAAAGGCTGGAATCATTTTGCTGTGGGAGCAATGCACTGCTGGATCCAAAGAGATTACGAGATCCCATACCTCACACAGGAACAAGTTGTAACTCTTCCCTGCTTTTTACTCCAAATGCATACAAGTGCCACAATAAGATCGGTGTTGGGAAACAACCTCATTTCCCTGTTTGACAAAAGGCAAACTAGTTTAATCTCTCTCTCTCTTTTTTTTTTTTTTTTTTTTTCATTTTAACCAAAAAGGTACAGCACCACCCACCACTGGTGCCAGTTAAGAAACCCCTGAGGTGGAGAGCAGAAGGCATGACGTACCCCTGGATGCCCAAAGATTGTCCAGCCCAAAGATTTGTAACTTGTGCTGCTGACAGATCCTGACCTTCAGAGCAAGACTGCAAGGACGAGGGTCAGGGAGTCTGACTCATTCTCAAGCTCTATATTAAATCTGTCTCACCCAGGATATCTAATGCCTCGCTGTTTACAGAATCGGTGTCTGGTTTATTATCTTCTAATATAATATTTTTGTAATTGGGAGCCTGTATATTTTTGATATGATCTGAAGGCAGTGACTAACACAAGGCCATCACCCCCCCTTGCCTGGAGTCACTGTGGCTGCAAATGGGCACAGGTTTACAGCCCCAAGCAATCAGCTGCAGGGTCAAGGCCCTACCTTCTATCCATCACACGCAAATCAGGGAAGCACAGATCATCAAGAAAGGCTTTCATGAGAGAACTTCTGAAAAATTTCTGGCATACAGTTTTATGCTTCACGTCCTATGAGGAGGCAGAGGGGAGAGGGCAGCAGTGCTTGAGCTGCAACGGGGAGAAATAGGGAGGTTGGAATGAAAGAAGTTTTAAGCAGAAAGGACACTTAGAAGCACCTAGCCCCCAGGTAAAGAAAGGCAAAATGCCTTCACTCCAGCTTTCCTAATCAAATTAGACAGATTTGCAAGGTATAGAGTATTTCTTGCTTGTGGAAACAGATAATTGCCCAGTTTGCAACAGCAGCGACCTGCTACTGTGCTGACTAGGGCAGTTTAAACATAGAAGTCATCCACAGTGGCCTCAAGCTCCTAGATAAGTAGTGAAATTCATCTAGACCCCAATTGGCTTTTGTAAGGAAAGCTTAAAAATCTCTGTGTCTTAAAATTAAGTTACCAAGCCAACGCTCCATCTCTAAAGTGACACTTCACCTTGCTTGGGTGTCCTGTGAATTGCGATAGCTCGAGCTGACGCAGCTAAAAGAACACGCAGAGAAGACAGAACCAGCCATTGCCACAGCCCTTATTAGCCATTCCCAAGCATGGCAGCTGTCAGTCCTTGGGTCTGCCTCTGCTGCAATTATCTGCCTCAAGCTATCTGATCCAAATGGATTATTTGGATCCTTCAGTTGGTGTTACTCACCAAAAACCAAGGGCAGGAGATATGCTACATGCCCTGGCACAGAACAGAATAAATTCACTAAGCTAAGGCTATAAATAATATTCACTTTGAAATATGTTGCAGGATAACGAGTATTTTAATGTAAGACCTGTTACACTGAAATGAACTTATAGAATTTAAGCTGCAAATATTTGTATTTCACGATATTAGCATGCAGTATGTGCTTTCGACTAAAACTCAGAAGTTCATAGTGCAAATTTATATCTTGTTTCAACTCACACAGGTTACAGACATTCCTGCTGCCCCTCGAGTGTCAAGCCGAACTCAACCCCAAACCCTCAAAGCTGAATCCAATCAATGCTTCAACCTGAAACTACATAAAAACTTTAAGTTTTACTGATCCTTAAGAAAATGTTCAGCTGCCTTGGTCTCCTTGTTTGCTCAGGAGATTGAATAAACTTTAGGAATACATCTGTGAAGCAAGGCTGAAGTCTTACTGGGAGCACATGAAGATCCCATGTCAGTCATGCTGGATGATTTGATGTTTCATAAATGTAACACAGGCTTCTGCTGTTTGTTATTGTGATGAATGCAAACTATTAAACTAATATACAAAAACCCCGTTAATTTCTGAAACGTGGTGCACTGGAGGTGCACTAAGTCAACTCCTAAAGGGAAAGCCTGTGACAGAAACTCTTGGGCTAAGATGGTGCAAGCAGAACAAGGCTTAAGGCAACTCAGCTGCTTTAGCAGTCAGACTTGGTCTTAATAACTTTGACACCTTTATGTGCTCCCAGCCTGAAATGTGTCACACCAAATTGCAATGCTCACCTTTATTACCTGAAATTCACACTGAATTCACACTGAGCATCTTTGTTATACAGTAGACCACTGCCACTCGTAACATGTAGCATATTTGGTATCCAAGAGATTGAATGCATTTTCTATTAAAATGCAAACAAAAATCTAACCCCCTATATCATTAACTCAAAAGATGTGTTAATAATCCAGGTGGATTATCTCATATTTGATCCTAAGTATTCAGAATGGAGCCCAACTCATTTATCTGCAGCTGCATCATCATTACTGGCATATCAGGCGCACACACACAAATTTATGGGGCTGTGTCATTTGGTCAGTAACATAAATATATCTGATTAACAGCCACAAAAGGCTGACCTATTGACTAAAACAGTGCCATCATCTCCCCAGAGCCAACTTGCTTTTTTTCTTTCCTTTTATTTCACTACTCTCCTTTACATTGAAAATAGCTTTTGCTTACAGAAAGCTCCAATCTTTTTTTCCATGAAGAAAAGCCTTTGTAACCACAAAAAACAAGTAACAACTCAAGAAGAGATAAGAGAATTTTAAAATATTAAACCAGTATTTCTCATGTCTGTATCTGTTGAAAGTTAGATGGTTGTGTGTCTTGAAGATTAAATGTTTTAATTGAAAATTTCCTGATGTTTATAAGCAGTTTGTTCATTCGATCCCCATTTTTCTTATTACTAGCATTTATTAATATAGGATACAATGGAATATAACAAGTTAAGAAGTGATGGCCTTGCTAAAGCTGAATTTGGCAGAATGCTGATATTCTCTCTGCTGGTAGAGAATGTGCAATAAAAATATAAAACCGGTGGGAATTCATTTTGACAGTGCAAGGAAAGTGTGTTTATTAAAATATAGTGCTTTCAGGATCTGCTTTTTTCTTGAAAGGTGCTCATAACTCACACTAGTTCATATTACACCATTAATGCATAAAAACTTGTTTGCTCCCGGTAACAAAAATTGGAAATATTTTTCAAGAGCAATTGCTGCAAGGCAATCTCTGCATTTTCATCAGATGCCTGTGAAGACTCTAAGCTGAAACTACTGCCCATAAAGTTACTCCGATTAGCACATCAGCCTTTTCACTTACAGGTCAGCACAATAAGTATTAACAGGTTTGTGCAACACAAGTTGAACAACTGAAGAATCAAACTATGATCTCATTAATCTAAGCTACCTCCTACTTTTAGTAGAAAATAGTTTTGGTTCTTTCCCTGACAGCTTGCTTTTTTTTTTGCCTTTTTTTTTTTTTTCTTTATTCTTTTTTCTTTTTTTTTTTTTTTTTTCCCTTTTCTTTTTTTCCCCCTTTGGCTCTGTTGAACAAATACAAACACACAGGCACATAAATCTACATAGGATGAAAAATAACATCAAGACTCAGTATTTCTCACATGCTTGCTTGCCCACCTCTTGCCTTCCTTCCTAGCAGGAGAATAGCAATCTGGTATTGGCCCCTTTCGCATTTATGAAGATAAAGTAGCCCACATACAGGGAAGTAATGGGGCTCCCTACTGTTCCTTAGTCACTTACGTGGAAGAGAAGTGTACGGGCTCATGGCTGAGTACAGCTCTTACATGACAAAGCACTTTCTCTGTTCATTTGAACCATTCCTTTCTACTCGCCATAACCCTGCTTGTTTCTCAGCTCCCTCAATGAATAAAATCCATGTCAGTGAGCCCTGGGCTCCAGAATACTGCCCAGGGAGTACTTTTGCTGGTGACAATTCACCTGCAGCTTCCCTAGTACAGCACTTCAAAGATAAGCAGAGATGGACTTGAATTCAAACTGCAGACAGAAGTCTTATAGTTTCTATTTGGGGATGTGGTCCTAAGTCCCCCGGTGCTTTTGAGAAGAGGAAAAAAAAAAAAAAAAAAAAAAAAAGGAAAAAAGAAAGAAGTAGAAAAAAAGGCAGGGCATTTTATCCCACAGACAGTTTAGATACTGCCTTTATAAAGCCATGAGGAAAGAGGTGAACTACCTGACCCTCAGCCTTCTGGAAGAAAGGCTAAGCAGCGCTGCTTTACAGGATTCGGTCCTGATAGACCGGAAGGTGGTAGGAACTAGAAAGCATCCATTGACTTTAAAATTTAAATCTTGAAAATAAAGAGTGGCTATTCAGCCCGTGGTCCTATGGTTTCATGTTAAGTCAACGGAAATCCATCTGTGCCATGGCGGATGATTTAAACATCATGAACAGATACAGTTCTTGAGGATATCAACTACCAGCTCCAAATCACTCACAAGGGAAGTCAAGTACGGAAAGCCACTTAGAAACTGGATTTAGGACTGTGATTTAAATGCAGCACTTCTATAAACAAACACATACTTAACAGCCTAACTATTCAGACCTCGGGAAGTGGTACTCTCCAGTTCAGAAAATCTGTGTAATTTATTATGCAATTAGCAAGCATTGTAGTTACCAGAACTAAAGCTAGTTTAATTTATCTGAATTCAATTCAGACAGAAGTCAGTGTAGACTATAAATAACAGGTATTATATTAGTTCTCTATCCAGACTTAAGAAGACAGTTACATTAAAAAAAAAAAAAAAAATATATATATATATATATAGAAAACACCTTTTTTGGAAATCATACTGGGGTCTATTTTAAAGCAATTCATCAGGATGCCATAAATGTGTGATACAATTCTGCTTGTGATGTATAGAAAATAAAGCGTGGCAAGTGTTTTAAGTCAAAGATTTTACGAAATTATCAGTGCCAAGTTGCTTATTCTTCATCAAAAAGGCTTTTAAAAAATGTGGAACTCACTACCAAAATTAAGACAATTTTATGGTACTTCAGAAGAATGTAAAAAACTGAGCTTCTACAACATATCAGAATATATTTGAAAAATATAGTGCGTATTTGTCTGAATTCTGTTCAGTCAATAGAAGTATGGCAACTTCTACTTCAGAAAACTGGGATCTTAAAGGAACACTGGGGGATTTGGAAGCCCTCACTGCACTGGGACAAAGGTTTTCCCGCTTGATATCTGACTATAATCGGTTATTTGTCCACTCCTACCTTTATTTTTTCTCACACAGTTTTCTCTATGCATTTGGATATCTTGAGGCTCCAACCCCAGCTGTGGTTTTAAAATTTATTCTAATAAATACATTTAATAAAAATGATGCAAATGCAACAAAACAAAGGAATCAAATGTAGCCAAAGGCTTACATAAACTAAACAAAGCAGCTATCGGAACCAGACTAATGAACCCATGTAAATATATGACAGTCATCATGGATCAGGTATTTTATGTTTTAATTCACTTTGCTGCATTTCAAAAGCAGAATTAGATTTTGTGGCAACTTATGAAAATTTATACATAACCATCTTTCAAACCCTTCCTTCCTGTTGGATCCATCTACTCTCACAGTCCTTGTTCCAGCATTTTCCCTCTGCAGGTTATGAATAGCTACTGCTCTCTGCTGCAACGCTCTGTGCAGCCTTTGTCATATAAACAGAAACTAAACCAGAGGGTACGCGGTCAAACTGCTCAGATGTAGTTCAGGTAGACCTTCTGGGAAACGAGGACGGGGGCTATTCTTGACTAAAAGTCATTATCTCAAAAGGCTTGTTTCCAATTTAAGCTTAAAAAGGGTCCTGAGTTTGTACTCCAGAATAGCAAAAGCTTTGGGCAGAATCCTCCACATCGTCACACCACCATCAGCACTGGGTTTGGCCCTGTGCAATGTCACAGCCACAGTGACTGAAGCAATACATGTTGCCAGAAGGATGGCACTTCCTAAATTTTAAAAACCAAACTATCAGAACCCTGAAAAAACGACTATACCTTCAGTCTGACAACAAAGATAACACACATTTTTCCCTCCTGAAATTTCTCTACAGCCCCTAAAACTAATTAGTTTAAAATCTAGATTAATACATTAATGATAAATAAGATAATTATCTCTAGTTTTATCATTGTAAACAGAAACCTACAGAAGTGGCTGAGTTACTGAACACAGTGGATTGGCTGAGCTTTTCACAACTAAAAATTAGATGCACAAGCTTAGAGAGAATGAAAGCTTTTCCCCCTCCAGATGGTAAGCTGCCTAGGCAGTAATTGATTTTAATCATAGACTCCTGACAATATTCTCTGCCTAGGAAGGGTTCAGTGGCTACTGATGTCTGCAGCTGAAAGAATATGGTGCCTATTTTCAGTCATTTTATGGTCCAGTTCTCAGTGTTCCCAGTGAACTTTCAGTGGCATGGTTTATAACATTATTATTCTCTCTTGTTCTGTACTTTACTGCTTAGTTTAAATTGTTGTTGGACTTTAAACTGAACTTCCGAAAACGCCATCTATCTTTTCCAAGCCACTGGTAGAGCCATCAGTTTAAAGATGTATGTTACCTACTCCACCTGGTTTAGCACGTTACAATATCATATTTTCCATTCACTCATACGTAACATGTAGCCAAAGCTCTTTGACCTCAAGTTCATAAACTGGCTTCAGTACTCTGGCCATAAACTGTCCCCAGATTTCAACCCAGACCATTTAATTCCAGTATCCCTTTAAAGTGAGCACAGTTAAACATATTTCTCCCTGCCTTCCCATCTTTCCCAGCTGGCTCTCTGGGAGAACCATTTGCAGTAATCTTTCAGTGACACCACAACACCTATTTTTCATCTTCATCTACACCCACGAAGTATGTGAGACATTATGTTTACTACAGCCCACAAAACTTTGAACTTTTGTGTATATCTTTAATGCTGCAATAGGCTGTTCCTAAATTCGCTGTCTGCTTCTCTTTTGTTGCCTCTGAAAACATTTACAGAGGTCCCAGGACTTCGGTCAATGCAAGTGCTTGTGTGCAAACCTGGGTTTCAGGTTACGTCCCCAAACATGAAATGTTAAAGAGCATTCTCTGATGGTACCCTTCAGAAATTACTAGATATGAGTGAAAATGCCCCTTTTAACAAACTGTTTGAAGGGATTAAATAATCACAATCAACCCATGATACTCTCCTCTGTCACATTTCTCACAGGAGAAGAGAGTTTAAAGTTTTTGCAGTACCTCAACATCTCCAGTAAGACATCTGTACTTCAGAAAGAAAAGATTTAAAATTATTCACTACTGGTTCTTAATGAAGGACTTGAACCAGCTCAGGTTCAAGTGGTTTTATTTTTAGAATAGATTCAAATATTTCCAATGAAGAAATGCTCAGATGTACATGGGTAACACAAAGACGAGAGCTCTTTACCCTCCGCAGAATAATTTCTGTGGGCTTTACAGATGCTGTGGCATAAAGAAGAGTTAAGTGCATCATGTACTTGAAACTATCCCATACTTTTTCTTTATTATACGTAGCATTAGGAAAAAATATAACTGCACCACAGGCATCTCTCAAATACCACCTACAGTCCCTTCATTTGGTTGATACACTCTAGTGACATATTGGGTATAGCCACAGATGTTCTTTACTAAGTTGTACTGAAATCAATCTAATTTTGAGATGAATGATTGGTGGTCTGATTTAAGGACTTGATTTCCCAGCACAACAAAACCATTAAAAGAAGTGAAGCCTCTTACCACTCGGAGTTCTGATGGATAAGCCAATTTCTCTGTCATGGTTTCTGCCTTTTAAAACGGAATTTCAGAAAGGTGTCTATGAAGGTAACATCCATCAGCTATTTGGGAGGCATCTGGAAAACAGAGAAAGACGTCTCAGATTTATAAGCAGCACTAAGTGCAATTAAGTATTCAAAATATCACTCCAATATTAGTGACAAGGTAGTAGAGGATCACCACCAAAGAATCAACAGGGATAATTACCCATAGATTTTTTTAAAGCTGAGTCTCAGTAGCTCAGGGCAGGGTAGTGTGATATGGCTTAGAGCGTAAGATCAACTACGTCCTGACTTGACAGTGTGCCAAATTTCAAAGCTGTCTGATGGCGTATGTGATGTGAGCTCATGGCTTCCATCCAGTTCTCAGTCAACTGATGTCCTCATCTTACCCACTGACACTATCGAGCAGCCTCAGTTGAGCAGTGGATGTTAGAGGGAACTACAACATCCTGTTCTTATACAGTGGAAATTTTTAGGCAGATTTTTTTTCTGTTTTTGAAAAAAAAAAAAAATAATGTTTGAAACTTTTTGTGGACCAAAACTGGCGTTATTAAATAGCAAGAGTGCTGTTGTGTTAAATGGTACAGAGAGGCTGCTGGTTTTCCAAAGCCATGCCCACTCTGTGTGATGCAATATTGATCTGAACAAATTAGCTGTAGCACTGGAAGCAGGAGATGAGACAAGTTCAGACGGTGTGCGGCTCCCATGCAGCTACACTGTTTGCCAGCACTTGCTGAAGCATATTAAGTAGCCAGTCTCACAAGCCCAATAAATGAGGGTGAGGAGCAGTTACCATTTGTGTAAGTCACGTAACGTCAGCATCTCCTTGCTGCTTTAAGGACCACAGCATTTCCCAGATCGCCGCAGCACCGTGGCTGTGACAAGTCACTGCTGGCACAGGCTGCATCCTCGTACACCTGTCTCATGACTACGACGGCAGCACAGTCTGTGACTCTAGTGCAGACGAACATACATTCTTTAGGATGAGTAATTAAGCACTGAAATGCTCTCACCCCGAGGAGCAGAAGAAGCAGTTCAGCTTTTAAAATATATCAGTTCTGGGAAGCATGTGAGCTAGTAGTCCTCGCAGGCAATTACATCCAATTACGAAGAACTTTCTCAGATAAAGTAATGTTTTCTTCAGGAAACTTCATCGAGCAGATTGTGGAAATTTGCATTTTATTACCATTACTGCCTTTTTTTTCATTGTAGGCATCACACAAACCTGGGGCCCTACTGTGCAAACACACGAAAACAGCCACTTCCCCCAAACACAGAAGACAGGTCGTACTGTTCTCATTTTGTAGTAAATTTTATAGACAGCTGAAGCACAGGGGATATAAGTGGTTTGCTTGAATCATACACCATTTACGGCAGAGACAGGAGACAAGCCGAGCTCTCCCTAAAACCAGCTCTAGTACCAGGACTGCAAAAATCCCCCTTTCCCTTTAGAGGGCCGTAACACACTGTTTGGGGGAGAAAAAAGATGCAAGTGATTCTCTGCAGGACTGGAGCTTAATGGCTTGTCACTGTAGTCAAATAATTCAGTGTCAAATGCCAATTTTGTTTTTAATGACGTAGTGACGTACCCAGCTCCCACACACGTTAGAGGTGCCTGGGTACCGTGGAGTCTCACTGGAAGCTGTGCAAAGTGGAATTCAAACATCCTTCACCGCCTTTTTAATGAAATAAATTCATCTTCTAAAAGAAGAGAAGTCCTTCTGTGCTTGAGTTCTCCATTTTACATTCATACACACTCTGTACCTTGTCTGTTTGCATTAAAAGAAAACCCTTTTGATCAATGCTCTGGCAACAAAATTGCACTCCCCTGCACAGAGCTCCCCTCAGTCAACCGGCAGTGTAAATGATAGTTAATAGATAAAGAGACACGCTGTCAAGATCAGCTGTGCATGTGTTAAAGCTTAACTGTCTCTAAGGTAGCACGGAATAAAAGCCTTTCAGGTAACGCATTACCGTCTAGCCTCATCTGCAGTATATTTCAGTGCAAGCAGCGAGGCTCCTTGCCTCCTCCTCACGTCCTGATTTCCCGTTGCATCGTCTCCAGTAGGGTAAATGGAAAAACTTTGTCACTGACAAACTGGGCAACCGAGAGAAAGGAAACCGAGGTATCTGACCAAAAGTGTGCTTTGCCTTACTGTCACAGGTGGCACCCGAAAGCAGGAAGCCACCCATTCCAGCCCATCACTGGATCATCAAGCTAGGTCGCTTCTTCTGTCATCCAAATGGTGTGTCAGTGGTAATTCTAAATAAATCGATAAAAAATTTACTGGTAGCACTAATGGGGTCTTCCTCTTCCACATTAGGATTACTCAGTGAGGAATCAGCTCCTTAGCACATGGTGCAGAAACAACCACATAGTCACACGAATCCTCCTCCGTTTACTGAGCTGCATCCCCTTTGCTAGAAGCAGAGACTGTAAAAGCAGTAGGTGAGCCCTGGCAGCCCTTCTCCAAGCACAGGCACTGTGGGGCAGGAGACACTTCCATGCACTCCTTACACAGGTGCATACAGAGGACTGGTTATTTATTTGCATATAAACTTAGCTGGAATTTCAACACTTTGAGATTTAAAATAAAATATGTAAATCTACCTTTGCATTTTCACATTTCCCAGCCAGCTACTAAGCTAACTGCAATTTTTGACAATCAGTATTTGCAATTTAAATAAAAAGCAATCAAACTTTGAACTTTTTTTTTTTTTTTTTTTTTCCGGCAAGGCAGAACACTACCATGATGAGCAAATAGAAAATTATCGTGGTAGTCAAAAGGAAAATTTCATCCCCCGTTAGAGCAGGGGTCTCTGTCCTTTGCACTGCAAGGGATCCACACCATAGGCTACTTGTTGATAGCCAACATAATATCAGGACTATGAAGATCCCTGAAGAAAACCAAAAAGCAGAAATACCAATGCAAAGAGATGAATGAGCTATCACTGGTTAGGAAAGGAACACTGAGGACAAGCAGGATCATTATCTTATCGGGCTAGTAAAGAACAGTATATTTTACATCACAAGAAATATAAGGCAGCAACACCAGCAGTTAACAGCAGCATCAGTATTCAGACATATGGCTAAAGTTCCCCAAAGTTGGTGCACAAAACTTGTCAGCCTGAGAGGAGATTTAATTTGTTTGGGAAGTTCTTATGCAGCTACTGCCTTTAACTATAAAAAATATTTCAAAGCTCTGTCATCTCCAGCACTGTTTCCAGCTGTGTTTAAACAAATCTGATTTCCTTTGTCGTCGTATGCAGCTGTATCTCCCCTCTCCTCTGCTTTCTTTTGAAAGCAGTTCAGGGTGATAAATTCAAAGAAAATGCAGCTTCATTCCAAAGGGGTTTCATTTCTTCCCCACTCCGATGGTCACTGATCACAGACACATATTACAAAAAAAAGAGACTGAAATTGTATTAAAGGTGAATTAATTCAATGGTATTTCTGCCTGTAACAGTACGGTGTGTCAATGTCAGGGCACTAATCACCTCTAGTCCTCTCTGCTCATAAGGATGATGTGCTGGTCTCGCGCTGCCTCCTGTAGCAGGAATACACAGAAAACAAGAAAATCCCTATGCCAAACCAAGACAGGTCTCACACACACACACCAACAGCCCCACTCAACAAACTGGATGAGAGGATAAACATTATAACACATTAATGCTGGTTTGGAAAAGGTTTGGAGAGAGGAGGGATGGCAGCAGTTATCTGATTACCTGCCATTTCCATCATGCCCTCTCGTTCCCTCCCATCCACACACGTTCATACACTGCAGCTAGGGGGGAAGGTGGGGGGAAGAGAAGGAAAAAAAGGAGGGGCAGCACAGAAATCAAAGCTAAAAATCAAAAAGCCCTGATTATAATGCCTGTTTTTCCAACATATGTCGACATCTTGGAAATAAAAAGAGGTGAGAAGTTCACCCTCTGTACAGCATAACCGCTAGCAGGGGATGGAGTGAGACAGCCCCCAGTTCCATTCATAGGTGCCTCTGAAAACCTGAATTAAGCAGCTTATTGTGCTAGCACATGATGTGACCAGCTTTGCAAGAGATCAATGTCTTCTCTACAGATGCCTGCTCACCAGCTGAGAAATCAATCAGCTAAGCCGCAACAACTGCCAGAGGAGCAACCAAGGGCATGCAGCCCTAATACTAAATTTAAACAGAGATTACAGCTCCTATTTCCCCAGCAAAGTGTTTCGGCATCAGATTGTAGGAACTCCCATTCAGAGCTACTGTCACAAACACTGGAGAAGAAGAGAAATGAGGCCTCGCTTCGGTGTGTCTGAATTGTCACATCTAAATAGCACGAGGCCTTTTCCCTGCTATGTATCCCTCTTTCTTCTGTGGAATGTCCTCACGGCTTCTGACTGAGGCACAGAAGAGCTCAGTGCTCTCAGCGCACAGGATGCCCTCATCCTTTTGATAAAAACATTGTCTCCACACTCAGCATCCTTACATGTGGAATATTACAAAATTCACCGATGTGCACAGGCTGCAGTTACTGATAAAGTCCTTTGATATGTACCCATAACTAAAGAGAGAGAATGTTTTTGTAATTGCTATGGGCTTTTAGTGGAAGTCTGAAAGAAAGGGAAAATACCCAGCCGTGTCCTGTGGGGTCTGCTTTCACTCTTTGGAGCTGATTTTGCATTCTGAGAGCTGAGGGAAGGGGAAGGAAAAAATGCAGAAAAAACTTGGTTGTTGAATAAAACAACTTTTGGAAAATGCTGTCACGTCCATAGTGCAGCGCTGGGGAGGGCTGCTGCTCAGCTCTTCGCTCCCTCGTCCAGGGCTTGGGAACAGCTGCTGCTCTCGTGGGCTTGACCTTGGCAGCTGCCGTGCCCTCGTGGCAGTCACTGGTGAACGTGGGATGTCTTAAGACATTTTGTTTTTTTTCCTGACAGTTTAAGATTTGAGATTTAGAGATGACCATCTGCACGCTGCACTGCAGGAAGACACACGCAGGGAGGACACCCTTTTTTGTTCTAATACTCTTCAATCTGTTGTGAGAGTTACTTCTGATTAATTGAGTTAAACAATCTGGTGTGCTTTGCTGTTCCTATAAGTTAATGAACTTTTCAGTCATCTTACTCATCAGCATGTAAATCTAAACCCACTGTGATTTAGAGAAGAAAAACAGGCAGTAAAGAGGGTGCTGGGCTCGACCTGCAGCAGTTTGGATCTCAGGCAGTTACTGTCAGACTAATTACACACTGCCTGAAATCTACGCTCAGTTTCTGCATTTGCAGATATTTACTTACTAATAATTGCCTGAACAGACTGAGCCACAATATACATACATACACATATACATATACATAAAGCCTCCTCTCAATCCACTGGTCCATCTTCTGCACTGCAGCTTCCCGTACCGGATCACCACAGGCAGCAGTGACAGCCCGCAATATACATCTCACGTGGTGTGCACCCCTCATTAACCAGTGAGACATCTTCTCGTCCCACATTCAGCCCAGCACCCCCGTATGATGAGAGCGACTGCTTCAAGGACACAAATCCCAGAGCCTTGGGGGTGTCATTGGTCTTTGTGTGAATGCACAAAGGTAGGAAAGATGGGCTTTGCCTTCCTCCACTCTTTGCTGCCATCTCAGCAGAGACCAGTATTCATTCTTTGTCAGACCTCCTAGAAAGTTCAGACAAGTTTGTTCCATCCGTTTTTACCTTTTTTTTTTTTTTTTTTTTAATCCAAACAGGTCTCCATATTATGGCTTCATTTGAATACCAGTGATAAAGACCTCAAAAGTTGTTGTCAGCTCCTGAACAAGACCCTGATGATATACCCCTGACAATGCCCCTCAGTACTATATCTCACAATTAATATCTCTTCCCTGCATTCAAATCCACCTCTGTGTTACATATATTTGTTAGAACATAGAAACACGTATTTCAGGATTTAAATGCATAACTGGAAAAATTAAAGCATAAATTACCCAGGCAAGACTTCAGCCTGTGTGTGCCGTATTTCACATCCTATCTCTAGAATTTCACTTTGAGAATTTCCTGATAAAATGCAGAAGACAGGCGACCCCCTTCCAAAGAAAAAAGATTAGAGAAACCTCAGAGAAGGGAAACAGCTACTCAGAATGATCTGCTCCTTTGTAATGTTGTAATTTCAGTCCCTCCTGCACAGCAGCTCAGATTGCCACCGACAGAATGGGAGGAGGTTGGGTTAGCACACAGTGGTGCCAAACAGCACTCCCTGCCTTAAGAAGAGATTTTAATAAGCAAACAAAATGAAGATAACATTCTGGAGAAAAAGGAAAAAAGAGGGGGTGGGGGAGATAGTTAGGGATCAAAGAGGTTGCAGGCATGACTTGGATTCCAACAAAATCAATCATTTTAGGGTTTAGTTCCCTACTTCTTACTAACTATAAGAAAAAAATGTTAGACGATAAAGGGAAGGACTATTTCACAGCTCAGACTCTGGATTTTTTTTTTTTTCCTGAATTTTAAACTCTATAGCAAAATGATCTATTAAAACTGATATAAAATAATAAAATCTTTCTTCAAATTTCATTCCTTTCATTAGCTTTTCATCAGCAATGTACCCAGACTTTAAGATAGTTAATGAAGTTCTGGCTGATGCAAATTCAAAGTCAACCATAAAAAGGTTCCCGTACTTTATATGCTGCTTAATCTTTCACTGAGTTTAATATTTTTATGGTCTACATTGTACAGATATGACTACAAGATAGATTTCAGTTTGAAAATGGATTACACAATATTCCTAGCATTCAAGGCATGCTATCAGTAAAAAAGTTTAAAGAGGAGATAATATTTACTGTGAACTACTTCTTCCCTATCTGAAGTGGAAAGTGAAGCATTCTGTAGCTAAATGAGAAATGACTCATTTTCAGAGCACAAATCAGCGTTTTAATTGAATTGAATTAATTGACAGTTGATATCATAAGGAGAAGATTTTCTGTAATTTTTAAGAATATCTAATATGCCTTGTTCATAAAGCAAAAGTTTGTGAAATGGAAAATAACAAAACTCTTTCTTGCTGGATAATCTTTCTTGCAAAAGTCGCTTCCAGAAAATGTATAGCTCCTATGTTAATGAACGCAATCATTCACAGGGATGCCCAGGGGCTTAGAGCAACCCTACGTGAACCCAAACTGCAAATAAACCCATCTCATATATTGAAATAAAACAAAGTTTTCTGTACTAGAGCTATCAACAGAATAGGAAATCATTTTTAGTGGGGAGAGCACATTTTCTTAGTCCCGACATGGATAAAATGTTTGGCTTTCATTTCCACACTGAATCATCTGGGTATTCCCTACAGTTCAACAGAAGTACCACAGGATCCTGAGCCTATTAAAGGTATTGGCAAAATTCTCTGTAATTTTAGTGGAGCGAGGATTTTACTCAATGTATCAACTTTTTTTTTTTTTTTTTTTTTTTTTTTTTTAAATGTGCGTGCATAGAAATTAAATATATGCTTCTGCCAATACATATCTGAATGACTCCTGTGACTCCAGAAGGATGAGTTTGGAATCACAAAAGCAGAACTAAGATAAGAACACGATTCATTATGTGGATAGCAATTTCCAAAGCAGGAGAAAAATATCTGTTGCATGGAGACAGAGCTAAGAAGTCAGACAGGACTCATTTTCTCTCACAGTCTCTCTCACGATCAGCTCAAACCAAAAGCTTCATTCTGCTGTTCTTTTAGAGCAGCCACAACCTTTACCTCTGATGAAATATTTGCTGGAACAGAAAGAAAAGGCTCAGGATCAAATCTTGTAATGACAACTCAACAATGCTGTCCTTCGGAACATTTTTCTGAAAACCTTTCACCTTTCAGTGCAGTTAATTCCACCAAACCACTTTTGCTCTACTAGCTGAAGTCTAACTACTCTGCAGATTTTCTGACTGCACCGAATTTCTACAAGACCTGATTCAGGAGGATACCTGGCCACATATCTGATATTAAGTGTGAGGGTAGTCCCCCTGCAATCATCAAGTTCCTCATGCACTTAAAGTACACTGTTGGCCCAAGAATAATCTGATTTTCTTAGCTGAGTATTCAGCCCAAAAGGATGTGCATTTTCATGTGGTCCCTTTCCCATTCCGACCCTTCTGAATGTGACTGCCTGTCTCCATAATTAACTTCCTGTTCAGTTTTACAATTCCATTCCCAAAGTAATTAGTTCACGGGCTGCTGCAGCCTGAATCTGATAAATTTTTAAAGCAGCAATGGCTCAAACCATGGCATCCCTTCATCTCTTGTAAATACCACTTTCTATATTCACTAGTTTTTGGAATAAATGCCTCTGGCAAGAAGTATGCTAGAGCCCTCCAGGTGGTGATTAAAACATCCCCTCCTGAAACACTTCACTGGCCTGGTCCTTCCTGAATCCTTTCTCAGTTTGAGAAATTTAAACTGCTCAGCGTCTCAGAGCTTAATGGGGAGGAAATGAGGGCAGTTTTTAGGCTGTTCCTGGGCTGTCCTCTGGCTATTCTTATTTGGGCACATCTGAGAGACTGCCTAGAGCTACAGGAAATACTTTGTACGGCTTGACTAGGGTCACTGTGACATCGTATTCTGCATTACCTAGCTGGGACATTTTGACTTAACACGTCACCAAATCTGGCTATTGCTGATGAGAGAGTCATTTCTCCTCTCTCATGACACATAAGACATCTGTCCTTCGTCCCTAACTCAGGATTACTTTCAAATCATACTTGAATGTTGTGTACGGTCATGATTTCATCACATTCAATGTATTTATTCTCCTTCAATTATTTGTTCTAGCTTTCTTTCTCTGTGCCTCTAACTATTCAACCACTCTATTCAATTTGCAAAAACACTTGGGGACAGAACTTGCAAGAAACAAAGTTAGAGTACAAGGAAACACATTCTTCTGCTTTTTATTTTTAGTTTTCACTGTTTTGGAAATTAGTTTGATGTTAATTCACTGGAAATGAAGCCAGTTTAATTTACTGATTGGCAATCCTCAAGAGAAACTTTAAGATTTTTGTAGCCAGACCTATTAATCTGGAAGTACCTTCTCTATTATTAATGAACTGCTTTTGCTTTTAGCACACTGCTATCAGGAACTGAAGATGTTATTTCGACATGTTTGAAAACATGACTTTCTCCAGGAAGTTTCATCCGCTCATTTACTATTTGCCTTGAAGCTCTCATCAAAGGTAGATGACAGAAATGTTCTTCCAGATAACTGCCCTAAATCCTCTGAAGAGGTTTATTTATGACATTATTACAGTACAAATGATTGTACTGATATTAATAAGGTTTTACTTTCTGTATCCTTTCCACCTCTTCTGACATGAATTTAAATGCACACAACCGGCACTTTTTCTTAGTTCCAAGAATGACAAAAAGGTTACTTTCAAGAACCTTCATAATGGAAACTGCACTGCACCAGAAAGGCATTTAAAATCTGTTTTGCTTTTGGTGAGGACAGCAGTGAAGTGCCTGAAAGCTGGAGACTGCTAAAAGCAGCTTGTGGGCTCCATGTGTAAGCACATCGCTACTGAGCGGCTGCTGGAGGCACACCGCCGGCAGCTCTCCCTGCAACGAGCGGCCTCCCATCCTCTTCCTCCTGCCCTCTGGTTGCCGTACAACCTTGGAGCTGCTCCTGCTTTTAATTTAATTTCCTACTACTAAAATCCCCTGCTAAAGATTAGTGACAGACACTTTTCATTCCATTCACGTGAAATCCAGAAAAGACAGACAGCACACCCTCGTCTAGGTGGCCGCAGCACGGGCTGCCACAGGTGCAATCCTCTGAGGCCAGGCTTTAGCAGAACCCCTTGTTACAACTGAGGTCACTTTTTCAAGTGTGCAGCTTTCCGCAATCTTCTAATGTAATATTTTTGACAAAACTGCATTAAGAGCTTGGCACACTAAGTACACAAGGTAGTTTAGCCAGCTTTCTTTAACCAGAAATTTCTTTCCTGATATTAATTACATCTCGCTTGTGCTTTGGTATCTGAATCCCAGCAAAAGCTGAAGAAACTCTTTGGGTTTTGTTCTCATGTTTGTTAGAATCAAACATGAGAACAAATGTGCATTTTCGACCCATTTCCCATGACACAAGGTTCTTGACGTAGTCACTGGCATGGAGAAGGAACTCACCATTTCTTTGCACACCGGGGAGAAGTGGCTGATCAAAAGTTTTGACAGGTTTGTGGTCTGCCCAGTTTAAGTGGTTTTGTTGTAGGACCTGGGAAGGCTTGAAAATATTACTCCGCTTGGGGGAAGCCATCCGCTGTGTAGTAATTGCAGTTCTATCCTTGCTTTTTGTTTACACATTATTATCTGACTGCCCATTTAGGAGAAATAATTAGAACTCAGCTAACTATAAATAAGACAGATTTGTTCTTTCTGGCAAATTCCTTAATGCAACTGATTACCCTTGGCAGAAAAAGCTACAATGGCATGAACCTCTTAAATAAAACCTGCACAATGATCTTTCCATCTGTCTAACTACCATAATTAAAGACATCAGCAATGCAGAGTGCTTTAAATTTGGTTCTCAAGCATGGACGGCATCTATCATTAATTTGACTGACAGACTTATTTGTCTTCTTTGCACCATTTTGATCTTATTTCCTGCTAATACAAGGAGGTTTGCAGAGGACCAACAAGTCTGACAGATACACTTTGCTTTCAGCTACACCAGCAGAACCTGGAATGACTTCATTCAGTTGCATCAACAAACAAAAATAAGCAAAATTTTACTGACTGTCTGCAGACAAATCCACAGGTTTGTAATGAAATATATGTCTGTAGGAGACATAAGGGAAATAAACATTCTTTTTATATGAAATAAGAGTATTGGCTTCAATCTAGTTTATATTATTGCTGAAAACATTAAATGCTAACAATACATTCTTTGCTACAAAGGCAATTCCTGAATTCTGAAGAGCGACATTTTCCATTGATTACGTAAATTGCATTGAAACTTGTGGTGTGTGTGGACTTCTAGGAATATCTAGCTATCCTAGTTGAGCTGGAGTAAGGTAGTGAAATTAGACAGTCTGTGTAATTTTTTCGGCATAAAAATCCATCCTTGGGGAAGGACGGCACTGTTGGTCGGAAGCAGTGGTGTATGAGGTTCAGACTACACAGATCACTTAGTCTCCATTAAAAGGCTAAATATCGTTGTTTCAGGAAAAAAAAAAAAAAAAAAAAAGCCACTCTATCAAAGATATTGGAATTTGGAACTAAAATTCTGCAGATAGATTACTCATTTAGAAATGTTGCCATTTTCATTCAGATACAGTCAATATTATAAGGATTTTAAGTAAACAACTTTGCCTAAAAATGCATCTGCTTTGACAACTACAGAGCCCAGACCTTTAGGTTTGATACCAGCTAATAAAACATCTACGAAGCACATATCCTTCTGGAAAGAGCCTTGAGGGTAGAAGTTCTGTACCTGAGCATCATCCAAGAGCAGTAGTAGGGAAGGGCACTGCCTCCTGGGGTCAGTGCCTGATGCAGAAGAGCCTTTCCCTGCTGGTAGAAGCTGGCTTGAAGCAGAGTGCCCCACGCCAGCTTTGCCCACCCTCTCGCAGATGCCTTCAGCCCCTGCTGCCGGTTACCGCTGCCAGCAGCGCGCCTCCCACAGCCTCGAAGCAGACAAGTGCAGTTGCTGTAAATGTTATGGGTTGCAAAAGATGGCACTTCTGCTCCTTCCCAAAAACACGCAGCTGAGAACTGGCAAACTGAACTCCAGCCTACAGTAAACCTCACACTGGGAAACTTCTTCTCATTGGGTGCGACCTCACATTTACAGAGAGTTTTTAACCCAAATTACCTCATTCAATGCACAAAATAGAAGTGAGCATTTAGGCATGCAAGGCTTCATTTTTCTCTCCCCTCTCTGTTAACTAGGTAACACCTGCCTCAGAATGATCCTATAGATAGTGCAGCAGAACTACTTTGTGTAACAACATAGAGAAAAATGATCTGGGCAGCTGTTCTCAAGTCTCAATGTATTTGCTGTCAAATTTCACTCTTTCTCAGATGTATTTTATTCCAGAGAATGAAATTCAGGTGATCTCAACTGGGGAGCTAATGATCAATTTGCAAACAATAAGGAGCAAGTCCCCTGAGCAGAGAATTCTCATTTATCTTGTGTTTCCTTTTTATTTTTGTAGGGCTTCGGGTTGGGTAATACACAGGTCAAAGTGGGACGGTTTCATCATGTCAGGGGTTAAATACTGGTTCCCCTCAGTCACCAAACTGTTTGTTACTTCTTGTGCAGAGCACCAAGCCCCTCATGTCTGCAGCAGCTTCATAAAAATATATTATTCTATAGGACTTTTGTCCTAATTTAGCACTTCCAAACAGATAAACTGTGAACCTGAGGAGAATCAGAGGGAGAGGGGAGGATGTAGTAGAAAGAAGTTCCTAAAGCAAGAGCAGAAAGATAAAAATAGATTACACACAGCAGAAAACAGAAAGCCAATCCAGATTCTGTGGGTAAATCTAAAGGAAACTGCTGTGATCCTCCAAACATCTCCATTTGGAGATGTGTCAGAGCTTTCCCACACGCGCCTTGTGCTCCTTTCTCAGTTCTGGGAAAAGTATTCCAAAACTTTTGTATCTCCCTCCCCCTGTGACTTCCTCTGTTCTCCCGCCCAAGCCAAAATGTGTGGCTGAGGCACATCTGAGGCTCTCCCTGGTTTCTCCATACGAATAAGCTGCTCAGGGGGACTGAGGAGAAGGGCAGGGATCCCAGAGAACTTAACCAGGTTCCACCCTGAGTTTCCACAGCAGTATCTGGCCTCGTACAGCTTGAGCTGCACCTCCTCCAAGAGCCACAGCCCGCAGCTTGGAGACTGCTTGCCACTGCTGCCCCATGCTCGAGGAGACAAGTCCAGCAACACCAACAGAAATCCTCCTGAGGGCTCCAGCTGCCTCATGCTCTCTCCTGGCTTCTGTAACACACCCAGGGGAACAACCTGCCTGTAAACAGCCTCGCATGTCCTCACCTGTGTGCAGCCTTTTTCTTCATTTCTGGGATTGAGCACAGCTTCATTAAGCCCGATTTCTGCATGTGAAATGCAGATGGGGTGGCCTGGCCATCATTGCACTGGCCCCTGCTTCCACGTTCTGACCCACGTAGAGTTGGGCCCTGTGTAGGATCCGCAGTTACTGCAGAGCCAGTTCAGAAATCCTTAACCATATAAACTGAGTCACAGCCCAACAATGTCAAGCTAAATAAATCACTGTTATAATTTTAATCAATTAACTTGTGGGTTCTAAGCCTTCAGGTTACAGTGTTCATACTGCCAGTGTTTTGAACAGTATCATGCTGACTTGATAATTATTCAACTTACTTCTTTTTAAAATGAAAATAGACTCCCTTTGAATCACCTGACAACAGTGCTCAGGGCTTCAGCAAAACAAACATTCACCAGCATGTCAAGATGCTTCCGCTGTTTGCTAGCCTCAGAATAAAACTGTGATCCCAGAGCAGGTTTCTCTATGAACAGAAAATAAAGGATTGTGCTGTTAAATCCAAGATTGCAACCAAAAGTGCTGGCGGGCTAACCACACAAGGAAAGAGGCCCACAGTCCTAAGATAATTTATGTATAGTGGAAATCATAGTAAAATTGATTATCTTACAAATAATAAGGGAATGAAACTTATAAATTCCTAGGCTATTCTTCTACTGCTCTCCTAGAAACTGTTTTTCCTTTTAAACAAGCCTATCACAGATTATTTGAAATGAAACTTCACAAACTTCAAAATCAAATGAAGAGTATGATATGCTACAGCCCACACAGTCTCCAGGAGCAACAGGCGAGGCCAAGATTAATCTGAGCAGCACCTACAATCCCAGTCTTGCAACTGCCTATTATAATTAATGCTCAATCATAGAGAACGGCACCAATCTATTTTCACACATACGAATGCCTCACACTTTAAAAGCCTTCTTCAAAAATCGATACTGACTAGTCTTGAGAAAGGAATTTCTATGTATTAAACAGAGAAACGTGTTCCTAGCAATAATTTTTTAAAAATAATTAAAAAAAGGCTGTGATAAAGCAGCCCAGCTCGCTGACGATCAGAGAGAACCAAATGCTGGAATTTCAGCTAGAAAGCAGCAGCGTTTCACGTGCAGCACAATGTGCTTCGGAGCCAGGTTTCTGCATGCTGGATAAATTGTAGCTTTGCCACCCTTTGCTGCAGAGAACAAGCAGAGGAAGGATTCTGGTTTTGCAGATAACAATTTACACACAGTATTAAATTCCCTTTAACTTTCACTGTTACAACATCACCAAATGCTTGTATACTTTGGTGTTCTGGCCTCCTCGGTTAAGCTGGCAATTTAGAACAAAGAATATTTCAGATCTGGTTTCAGTACCAGGAAATAGAGAAGTCAGTGTTGATGCACACATTTCCAAAGCTGAAAGGACTTCAGTCTAAAGCCATAAATTATTCATAGCATATTCTGACACATCGGGGAAGGGACCTGAATATTCATGTGCCACACAACTGGTGAAGTCCCTACAAATTTGGGAAATGATGAGACTGTAGAAACTTTCCTTACTTTCCTCACGGGAAAAGCTGTGCCATGGAGGATTCCACCGATACAAGACTTGCAATCAGAGCAGATGATGCTGTGGGACAGACTTGAGCCTTGAATCAGAGTTCCTATTTTTTTAATCAGTTTCCTCCAGAACAACTGGGGATGCCAGCAGTCTGAGAGCTGCATTGTTAAATCGCAGTCACTCATAAAAGATTACCAATCACGTTGCACTCATTTGCTAATCAGTTTGGAAGTTGTTTTCACAATGCAACCATATTCAATAATGTAAGCATCTGATTTGTAAATCTCTCTTGCCATAAATCTTCTTCAGCCATTTATAATGAGACAAAATGAGTGCAAAGCACAACCATGCAAACTTGGTGGTCAGTTCCATCTATTGTGCATCAATAAAAGTGACTGGCTAATGCCTTTAATGATAAAGAATGGGGCCTTCTTAAGTGTCTGACAATTAAGTCTCAATAAAACAAAGTAACCAGTTCTATAACATCAATAAAAAATATTACAGAGGTCTGTTGCAGCACTGGCCAGGCAGTGGGAAAGCAAGACTATGATGTTTCCCTTCCTTTTGAAAACTCCTGTGTGATATTGGACACCTACCTTAAACTTTGTACTTAATTTCAACACCTATTTTTTCCCCATTTTCTTCCATCTGTCTTAAATTCTAAACAATTAAGACATCAACGGTCTTATAACACCTCTTACAAATGTGTCCTGTTCTTGTCTGGGGTATCTCAGAAGGACAACTCTGCTATCAACACTTCAATCATAAGCAATAGCATCAAGATTGCCCAGAATTTGCCTTCTCTTAATCTCTGTATTTCAATTTTCCCACTGCAATATTATTAGTTTTTATTTCTCATGATGTGTAATGAGGCATATATTGGCTTTGACAGCCCAGTACCTCTTGGCACACAGTGCCAGGAGAGCACTAAAGATTATTGAGCTAAACAATTGATAGCAGGCACCCCATTTATAAATGACTTGGATAAGATTAAACGATGTGAAGAATAAAATTGATGTTAACTGATGGTCATTGCAAAGCGTTATTTTCAGGAGGCTCTTCCCCACAACACGTTTCACTAATGCAAAGCAACAGGAGGGCAAGTTAAAGTGACTAAGTGTATGGATTAGGTTTATCGTGGAGACAATCGAAGCTGCCCTAAACACCCAGGCACCCAATTTCCAAGAGTGCAAATTGAAAACAAGTGTTTAGAGCTCCCAAGTTGCCTTTAAAGAGCTCAACCCATAAAAGATATTTTCTTCTAATGAAAAGATTTTTCAGAGCTCCGTTTCTCACTTACACTCCCAAAACAAGTTTCTCTCTCTCTCTTTTTTTCCTAGAACTAGCTGTGAGGCTGTGGTTACGCTTTGGGCAGCAATACAGCCTCAGCAGGCTGAAACAACCACTCCATGTGTGTTCCTACCCTGTGTCATCTCTGTAATCTGCCAGAAACTGAAGAACACCAGAAGCTTAAAGTTGGAGCTGCTCATTTACTTTAGAAGTTGCTGCTCACTCTTTCATGTTGAAAGAAAGAAAGAAAGAAAGAAAGGAAGAAAGAAAGAAAGAAAGAAAGAAAGAAAGAAAGAAAGAAAGAAAGAAAGAAAGAAAAAGAAAGAAAAAGAAAGAAAGAAAGAAAAAGAAAGAAAGAAAGAAAGAAAGAAAGATCACGAACCAAACAGCAACAGCACACACAGCTGCTGAACTGAACTGTAGCCATGAGTGAATTACAGTACACGTGTTAAGTATGGCAATCAACTGCCCTTGGACAACACCTTACAGTCTTCATTCAATGTTCCAGCTACTCATTGATACAGGTAAGTAAAATCATCTCCATGTGATCTAGACAAACTGAGGACCAGAAATCCAAGACCTGTCTGAGTTTTGCTTTGGTAACTCAGTCAGTGCCTTTGGCAGGAACAGCAGCACCAAGGAGCCCTGCCCTGAGCCAATGATGCTCTTTTCTCCCCATTGCAGCCTAACCATGCCTTCATTTGTGCCGATTATTATTGAACGAAGTGCTGAGATCAGAGCTAGCTGTTTCCTAACAACAGTTCCCAGATATTCATCCTGTTAATAACCTGCAGCAATTTTGCCACGCACAGTGCTGCTGAATGCAGACTGCCGCAGGTTCAAATGTCAGATTCAAAATGTGTGAGCTCAGCAGATGAGCACCGTGCTCTGACACTGATCATGCGTGTTGCATGAATGTCAGATACGTCATGTGAGCTGATACAACTCTCACATCACTGTAAATATCTTTAGACTAGTTATGCTAAATTACCCATTTATTACTGTGAGAAATAAGTATGATTCAGACATCTATTTTAGGGTGAAAATAATTATGCTCTAAACTCCAATGCCTGTACCAGTCCAGTCTTTCTTGGGAGTTAGGATCACTGTTCCAGGTGAATGCACTCCGTCACAGCCGATGCTGATTGCCTTCTGCAGGATCACACAGCACCACACCGGTGCGGAGCTGGGAACAGCCCTTCAATTTCCTGGCTTGGCCTGATGCTTTGTGCTGGGTATTATTGCCCTGCTTTTGAAAGTCAGGCAGAACAAATCTTAACTTTGTCCACAGATACAAAAGAAAACCACAGGTTAAAAATAAAAATTAAAAAAAATGATAAAAGCAAAAAAGCACACACTGAAGACTCACATATATAAGAGTGACTTCTCATCACCACTCCCCTAATTCCCGCTGCTGTGAGCAGTGAGGTGGCATTTCAGCCTAGTGCACTGGGTATTACGTTGCTGAAGGAGTGGAAGCACATAGTCCCTGCGAACCAGCCTCAGGTAGATTTAAATTAGTCTCTGCTCTTTCGAAGTGACAGTTTCTGATCTCTGATTTCCGTTGGTTACTAAGCTACTAGAAACAAGCATATTGTACATGGGTAAACATTTATTGTGTGTATCTGGGTCACTAGCCAGCCTGTAACGCAACCTGTCTTTAGTGGTAATATACACTGTGTTCCTTCACACACACGTTTACTGGCTACAGCAGCTTAGCCATACTTAAATATGCTGAAAGTTAGCTTCAGAAGTGCACAAGAGGTTGTCGATGTTGCTCTGGTGAAAGAAATCAATCCTAAAAACCTGTGGGATTTCCTCATTTAGATAAAATCATGGAAATCTTGGAGCTATTTGGCATCTCTTAACATCCCCATCCTTTCTTGGACAGCTGTCTTTGCTTCAGGGTACATGGTTATCTATACAGAAATGCAGGTGGGACACTGCCCGGGAGGAAGTTACAAATAACAAAAAGCACCTCTGAGGACAAAGGAAGCTGCAAAAAAAAAAAAAAAACAGAGAAGGTTTTGACTTGCATTTTCATGCATGGAAACAAACCAGCTGCATAGATCCATGCCTATTTCATGGTCCTTGAGCCAAGATGGCAGGAGCAGTCTTTTTTCCTAGACCCCTAAACTGCAGCACATACTCTTCCACAGAGATCATCAAATAGCTGTAAACAGGGTGAAAGCATGAAAAATCCACTCATATTGCAATTAGTTCTATATAGATCCATTTAGCAGAGGAAATACAGACCGACAAACAGAACCAAAACACTAACTGGTTTCTCCTTATGTCACAGAATCCTTCCTATAAGCAAAATAACCTTTTAATTGCAGCAAAGGCTTTAATGATACTTACAGCTTGTTTACAAAATAATGATCCTTCCTTAATCATTCTGTATTTCTCCTCTGTCGTATCGCATATTGATACATTTTGGGTTTTTTAAATAGGATCCTGCTTATATAACACAGGCACAAGTGAAGTGAACTTGAGATAGAAGCCTTGGCTCTACAGCAATTCACACAAAGAAATATCTGCATGATTTCTCCATGGCTGCGAGCAACATTGTCTTCACTGAAAAGTTTTTTTCCCAATTCATTCTCAAAGTTCAGTATTTTTAATCTTAATAAAAGTGCATAATGTGCTGCTCCAAGAGTCACGAGATACCTTAGGCTAGAATACCGTCAGCTCATCATTCACTTCGTAGGAAGATCAGTACTACACAGTTCACTTGAACTGATTTTTCATTTTAAGACTTAAAATATATATATATATATGTTGCTTTACATAATTAGATACGTTCATTAGGCTCATATCACGGAATTGTGACTGGACCCGGTTTAAAGAGTGCTCCCTGGAAACCTCCCAGGGCTGAGGTGTGGCAGCTCAGCAGGCATCAGGACAGGATCAAATGTTGGAGATGCTATGAGGATCATGGTCCTTCGGATGGTAATTTTGTAAGGAAGAGTAATAGGCTAAAATGGCAAAATTTAGGGTATTAGGCAGGAAACTAAGATATAGAATCTCTACTGTAGGATTCCCTGAAAGGCTCCCAGTAGCTCATGTGTGGACAAACCTGGGAGCAAAATCTCCCTGTATAGATGAGAAAACAGTGTGAAGAAGGGCATTTCACATTCAATGAAGGGTTTACACAGACTTTGGCTTCACATGAATATTATGGAAATCTGGCAATTGATAAGAGTAAATTTTTTAAACTAGGGTAGAAAGTTGGAGCAAAAGAGTACATGGTTTGGGTTGCTCCATTTTCCAGGGTGAGGTAAAAACACTCAAGAAAAGGGTAACAGAAAGTTACTAGGACTAGCGTGACTCAATTTAAATGAAAATATTGTTATAAAAAGCACTGGAGAAATTTGTAGAAGATAACAAGAGGATACTGTAAACTCAGTAAACAGCAAAAGAAAAACAAGTAGAAAGAAGAATTGTTCTGTAAGTTACAGAAAGCTCAGAGTGAAAAGAATCCCTGCCTTACTTACACAATCCAATCCCTGGACTGAAATTCCAAGGTCAGACAGGAAAAGTACAGCGCTGAGTTTGTATTACCAGTCACCTGGCCATGGGGGCGATAGCAGCTATGACATGCTGAAAGGCGTCAGAGGCTATGAGAGCAGGAAATGCTATCTAAATGTAGGAGAGGGGACAGGCATTGTATCGAGATTAAATATCTAGACATCACTGACAATTGCTTCCTTGATTAGCTCCTTGCGATTCACTGGAAGAAAAGCAATTCTTGGCTTGATTCAGAGCACCGTATAGGATCGGCTTGTAATGTCCTTATAGGCTCACGGGGATTAAAAAGCCTCCACCAAAAAAGAAGAGTCATGCACTAACGCCTGTGCAGTCAAGGAGCTCCCAGCCTGTCAAGCCCAGCCGTGTCCAGGCCCGGTGAGGGTTCCCATCAAAGAGGAATTCAAAGAGCATGAATACAAAGCAATTAGCTTATATTTTTATACACAGAACTATATGAAGTTCATTCTTTGAGTCTGATAGTATTCCACATTATTTTATCCATGTATAAATAGAGAAGCCAAAGGAACAGAATACAGACATTCGGGGTTTTTCCTTCCATAAATTCACAATGTATCACATCAAAAGCATGGCTTCTAAATATATATATATATTAATTGTTGTTAAAAATAAATAAGTAAATAAATAAATAAATAAATAGCATGGTTGCACATCTGCCTGCTAAAAACAACAACAGAGAGCTTACAGAGAGCTTAGCTGACTGCCTAACCAGTATCTCTTGCTGTTCAAGATGTTATCTCTTTGCATTTGTACTCCTTGAAAACATGACTTGTACAGAATCAAATGTTCCTCTATACACACAGCATGCACAGGCACAGAGACAAATGCAAGTACAGATGTTGATTCTGTGGTGTGATGCAGTTAATTTGAGCTTGTTCTTAGTGATGCTCAAAAACCTAATATATTTTCAAATTAGGCTCTTGAGGTTTGATCCTGCTCTCATTAAATATATGAACGAGACTCAGTGATTTTTACCAAGAGCCAGGATTTGGTCCTTAGGAAGATAAGAAAACTTAATGTTAAGTGCTGCAGTCTTCTTGAAAAGTATTGTCGCTATTCATTGATTTTTTCAGAAATAGCATCTCATAAGCAGTTACATCATTTGTTATCATAAGAAGTTCCACTGATGCCTCAGGCTTCTCTGAGTTTCTTTTTACTATATTTTCTTGTCTGGTAGAAGGATAAATGCAAAAGGAACAAGGCTGTTTTAAAGTAATTTTCTTTCATTTTAATTTACAGGTTTTTGTAAGATTGCAGTTGCCATGTGCAATTTCTAAACCCATAATAATTTGCATACATTAAGAAGGTATGTGCTTGCAGTCTGTCATTACTTCTGTCTCCTGCATAGCTTTTCTGTATGAAAAGCAATTCTGATTCAGAATTATGAAAAATAACATCTAAAAATACTGTAGAGAAGTTAAATTAATAATACTTGGCATTTATTCCTTCTCTTGAAAACATTAATAATTGGGGAGTGTTCAGAACCTGTCTAGTTCTGAATATAAGTGAAGACCCACTGGAGACAGAAAATGTCTCAAATTTTAATGCCATTTAACTGACAAGGAAGCAAAGGACTGGGTAGTTGAAGAGATTTGCTACAGGTTTTCAAGCTTTGTCTGCATTCAGACAAATTTAGGCTTTTTACAAGTCCTCAAACCCACATACTGTGTTCTTTTTTGTCACCAGAAGTTGCTACCAAGCACTGAGTAGTTTTAAAGTCCTGCCAGGGCTGACTCTCCTGATGTATAGCTACTGCACGGTCTGAATTGTGTGTGTGAAGCGAGCTTGTGCACATTCACTCAGGTGAAAAAATAATGAAGAAATTGCACTTGTTTAAGGACTGATTACTTTAAATAAAGGCAAGTTAGAAATTTAGAAGAGAACACAAATTACATCCAGCGACATACATATCCACTATAAACTAGAAAATATACTCACAAACTGTACCTGGAGGTAGCTCACCTTTCTGAACAAGCCAAGTTTTATGGCTTGGCTGCCAACACCAGTGAGTTTAGTACAGGGCAGCTCTTGCATGGTGCTTTAGTACTGCAACACCGAGATGAACAGCACTCCAGGGCAGCTTGTTATAACCACAGCAACAGTTAACTTTGTCTTCTTTTTACAAGCTTTATTCCTTTGGTCTCCCCCTAAAAACAAAGATCCCTGTTGCCTTTAAGTCTTTATTATTATTATTATTATTTTATTTTAAATCTAAGTGATGAGAATTAGTCACAATTTGCAAAATTAAATCTCTCTAATGCCTTATAGAATGGCGATGAAAATTTCTTTCATAGTTCTACTGGAAATTTCTTGTCTGACATACATCTCGGGTTGTTATTTACTTTGTTTCATGACTGCATCAGACTGGTGGCTCACAGTAATCCTGTAAATCAAAAACTGCAGTTGGCTTCTTCCTGTCATTTTCAAATAACAACCCTCTGGCTTTAATCACATCTGTTTATATTTAAACAGTTGTAGGCTTCTTGCAGGAATTATTAAAGGAAGTTCTTTAGCTTGTGTTAAGCGGGATGTCAGACTTCTCATGCCTCCTGGCTCAAAAAGCTAATTCTATAAACCCATAAATCTCAGGGCATCCACCTATCTCTAACAGAGCTGATTACAGGGGACTCACCTCGACCAAGTTATTCCATCTGCAAAGTTCCTCAGCCCCTTTGCTAAAGCATCAAGGACAGCATTTTCAGAGTCACAGCACTGGATAAATATTGAAAACAATTATATTTGCACTTGCTTAAGTGCCTTGCTCATGACATGAGCTGGTTTAAATTTGTGTGCTTCTACAGGAAAAAGTAAACACCGAGACAGGTTAGAAAATAGACTTGGACATGGGAGCCTGATTATTTAGCACCTTCATTAATGCTTTAATCATATTCTTCAAAGAGCAAAGGACTATGAAGCCTACTGGAATTTTCATACTGATGTGATCCAGACATAGTCTCTGCCCAGATTCTGTTTAGTTTAGCATCATTATACTTTTACCAATATTTACTTATGATCACATTTCAGCTGTGCTCTCGTGTTTCTTTACCTGATCCTGCTTTTTCACTCTGGTTCATCACTTTTTCCTGGCTTTCATGGTTGAACTCTTTTCTCATTGTTCAAAATTGCCTTGCAGCTCCTAATGTTTATGGAACTCTTGAGTTTGGGTAGTGAATTATTTCTTACTTAAGATAAATACTTTTTTCTACTTGCTGGAAATAATAGCCCAGCACTTAGATTTGGTTTTGCATTTATCATGTCACAGAGCAGGATCTTTCCATTAATGCTATCACCCTTCTGCAACTTTAGTCTAAATTTTGGTCGGAAAAACTGTCTTATCTTTTCAGTTGTTTAACTAAACCTGTTCTACCCTACATGCACAAACACCTTCTGGTACTTGCTTTTAGAAAGCACCTCTACACATTCATACTTCTCAGAGGAATGCAAAAGAAACTTTCAAGGTTTGAGATCTCAGAAACCTTGGAGACACATCTGATTTCCCATCCCCTGCCTGACTTCAGGAGAAACCCAAAAGAAAGATTTGGTGTTCTATGTCATGCAAAACCAGATCAACTGGAAATTATTGGCTTTAATCTTCATTAATTTAGCATCTACTTCATATCTGATTTCTCTGTCCCTTTGCTGTATGAAAGATGTAAGATAAGAAATATAAGAACCTTTGTAAGCTCCCACATAATTAATTTTTGGCCTTTCAGCTCAAACTGTACCGAAGACATGTATCAATTTTAATTAATCTGCTTTTTTTCCTAATTTTTATTACTCATTTCCTTAGCTGGCCCATTATCACCCTACCATGGCAAGCTGAGGACTTGGCCTCTGCGCTGTGCACCTACCGGGACTCATCCTCCGTGCAGAACAGAAACAGAGAAGCAGAGGAGCAAGAGATCCCCGTACCTCCCCACCAAACTCAGTTGTACTTTCTGCCTGGAACATGCATATCGCTATTTTGGGTAACAGCTCTGGGGCTGTAAGGCACAAACTGCAAGCCTGTCTATGACTGAAAATGGCTGCCAGAGTGCTTTTTCTAATTAAGCTTTCTATGGTTCACCTGCACATGCAGACATCTCCCTGCAACCCTCCTGCACTCTGAGGCTACCTTCTTTTTAAGCTTTTAGGATTTCTCCTGACAGCTTTCCCAATACGGAGAAGATCAGTAGTCTGGCTCTGTGTTATATGGTTTAAAAAAAAAAAAAAAAAAACAGTGAGAACTGGTCTGCAAATCAATCACATCACGTTACAGCCCTGTCTCACCCTACGACACCGCTCTTCTCTAACAGTTTTCATCTTACACTCCGGAAAAGTGTACTCAAGCACCCTCCTGTCAGATGGCAGCAGCTGGCAAGGCTCTTGCACATTCAAGCAAGTCCCCCACTTCAGGTGGGAGACAGCAAAATCTCTGGATGTCTCCCATCATCAAACATTTCAAGGACAGTAAGAACCGAAGGACAAAATTTGCCCTGAAATATTGAAGACGAGCTGATGGAAAAATACCTGGCTCCTCTCTAAAATGCTGCTCAGCTAAAGGAATGTGGAACACCGCTGTCTATTCCTCTATAGGTAGATGACCTCCTTATTACTTTGCACGCATTGCTCCATTAGCCAGCTCTGCTCTTTCTCATTCTAATCCTCAGCGAAGAGTTCTGCAGGCTCCTGCTAATTGTTGCAAAAGTTTTACAGTGCTGAAAATTATTGCTGGATCATTGCAATCGCCTGTCATTATGAGTAAAACCATTACCTGCAAGGGTTTTGAATGGAACTAAGCAGTTCTTTATCATTAGTATGGTCTTGTATGAGGAAAAATAATACAGTGGATTTGTTTGCAACATTCTTACAACTATTTTCTAAAATTTGCACAGGGAACTTCTACAGGAAAAAAGAGCATCACTCCACATGCTTCCAAAACCATCAGATGCTATGGGGTACCTGTGGTGCGGAACACTTTGGAAGTACCAGACAGTTATGGGAAATGCTGCTGACATATCCACGTCAGGACTTATAGGGTAGATTTGCCTAAAAACAATGTGCTAAAGTTTGTCACACACACACAAAAAAGTAATTGTTTCCAGTGTCAATCACTCTCTTTGTCTTCTTTTCTTTACCCTTTCTTTCCTCTTTTTCTGTGCATATATATAGATAGATATACATCCTGAGATGACATCCTGCTATACATGGAACATGTGTGTCACCAGCCTTTGAAGACAAATATATGAAGTGCCAGCTGGATGCAGCAGAATAATAAAATGTGCACTGCTAAAAGTTCCTTTCTGTTGCAGAAAACAGTAAACAAAAGGATGCATGTGGAGATCATTTGAGATAACTAAGACAGATAGATTAGATGTTACTGATAGAGTAGGCAGCCAAATTCATACCATTAAGAGCTGGTCTGTTATTTTTCTAAAATACAGAAAAACAAGCAGTGGAGACAGGAGTGACACAAGAAAGCCTACCACAGCTGTGCCTCAGCAGCTCCGTGCCTCCTGGGACCATTCATAGGCTGGAGCTCAGGGCTGGGCTTGGAAGAACAAGCTGGATTTACTATAGTGAAGACATTATCCAAATACCTCGTTTTACTCATGAAACTACTATAATCTGATCTTGAAAATATTTATTATCTATGGTATTATACAGCAGCACGATAAGAACAAAGGGGTTATTGTGACTACTCGAAGTTCAGTATGCCCTGGCAGAATCAGGCTTGTCCTTAACTTTGTATGAAATATTTGCAGGAAAAATCTGAAAATGTCAAAGTGGGAGCCTCTGAATTTCATTTTGAAGTTGTAATTAAAAAAATGGCAGTTTCAAGGAGAATTCAGTCCTTGAGGAGAAAAAAAAAAAGAGGAAATCCCCAAAACATAAGAATGGTTTTATTTTTCAGATAAAATTTCAGAACTGTATGCTTTCATTTTGAATATATCTTTAACCTCTACAAATGTCTCGTGATTCCGCTCTGACATAAGACTGACCTGTCAGAGAGTATTTTATAAAGACCATTTCCTAGTTTGTAAAATAACAGAAACCATAATTACAAATAAGATTTATCACAAACATATGAACTAAACTTGTGAACAACTCTCGTCCAACTTAGGATCAACAAACCCTAAAATCTTGACAGAAATTTTCTCTAACAAGAGCTCAAGACGATGTCTTCCTCTGCGGAAAAATGTTTACTGAATGCATTGGATCAGTGAAATGCCTTTCATTAAGGTGAGAGTAAAAAGAGAAAAGTTTTGTGACAGTGACACACTGTTATGCACAAGATCGCCATTGAGCACAAACACTTTCACATCCCTCAGAAATTCATTAACTTCACTGACAGACTGTAAGTAGACAGGACTTTTAACTTCCTTCTTTTCTTCAACCTGTACTTTGCTTTGTCAGTTTTCTTTTTCTTATTTTATTTTTTTTTCTAAGTGTTTCTAGCTCTTGCCAGATCCTGAGAGTTCTTACCATATTTTTGCATTTTATAAAAACTAATTTTGTAACAGTCCTTCTTTAGTGGTTAAAACTGAAAAACTGAATGCTGAATAATGAATTACAGCTCTTGTTAGGTAATCCTTGTCCTGCTGTTGACACTTCTTAATGCTTTCCTTGCTCTCTTTTTAGAGCAGGGTTCCTCATGCTTTATTTTGATCGTTTATTATTTACAAGGTGCCATGTGTTCCTCATTCTTCACAAAACAGCAAATGTTCCAGGTCCCTGCCCAGAAAATCTTGCAATTTATGATCAAAACGATGTGGAGTCCTGCTTTAAAACCCTCTTGAATGTTACATCACTGAACTACCAGTAGAAATGTTAACAGCCTATCCTAGCCTGCTGCTGACCAAATAAACCTACGACATCACCAAGGTCTCATTTATTACCGTTACCCCCTAATCTGTTGCCTTTCCATTACTTCCATCCCATTACTTCTGCACAGTGGAGCTGATGTTTACATCACAATCTGCTACACATCTGTGATGTGCTCATGTTTTCACCTTGATCTGATCTTACAGTTCAGAGAAACCTGGATAGATAAAGAATATGAGAAGTGACCACGACATAAAGCTATATATTGCAGAGCATAGCCTCTAATTTCTTCTGCTCTTGTAAGGTGACATTCACCACTACATACCGGACAGCTAGCTATAGGTCTATCAATATAACTTAGAGATCTATACAGATCTATACAACCAGTTCATTCAATCCATGTCTTGGTGCTGGAGACATGTCATTAAACACCAGTCAACAACCTTTTTTGCTATTCTCTGGCATGCCAATGAAATGCCTGGAAAAGTCACGAGGATGTGGAATTTAACTTTGATTTCTCGTCATTCTTTTTACACCGGTTAACAAACAGTTCATCCTGTGACAACAGAAGTTAAACCACCCCCAGGTTTCTGAACTGTCTTGTCATTTGGGTAAGCATTTCAGGCTTTCAGTAAGCCTGAGTTTTGTACCACCTCAGAGATGTTATGCTGCTAAGAAAATAAAACAAATATGAAACCATTTTCATAGTTCAGAAAACAGGCTCAGATTTTTCAACATTGAAAAAGCCAAACAAGTGAATCTTGTTAAGTATTGCTAATAGCCATGATCATCTAAGATGATAAGCACAGCTAGCTTTTTAACGGACCAAGAAGAATATCTGGAAAAAGGAGACAAGCATTCAGGTATGTGAGCCTTTCTTCAGAACTGAAAGAGAAGTTAAATTTCAAGCTAAATACGAGCTACAAACAAGTCAATTTGGCACGTATTGGACTTTCTGAAGCATTCTGAAGTTGACAATACAGATGAAAGCTACAAAGATTATCTTCAGAAAGGCAGAAAGAGGGAGAGTTTATAAAACACACAAGTGTTTCTGGGATGAAGAAGAAGGAAAATTACCAATTCCTCTCTATAAAACATTTATTGCTAGATATCCTGCAACTGTGTCCTTTTTTTCCTTCTAAAGAAGAATTCATCTTTCTAAAATAAGCAGTCCTGATCCTCAAGGTCTCTTCATAGCAGACATAGGTAGAGTGTAGCTTGGTAGAGCTACACTCAGCTCTGCTAAGCTTCTATTAGGTTCCTAATTGAACCAAGAAAAGTAACTTTGGTTTAAGATATGGTGCATGTCTCCTGCCGGGCTTTGTATTTATGGGCATGACAAGACCAGGAACATTTCCCTCTCTAGCTTGGGAGACATAGTTATAGATCAGAAACCATTATGCTAATCTAAGTACAGCAAATGAACAAAAAAAGGCCTCAGGAGGTAACAATCTAGATTGAAACTACCTCTGTTCGTGTGTTTGCAGTAACCAGGAAACAGCTAATCCTCTTATTTCTAACAACAGCTCAGTTCCTCCAGGATGGCCAGCTGAGAATTGGCTGTAATTACTGATTGCAGGAAGTGATTACTCACTTCCCTGACCTAAAGAAACTAGGCTTCAGCCATACCGAGGGTGTTTATATATGTCTGTGCTCATATAAACACTTTTCTGAATCCCTCTGGAAACTGCAAATCATATTTGGAGAACACTGTTCTACAGAAATGACAAATGATCTTATATTTCGAAGAGAAGACCTCAAACTTGGAGTTTACAGTACTTCAGAGTTCTCCATCAATTTTAACTCAGCTCTGAGATTCAGTGAATTCCTCTGCCAAGTGGTGATGATGACCACAACCCGTATCATCATATTTGCAGTCTAAATTCATTATCACTTACAAAATGTTTTGCAGTGCTTAGGAAAAAAAAAAAAAAAAAAAGTTACAGAAATGGAAAGCATTTTCGCTGCACTAATTAGCTGTGAGAGTGAGATCTTTACAGAATTGTAGCTCACACTACAGGGGTCCCTTTCCAGGGACTGCAAGTATCTTTTAAATCTTTTATTTATTTATTTATTTATTTATTTATTTATTTATTTATTTATTTATTTTATGTCTGAACACATTTTTTTTTAATTATTTACCACAACCAAATCACAGAGAAAAGCGTACAGAATGTATGGTGTCGATATTACTCCCCAGACCATTGGCTTAGCTGGCCTTAGTTCTTCACATTTACATCTGAAATTACACAGCCTTACTGGGAAGGAATAACGCATATGTTTCTATTTGTCCTAAGGAAGTGCTGTGAAAATTAACATGTAGATTACACACAGGAATCACGACTAGAGCTTCATAGCTTGACGGCTCACAGCAACTGCTCAACAGGTTGGAGCAACAATAAAGGATAAGGAGGGGAGCCAACGGGAGTGCTGAGTGCATGGGAAGGAGCTAGAATTAAGGTGGGCAGAATGCAATTATTTAAATTGGAATTCAGATAAGACAGCAGAACCAACATGCCAGTAATGTGAAAAGAGAGAGATGAGGTACAGGAGATATTTTGATTACTGTTAGCTCACTTCACAGATTTTGTAGGGTGATAGCACAATCTGTTATCACGAAAAGAATTGTGAAGTTTTAATTGAACACATTAAGGTCTCTTTATCCATCCCCGGAGCAAAGTCTTCAATGTTATAAAGTCTAAGTGCATTTTCTAAATCTAGTTTGACTCAGTTTTCGAACCACCATTTGCATGAACAGTCCTTGAGCAGCAATTTGCTGGCTTTGATTTATGAAGAAGAACCCAGGCTGGAACATCAGCATCCCAGCATCAGCTGCTGGAAGGATTTACAGCGCACCATAATGAGACACCCTGCAAGTCACAAGGAGCAGAGAGGCACTAAGCAAGGTTCCCCTAGCAAACAGAAAGGGCAGACGAGCAAAAATTCAGATTTTGCTGGAAATCACTCAGAGAAGAATCACTATCAGAGAAGGAAAATAGTGTAGAGAGTGAGAGAGACGGGACCAAATTTTTCTCTATAGTGTCTCCATCTATGGGTCTGGTTACAGAGTAAAGCATGATAAAAATAAAGTGAATAAAGGAGAATGGAGTTGTTCTCCATCTAGGGCTTATCAAGTAGGAGTTTTTTTATTGTTGTTTTGTTTTAGCCACAGCACAAATTCTTTACAAGCCCTCTAGTCTCCAAACAGGAGCAATGCTTGGTTCTTCATCAGCCAGACAGTTTCCAAGTCATTTTGTCGTGAACTCATCCAGCCAAATCTCCCAGTACGCACTGCATCAGCACATGCCTCAGGAAATAGGGACTTCACATGCTACCCACATTCACCCTCATATCCAAGCATGTGCATGTGTCTACTGCAGCTTATATCTTAATTACTGGTACTTTCTGGAGAAAAGTTTCAACATCTGCTGTGTCTTAATTACAGCATCTCAAGGGATACCAGCCGTCTTTCACGTTAGTTAGCAAAGCCTTTCCCGTTAGTGATTCTTTGGAGGCCAAATCATTCGTCTTAACATTGCCACAACACAGCAGGTGAAACACAAGACCTATTTGCCTTCCAAGCCTTCACATAAGATTTACTTACTCGGTTTGCACCAGAAATGGTAAATACCCCTCTGCAAAGAGATGAATTCCACCTTGAATGAAGTGGAGTTGTTCAATAAGGAGCAGGCCTTTGGCAGGTATAAATTATCCCAACTCTGTTGTCATGGAGCTTTGAGAATTTATCCCTGCTGAGGATCCGCTCCAGGAGTTTGCGGCTTTTATTGCTGTGTATGTATTGTGGCAGTGAAAGGTTGTCTATCACGATGAAAGTAAGCGTGGCACAATGATGTGTTTGTATTTATAACACTCGCTGTTTTTATATGTGACTGTTATTCATTACTTTTCTCCTAATCACATCTGCTCTTGCTACTTTCTGAATCTGAAATCCCCATTAAGGTGAACTGTCAGGAACAGCTTTTATCAGCCACTACTGGCCCTGTGCATGGACACCTAACGGCACGCACGCCCCTCTGCCCCAGTTTACATCGGGGAGAAGAGACGCAGAGAGACTGAGTTAGTGACAATTTTAAAGAGAAGCAGTGCTACACCAAGATAAGAAGATCTAAGTTCCTGGACTAGGTCCTGGGTTTACATGACCAAATAATACTCCCTGACAAAGTGAGGATGTGCTTCTTTCTGAAAATGATGCAAAGACATCATTACAGGAATCAACAATTCACCTTAAAAGTGAACAGAAAGGAAATAATGAAAATTTGAAATGTGGCAATGTTTAGCAATAAGATCTTCTGAAGTATTATCCTTTAAAGCATTATTTTTGTGTTTTATTCAGTTGCACAACTCCACAGAATAACTTTTATGTAATTGTCTGAAAAAAAAAGAGCAGTCTTTTGCCTTTTCCAGATGAGATTTGCAAAGGCACCAAGAGATCTCTGAGCACAAATCCCACAGCTTTCTGTGGGACTTGCACTGTTGCATCACCCGTGTTTGCCTTGAAAATCACTTCGGAATCCAGTGGTTTTCTATTCTGTTTCTGGCAATTGGTACAGAGTTAGTTAAACCAACACAAAGCCAAAGTCAGAGTATTTTTATTACTTATTTTTTTCCCATTATAGTCTTATATTATCATATAGAGATTAAAGAAACCCTAAAGTAAACTTGGTTTGCCTGACAATCTAGAAGCCAACTTATAATGAATCAGTTTGTCAAAAGACAGACCTTGGTGCCCAACCATGCACTTTAATCACTTGTTTCGCAGGTGTTAAAACTGAGGTATTTCCCACAAAGGCATATGACAAAATTGATCATTCATTTCCTATCTCAGTTCATTAAACATATGATTGCTGTTGATAATCGTGATCACAGGACACACAGTCTTTAAAGAACATTATAATCTATAGTGAGGTTTTTATTCTGCCTTTGTATAAGGATCTCAATCACTTTTTGTCTCTGTTAAAATTAAGACATCCCAAAATTTTAAGAAATGTATTTTCTTTAATAACTGAAGGAAAGTTAAGATAAAATGCATTTTTGCCCTGCTTGGGCTCAAAATGAACAGCTCTGCTACAAACACGCTTTTGCATGTTAACCCAGGTAATTTGGGAATGACAGAAAAGCTGAAAGGAAAGATTCAGCAGAATTTATTTATGGTAGACTAGTCTTACATGCCAAGTCTCCCAGTGCATGTTCTATTTAAAAATGACTTCCTTGCTATTAATCATGTGCAGCCATTTCTATGACAGCAGGAGAAAAGATGAGCTGGAGCTGGTATATTCGCACAGCTCTTGACCCTGACACTTTTCCCTTGACAGGTGTCTATCACAGCTTCCCCCACCAGCCTGTGCTGGAATCAAACGGGGATCCCTCCTCTCACCAGCTAGGTGGTGTACATACGTCTCTGCATGCTTGCTTTTCTTCCTGTGGAATGCTGCAAAATACTGAGACCGTTGTGCTGCCTCTGCACATGATGCTGTATCAAAGAACACCAAATGATTTAAACAGTGACACAGAATCACTCAGGGCCTGGCCCAGTTAGACAGAAAAATTTAAGAGCACCGCTCATATTCTGGCACGTGAGCAAGGACATAAAGATTTGGCTTACTGAGCTGGAGAGATGGACGCGTGCTCAGGATCCCACATAGTAAATCCAGAAATCTTTCCTTGTATGTGCTTCCTTTTCAGAGGTACACATTTGCTACTTATCAGCAGACAATTCCTGATCTGTGTGACGAGTACTTTTTAACCCCCATAGATGAGATTCTTTGGATTGTTTCAGATAAATATATATATATATATATAAGGAAAGGAAACACAGTTAATAAAAAATATCTTACAGGTTGCAACTGAGAACTCATTATGTAAATTCAGCATTGGAAACATGAATTTCCCACTCAGCAGAAAAAAAAGTAATGACTTTGGCAGCCAGTGCAGTGCAGGAAGGCCAAAAGCTGTAATGAAAAAAGGTTTGATGGTTCTAAGGGCACTGAGGAAAGCACACTCTCCATCTGATAAGGGATGTACATGCGAGATTAGCCCTGGCTTCCCAGAAGAGCCCTCCCAGAGTGACATCAACCATCCAGAAGAAAGGGATTGATGTTCAGGTTTGCCACATGTGGGGTTCAGTGCTGCTGCACTTGCACAACAGAAAATACAGCTTTGTAACTGCTTCTGGGTAAGTCACACAGGTCTGCGGTTAAATACTTTCATTGTAAGAATGTGCATATAGACTCAACTGTTGCCTAATTTACAACTTTCCACCCTTTAATCTTTTTATAATTGCTATATTGAAAAGTCTTCTACTTTCACATTCTGCACCTAATATACCTACAGTCTGGGACAAATCATCCTTACTTAAGCTAAACAGATTCAAGAGCTTGGGAACGTTGCTGCACAGAACGTCCAGTCTGTTCATCATCCATCCCCTAAGGCCTCACCAACTCTTTATTCCTTTTTGAAACATGAATCTGAATCTTCACACATACTCAGACATTCAAGAGGTAATCACATCACTACTGACACTGAAGTGCCATAAGTTCATGGAGTTTCTCACTTGCATCTTTAGGTCTTTGACCACTGTGTGACAATGAAATCTTACATTCAACCAATTAGATCTACCATGATCTCCATGATCTGGCATTGTTTCTCTAGATAGAGTTGTACATCCTGCAAAAGTAAGCTAAATTATTTTTTCATATGTGTATGTATGGGTTAATTTACAGTTTTACTGAAACATATATGACTCATGGATCACTTCATAAGTTATGTTTATTTCCAAAGTCCCAAACTTTATACCATCTATATGAATTTACCATTAATGATTTTTTTATATTTTTTTCAGGTCATTAAAATAGATGAGAAACAGAGCATGGCCAAACAATTCCTATGGGATCCCATTAGATAATGATTCCCACTTTCCATATTAAGACTACCAGACAAGCAATTTTAAGTCCCTTTAATGTGTTGCCCAGTTGAATTTGCATTATTCTCATTTCTTAATCAAAGCTTGTATGGTACCATGACAAATGCCCAAAGAAAGTCCATTACATCAGCACTACAACACTCATCAACCAAATCTCATATATTATAAGAAAGCTATTGAGTTAGTATGACAAGATATACTTTCCATAAACCAATGAGAACTGCCATAAATTACATTATTCCTGATTATTACTTTACTAATAATGCCCCATATCAGTCTTCCATTATTTTGCCAGGGATTGGCACCAGGCTGAAAGGCCTGTAATTACTAAGCCATCCCATTTAAAATTCTGGCACGGTATTTGCTTCCCCAGTGCTGTAACAATTAATGAAAAACAACATTAACAGTCCACAGACATTCTTAAATTGTTCCTTGAAAACTCCCTGATGAATGTTATTGGAACCACTGATCATAAAATGTCTTAACTTGAACAGTAGCTGCTTAACAACCTAGAGTTAGTGATTAAAGTCATTTCCCAGTCTCTACTTCTAACAAACGTGGATAACAGTACTACTTTGAGATCAGCAGTTTAAAAATAATTCATCAGAGCTAAGTATTTTAGTTTTGTAACTCTTCACTACTGTGATACCTCTCCAATGGTTAAGAATATTCATACTTCAACAAAATTCATTCTAGTCAGATATATTCTTTCTTTTGTATCGAAGAGGATATGCGGTACAAAGTATTTGTGTATGTTTTTCATTCTGGGAGTCCAGAATTTATACAGCAACATTAAACCTCTCCCTGCCAGGAAATCCCTTATGTAACTGCGCGGAGTCACTCCGTAAGTGGACGCTTCACTGAATCCAGTAAATTCTCACGGTTTGTCAAGTACAACAAAGAGCAAAGCAGTTAATATAGTAAAAAAGAATATGTGTCGTCTGTATTATCAGTAACCACAGGTGGATAAAATCTAATTAAAGAGCAATAATTTTCACTTTGAAATCCGAAAAGCATTTTTGTTCTTAAGAAGTGATCAGAAGAAAAACCTCGCAACCTCTGTCATTTAAGGTCTAGCATGTTTTACATGCTACATTTTTAGCAATATTAAACCATTTAAACCAGATTTTCAATAATTATTTAAATAAGTATTCTATGTAAGCAATCTTTGCTGTCTTCAAGGTAAGTTAATGTGTTTACATTGCCCTCATTGATGTGATTGCAAGGTAGTGCAGACCTACTACAGCTAGCTTTAAACCAAAGCCAGCTTGGATACTGGCACCTATCTGGCCATAGACATCAGGAGTAGGCAAATGTCTGCAATTTTTTGCAGCTTCTAAAACAAGTTTGGAACCCCCCGTGAGTTTAACATGCTGTTAAAATGTTCCTGGTTTCTGATAAAACTAGATCCAAATTACCTAAGATGCTCAACTGTGATCAGAAGTCTAACAGATCGAACTGCAGTGACAGGAAAACATAGACTTCAAAGTATTTAAGTTAGCTAGTTGTTTTCAGAATAATTATGCCTGATCAAATTAACCTTCAGATAGTTTGAGCATGGAGCGAAGCAAACTCAGAAGCATTAAACAGAACTTTTAAACAGGGACAAACAGAGTGCTTAGAATTAAGATAGGGGGAAAAAATTAAGTATAATAAGGTGATGAGCAACCAGCAGCCCAGACTGTTTTCCCTGTACAATAGGGTAACAGGCATTATAGGAAAGCAAAAAAAGACTGGATATTTTCAATAAGAGCTTTATGATACTGTAATAAACAGCTGGGGAAACCGTGGTGTAGATGAAATCACTTCATCCTAGAGGGGTTTCCCAAGTGGCATTCTATAGAATGTCACATAATTCAGTATTTTGATTAATGATGTGGCTAAAGGAATAGGAAACATATTTCTTAAATTTGCAGGCAACATGTAGCTGTAAAAGCTTCTGAGAACCAGACAAGGATGTGATTAGAATTTATAAAAGGCTTGATAAATGATTTTGAGTAAATAGGTTACAGGTCTATCAGTACAAAGGTGAAATTCTGAAGTTAGGTAGGATTAATAAATGAGGGAAGAAAAAAAAAAGAAAAAAGAAAAGAAAAACAAACAAACAAACAAACAAACAAAAAAAACACAAGTAAATGATTCAGGAATAACACCAAGAGGAACAGCAGATTACAAACTGAACATCCCTCAGTAGCATCATGGTGTTGCAATACTCTGTGGTGATGTACAAACGTAATAAACCTGAAGAATTTTTTCTGGTCTACTCAGCATCAGAAATGCCTAGAGTACTTGTCAAGTTTTGGACATTACTGAAGTAAACCAGTCTAAGGAAAGTAATAGAGATGATCAAGATACAGAAAGCCTGACCTATATGACAAAGTTTAAAGAACTGGGATTACTTAGTCCAGAAAAGAGAAAGCTGGGGAAGATGCAGTTTTGTTGACGTTTTTTGTGTATAAAGCAGATACAAAGAAAATGGAAATAAGCTCTTCTCCACATCCCCTTTGGCTCACACAAAATGACTCCTCCTTTTGACTCCTCCTTTCTTTGTCTAGGTAGGCAGAAAATCCTTTATGCATAAGGCATTTCTGTGTGGAAAAGTGTTATATACACAACAAAATCAGCCTCTCTGCAAACAAAATCTCCTCTGCTAGGAAACCAAATATATGGCTGGACAAGCAACAGTAACTGTGGTGTTATAGTAACTGTGGTGTTAGTTGACACAACCACAGAGGATGAAAGCCTGACAGATCCACCAAAAGCCTGTCTCCTGTTACAACTTGGTGTGGGCGATACATTAACGGATAACGAGATCCCTCCCAGATCTCACAGACATAGGCATTGCTGAACTCAGCACAATATGTGAAAAGCTCATTCAGATCCCACTTTCCCTGAAAAGTTTCTCCACAATTTCTTTCCTATTCAGGCACGAGTGGTGCAGGCCTTGCCCTATGGCATGCCACGGCCCGTATGTGGGATGCAGTGTGAGGCACTTGCCCCATGCTTGCTGCACATAAATTGGGTAACAACAACAGGATATTCAACGGAAATAGGACTGCAGCATTAGTAATTACGCTGGTCATAACCTGGAATAACGCCACATTTTTCTTCATTCTGCTGACAAGTTCTAGGCTGGTATTTACTGACAGAGTTACAGGCGAAAAAAGCTGGTGTGAGCCCAACAGCATAAAGAATTATCCTGTTAGTATTCCACTCAGGCTAGTTACAATTTAATTTTTGTTTGTTACCGACTTGTGGTTTTTACACTGAGTCTTGTTAATTAAATGTTTTATATGCATCATTAACAAAACTTTTAGATTTTTAAAATTAATTTTGAATTGTGTGTTGCTCAAATTTATTATTCATTACAGTATAGAAAGCACCTCAAACACCTCCTTTACAGGCATTCCCTAAACACATATCAATCATGTTAGCGTATAAAAGCAATGTGTAAATTACACATACACAAATATAATTAATTAGTACTTTCATCGATGTGTGGTTGTGCCATTCATACCTTACAACTGCAATTAGAAAACAAAGTATAAAGTGTAATTAGACTCAGTCATACTAACAATATTACAAATTCTTAATGCTATGTTATTAATAAAATTTAAGACTGTTAATGCATTAACAACTGAGCTTAATTTTATGTTGTTGTTTTTTTTTGCATCTCACTTGAGTCAAGAATAAGCTAGGTTATTTTCAGTAGTTAATTTTTAATCAGGCCCATGTTTTCAGAAATTAGGCCAACTATTTCCAGTTAGCAGAAAATATTATTTATGAAAATATTTATTAGTATTAATGTTTGTAAATATCTCTTTCTTAATAAAATACAGACATTAGACATAAATTAACCCAAGGAGTTTCTATGTATGCAATTACTTATTATCTCCATGGTTGCATGAGCTAATAGATCGATGTTTTATACAAAGTATATGCACGAGAACATTGATCTACTGTCGAACAAAGCAGCAAATCTATATCTTTATGATCAAACACGTTATCGTTGGATTCTGGCAACACAAACTGTTGTCATACATGAGAAATAAGGGATTTGGAGGGACACAGGAAGCACAGCAGAGTGATGGAGACCACAACCCACAGTGCACATGGAGCTCCGAGTCCCCCAAAGTGCTCTCTTGCTTCTGAGGCTGCAGGAACACAGCACATCACAGGCAATAGCTGCCTCCAGTGCCACTGAACACTGCCCTCAATTTCCATTTAAATCTCTTCAATTGAGCACTTTTTATAATGCACAACTTACAGCTATGAAAACTCATTCTCTTTCAAACCGTGTCCCACAAAAGCACCCCTCTTAGGGAAGTGCACATAAGTAGGTTTCACATTGAGTATATATTTGATTTTCTGACTTGGAACATGCAGGTCTGTTTATCATTCAGTGATTTCCCTAACAAAAATCATGACTTGCCCTTGCCATGTGGTTTCTTGGCATCGAAAACCCAGACTTTGCTATTCCAAACACTTCATTAATGACGAACACTATGCTAACTGTTATTAATTTGGAGGCTATATGCTTCTCCTTGGGCAGTTTCAGAGCCAGTGATTTAAAACTATTTCTTAGATTGCCAAGATGACATAAATATTAGTAAAGCCTAAAGGAATGAAATATTCATTGCTATTGAAAATCAACAGGCCTCCCAGTGGGAGTTAAATGTCAAATTTTTGACAGTAACTAGGTTGCTACCAGACCCCCAAAAATACTTTATGCACTTCCGTATCTCTGAAAATGCCCTTGCACTCCCATTGCCATCTCTAAGCTTCTTGGTTATCCTAATTTCCCCATAAAAGTATCTGGAAACAAATTTGAAGCATTTATTTGTAAAATAAAGGATTTTTATTTGACTTTTTGCAATTTTTTTCCCTGGCAATTTAATATTAATTAAAATCTGTTGAGCCATATGGTGACTCTTCTTTTTCTTAACAAACATTGTGACTTTCATATTTTTTTACCATGATTTTTCCCATTTTTGCCATAACAAACAGCAAAGCTCTGAGAGCTCACAGCACACAGACATCACTGGTTCAAGTCGTAATGCAGGCACACAGACTGCCATAAAAGGGACCACAACAGAAAAATGTTTTTCACAGAATCAAGGAAATGTTTTTAAACCATTTTAGGCAAGTGGACTCTGTGTGATTAAACACGCCCTATAACAAAATAGACCTTTGCAGTCACATGTGGAGCACAGTCATAAACAGCATGGATGCTGGCACTCACTTTTTTTTTAAGCTGTAAATAAGGTGCCTTTATATTAATGCTTCAGAACTGCAAACTAATACTTTCTGCTCCACCCCCCAGAGCACATTTCTGAGATTTTATTTATAACCAAGCAATAAACATTATTCACCGATTAGATGGAGAGAGAAACAAGCTTGCTGAAGCTTCATCTAGTAAATAGCTGGAGCAGCGGCAGAGTTTACACTTGGGGAAGCACAGCACAGTGTGTGCATGTGTGTGATCTGCACTGAAAGATATTTAAAGAACAGCTCCTCAAGAAGAAACCACTGCCATCCAGCTATCTATGCGTGCATCTCCCTCTGTCTCTGCACTGCACTGCCTGCTGCTGTGCCAGCCTGCTCTTCTTACTGACCAGTGCCAAGTGATTTAGCTCCCTGATAAGGCAAAAGGTAAAAGCTGGATCCACTTGCCTGTCCTGGATCTGCCAGATCCTGCCAAAATGTGGCATCATTATGCCATTCTATCAACACATTGAGAAATTGATGCCTCTGCTTCTGGTGGATTAAGAAAAAATGTCTACTTCAAAACACACTATACTGTACAATTTCACATCTAGCGTTTTTATCTTGCCAAATTCTAACAGTCTTTGTCTCTCATCTGGAAATAACATGGCATGAATAATAACTCCTGGATTACCAATTATTGCACTGTAAGTGTAGTTCCTTCTAACATGTAGGAGAATTTTAAATCATTATGTATATGTTTAGATATTATATATATATACATATTACTATATACTAGCATTGACAAATTTAGCCCAGCTTCCACCTGATGAAAAAAAGCAAGCAAACAAGAAGAAAATAAACAACAAAAAAAAAAAGAAAAAAGAAAAAAGGAAAAGAAAACAGAACACAGAAAACTTGCACACTAGCCCAGGAAGGGATAGTGCAGCCAGTGCAAGTTCAAGACTACTGAGAGAGATTATACATCCCTAATACACCTCTGTTCAATAAACAGCAAGACACTGAGGCTCTAAGTTTAAATAGGGGTGGCTATTTTTTATCTATACATGAATTTTCTTCTGATTTAAGCAAAAATGTAGCCACATCTCTCTCTCCATAAAATCAGTACTCCATATTTTACACTTCAAGTAAAACTATGATAACTCAAATCTGATCTTTCCATCTTTGTAAGTACAGTCGACTGCATTATGCAGTGGTATTTCACAGTAAAGTACGCCTAACACGTATGGACAATGCCAAAGAAGTATTTTAAGCTCATCAGCTCTTGACTGAGGTTTTCAAAGTAACTTAAGGCACGTAGGCAAAAAATTATTCATTTTGTATTTCTTTTTGTCACCAATATGTGGCTGAACTCTTAGGCTGCTCTGAAAATCATAGCAAGTTGGATGCATATTCACTGGATGTAAGAAGACAACTATCACTTTTACTACCTAAAAGATAAAACACCCAAGTTTAAGTGAAAGAAAAAAGATAAACCATAAAAATAGAATAAAAGATTTTGGTGGTGCCATCACTGACAAGTTTACAGACTCATGTTCTGCAGTCCCCTTTTTTTATTGAATAGGAACACTTCAAAAAGGTGTACTCGGCAGAAATGAGGTCTGTGATGATACAAATCACACACAGAATCACACAGAATCATCTAGGTTGGAAGAGACCTCCAAGATCACCAAGACCAACCTCTGACCTAATGCTAACAAGTCCTCCATGTTTAGGGATGAGAAATCTATTTTGCATTGCTCTGGTACTGGAACATGCTTGAGGTTGGATTGCTCTGCTCAGTCCATAACGTTTTGTGTGGTTTAACAGTAAAACTTGTGAGCCCAGAGCCAAGAAATTATGCAATATAGCAAATGCGAGGCACGGGATGTTTCCTGTACTACTGAACATAGATACACTAGGTGGGACAGAAATTTGCAGTGAAGCAAATGCTTTGGCAGGTTAGAAGTTTAAGGTTTGAGGTGGTGAAGGCTGGATCCAAGACAACACAAGTGGCACCTGCAGGATTTCACAGGCCTGTTGTGCCCGTTTACAAGGTGAGAAGTCTGCATGTACGGGCTATTACCCGATTGCTTTCTGTTCTGGGAGTGTCTTTAGTAAGCACGGAAGAACGTTGCCACGCACTTGACACAGGTTTAGCTGGCTTCTTTCTGTCTTCACGTTCTGCAGTACTGTCAGGCTGGAACACGAGCATCCGGATGTTCTGCTTGGAGTACATGGGGGTCACCTTTACTTTCCCTGCTCGGTGCAGGGCCTGGCCCCAGCACACCGCCAACCTCCAGGGGAAACGGGAACGCTGCCTTTGCGTCCCTACGGCTCGGGGCTGCTGAAGTTTCCCGGCGGCACCGTTGGGCAGCAGCCTCCAGCCCGCTTGCAGCCGCAGCAGCGGGGCGCAGCCTCCTGCCGGGCGAGGCAGCAAAACTCGGGAGGCTCCGTGCGCCAGCTCCGGCTTTTCCCGTGCTCTGCCTCCAGCACGCTCCGGTTTCTTTTTATTTTTATCATCACCGCGCTCACTATCATTATTTTTTTAATTATTATTTTTTTAATTGCTGCAGCGGAAGCCGCCAGGCCCCGGCGGGGCCGCTCATCCCCGGCGGCCCCGATGCTCGGGGGGAGCTCCGCACGGCCCCGGCTGGCGGCGCTCCCCTTGCGGCCGGGGGGGAGGCGGCGGCGGGACGAGGCTCGGCTCCTCCCGGCTCCTCCCGGCCCGCCCCGGCCCCGCTCGGCTCCTCCCGGCCCGGCCCCGCTCCGCCCCGCGGCGCTCCCCGCCCGGCGGCCCCGCAGCCGCCGCCGCCTCGGGCCGCGCCGCCTCCCCCCAGCACCGGGCTTGGGGACAGCTCCGGGGCGGCTCCGCGTTAAAGGGCGGCGGAGCGGGGGGAGGCAGAGACAGAGACAGACAGGAGGGGACGAGGCGGCCCGCAGCGCTGGGTGACGGAGAAGAGGGAAGGGAGCTTCCAGGACAAAGTGGAGCTTTGGCAAAAATAGCTCCTTCTTCCAGGGTTAGGCTTTTTTTTTTTGCTTTTTTTTTTTTCCTCCTTCTTCTTCTTTCAGCCGAGCGCCCCGGGGCAGTGCCCCCATCGCAGCGGACACCCAAGCTGTCGGCCTGAGGGGCAACTGAAGCAGAATGTACCAGGGACACATGCAGGTAAGAGGCTGCAAGCAGGCTGGAGAGCAGCAGCCCTTGGAACGGGCTCCCCCGGAACGGGATTCCGGGAAGTTTCCGCGGGCTGAGCGGAGGGGAGATGCCACCTTGGCACCGTGCAACAAGTGGAGGGGTGCCACACGAGCGTGGCGCTCCCAGCCGGGGCTGGAGGGGCTGGCTCTGCTCAAGGGGTAGGACAGAAAAAGGGCTCCGTCAACTTTGTAACTGGGTGAAGTTTGGTGTGTATTTATCCATTTATTGTGCCTGCTTGTTCAAACAGATTCAAGGGAGCATTCCAGGGCAAACGCTGTTATGGCATGCTTTAAGTGACACATGTCTCTTGCCATCTTCTTGATGCATCTCTTCCTGTATGTCAAGTGAAGGACAAACAATAAGGGAAAAGACATAGCACTTGCTTTGCAAAATCTGCACAGATTTCATGTCACACGGAAGCCATTGATTTGCACAATGTGTTGTGCCTAAAGGTGACGGATTTATATTCTGCCCTCCCAACATGGGATGAGAATTGATTTTGCTAAGCCCTGGAATGACTTTGTAGAATGAATTTCAAGCACATGTCTAAGTGACTTCAACATTTCAGGTAGAAACCTTCCCTCCTGATCCTACTGATCCACATCGCCACAGCAGAAAATGCCTCTCCCAGACAAAAACATACCCGTGCCTCAGCCGTGATGACTTTAACCTTGACTCCCGCTCTCCTTCACGTGGCTCTTCCTTGGAAAGCCAAATCTATTTTGGAGGAGGAGATGCCAAAGTGGAGTAAAGGTTTACACGGATCTCCCAAATGCGGTTCTGCTTTGGGACCCCCTCTGGCTTTGTGTTCATTGCCAGGAGCGATGAGACACTTTTATCACGTCCAGTGGCACCAGGCTGGCATGTGGCGTGTGTTAGTACTGAGGCTGTTTACAGGGAAACTGCAGGTGTAGCAAGTGCAAGCTGACCACTTCTCTGTGGTGCGATTCTGCAGAGCATTCAAAAATCTGCTGAATGGTCATCAGGGAAAGGAAACTTAAGTCAATGCCAAACACGGGATTGTGTACAAAATACGTGAGATAAGTGAGGACTCTGATTCAGCACTCTGCTTTCCAGAGCTGAATGGTACCAGTTACTCTTTCATGTTTGTGTTATCTGATCTCAACAATGATAAATACTGTCATAATGTTGCTTGTCAGGGAGAGCAAACAGGTTTTAACAAGAAATGGAATCAATGGAAGGAGATACTACTATTACATGCTACTATTTATGATAATAAGATTAGAGGATGCATTGTTTTATGGTAAAGAAAACAGTCCTGTAAGTGCTGTTAATTAACTGGATATTGGCAAATATGTATTTATACCCTTAAGAAAGCAGAAGTTCTTTGCTATGGCTAATGTGTCGCAAGGTTTCAACAAGCACACACCACTTTTTAAAAGGCAATGTAATGGAATACTGAGGGTGCTGGCAACATTGTAAATTTTCTGAGTCATTAAAAGGCAGAAATCCAATTTGCAATAGCAAAACAGGTTAAAACATACAAATATATTATGAGCGATGTCCTTTATTTTTTTACTTTCAAAATATGTTTGTTTATCCAGCTCAAATGTAATTAAATGCTGTCCAAATTCACTTTTAAAGTTTGCTGAATTTAAATGCTATTCATATTCAGTCCAGTCGCCTGCTAAAAATGTAAACCCACCTGAGTGCATCAGCCAAACTTGTTAATGTATTTCTGCCCTGACAGGAAGCATTAACGGTCTTCAGGCAACACCTAAATAAAGCCTAAAGCATTAGGAAAGATTCTCATGTTTACTATATCCTTAATTAGAGCCTTTAAGTGAGTCAAAGACAACAAAGAGCTAATTATATCGCAATGAAATTATGTACTGTAACATTTATTAAGCCACATTAGAACATGAACCTCTGAAGCTACCACACACGTACAGCTTCAAACCACATGCTACCAAAAGCGCAGGCACATCCTAAGCATTACAGGTCCGTGCTTAACATCTCCCAAGACTTGTTGTTAGACTTCTTTGCACTAACTTAAGGAAAAGTATTTGAAATTACCTGCCAATATAAAATAAGGTGAATTATAAAACTATTCAAACCTGCGTGGATTAAGCTAGGCACCTGAGTCACTACCTGGACTCTTTGTTTTCAAAGACTCAGCATTCAAAGCTTTCACTGCTTTCAAGTGAAATTGGTATCTTGAGGCAGACCCTAACTGGGCACCCAGGCCCAATTTATGCATCCAAATGAAAAATGTGCCAATATATAATGCCTCACCCTACCGTCTTTAAGGCAAAAGTTCTTCTGAACTTAGAGGGATCAAACCGAGGATCTGGTTTCGAATGCCAGTCATGGTTTCCCTTATTCCCAGTGCTCTGTTTTCAGAAGTAAAAGTAAAATCTGCAGAAATGATTCCTCAACCTAATTACTTTTAAAGATGTTTACAAAGCCAATGTTTTATTAATAACCTGCGGTGGCTCAGCTAATTCTTCAAAATCTTCTGAAAGGTGAGAACATTAGCAACTCTAACAATGCCATGAACATAATTACGCAAACTGAGAATTTACCTATCTCAAACAGGCATCAGGCATTATGAGCTTCAGTGGGGGAATTTCTAAGCTCAATGAATTCTGCATATGTGCATGAAATACACTTTGTATTTATGCATCACTGAAGTCACCTGAAGTGAAGGCACTTAAAGTTCTTTATTGCATCAGACCATAATATGTGTATTTCTTATACATTTTTAGCTTATGGTACTTTTTTTTTTTTCCTGAATCCCAGAAAATTTCTTGTTTTATTCCAAAGACCTAGGTTTAGATTTCCCTCTTACTGTTTTATAAACAAATCTTAATAACACAAAAATACAAGAGAGGTCCTAAGCAAAAATCCCAAAGACAGAAAAAAAATCTAAAAAGAAGGCAAGTTGCAGGTTCAGCCACAGTCTTTGTATTTCCAGGTACCTTTCTGTAGCTTTTGTGTTATTTGTGTGCTGCACGCCTTCACATAAGCTACTAGAAGGAAAACAAAGTGGCCTTCCCCAGAGCCGGCACCACAGACAGGAACAGGATGCAGAGCAGCACAGCACCACAGGAGCTCTTTCAGGGCTATTTCACTATTACAGCAATCAAAAGCATTCGGTTTCGCCATACTGTTTACCAACCTGTTCGGTTTACATGTCTGAAGCCTGAGCCTTTACGGCGGGGCTTTTACCTGAGGAGAACTTGAGACGAGCCGTGCCGGCCGCTCGCCTCCGAGTACACCCTTGGGTTACGTCAGCAGCCCTACTTAGAGCAGCAGGCTCAGTGCTGACAGCACCAGGCCTGATGGCTGCAGGAGCACACCCAGGGCACACTTCAGGTCCCAGGCAGTTCTAGGGGCCCTGTGTCTGTTTTGGGATTACACAGGTATGGCAAAGAGTCTCAATGCTAATCTGTCCAGGTGAAGGAGAGGTGTTTCTCTCTTAGGACAGCGTGTGCTGTTTCCCATCTTCCTGAAGGAAACAGGAGCAGGCCAGATGGAAGCAGAACATAAGCTGAGTTCATCCCACAGTTACTGCTTTAAAACGTCTATCATTTTAACAACCAACAATAAGCCATTTTAAAGTTTTCACAGTTTGTCATGGATCTGGTGTCAGTCCCTCCCAGTGACTTTCATGACAGTTCTGTAAATGGGCAGAGGGTAAATGACAATCACAGAACGGGCAGCAGCATTCAGCTTCCGAGGACATTCAGCATAAACGCTTTCAAAACTCTGCCACGATGCTGTATATAGCCAGCTTTCTCCAACACAAATGCTTGAACAGAAGAGGTGCGTTGCCAAATGTTGGCATGGGATTTTATGTGTGGCAGTGTTATGTTTGGAAACGGCTTAATTTACACAGAGGAGAAATTTTGACCACACATGGCTACGCGAGTTCCTCTGGTGCTTTGTCACACAAACAGGCTTATTAGTCATGGTGCCTTGGCCACGTTCCAAATCAGATAGCTACTCCTAAACTTTTAATTGAATAGCCAATCAACTTCGTGCCCTTAATTGTTGTGTTGTGTCCTGTCCTGATATTTAACGTTCTACCATTGGCGTTTCACATTTAGATGAAATGATCCACATCAATCCACATAATCACTAAGATCTCATTCTTCAAGCCCAAACATATACGGCTGCAGTCAGTCTACAGAAAGCACAACTATGTACACAAGAAAATTCTTGCAAGATCAAATCTCAAGGGCTTCACATGTTTTACTGGGCCTGAAAAGCATTGCTAAATATTTTAGAAGTTATAAAAAATATTTTTGCACTGATTTCCCAACACTTAAGGCTTGACTGGGAGTAGAGAGGCAGAATTGTCGCAGGATTATCTGCTGATGCAAGTCCCATCTTTGCTTATTTAGTAACCTATTAAAAATACTCTAGTAGTGTTGGTTACACTGCTACTGAAAATAAATAAAACCCAAGCTATTCATCAATTATGATTACAAAAATGGAACCGCTCAGCTATGCATTTTGTTCATGAATAAAGCAGCCCATAAAAAATACAGGCAACATAAAATTGAATTCAATGCTAAATTGAATCTTTGTTCAGCTGTTAAGATCAACAGAAAGTTAATAACTTTAAACTACAAAATTCTAAAAATCTGGACACATTGCTGGGATGCTAACTGACCCCTGGTGATGTTGATGAATCATAACTCCCAGCCTTTCTGAAATTCCATTATGATAAACAGATAATTTTTCATTATTACAAGCCTTTTGTAAAATTACTTACAATGCCAGGGCAGTGTTTATGGTGGTATGTTTTCCATTTTGTTTTGATATTTTTCAATTATTCACTAGCAGCTTTTCAAGTTTTGAAGAGCAGATTATGAACTGCTTATAAAAGAAACAAGCTAAAAATAATGAGCTAGGTTTCATTGAATGGAGTTTGTTCAAAAAAAAAAAAAAAAAAAAGAAAAAAAAAAGGTGATAAACTGTTTTTGGCTAAGAGACATGCTGAAACTATTCAAATTGTGCACAGTGCCGGTATAGAGAAGCGCTCCATGAAGCCGTTAGGCAGTCATACAAGAATCTTGCAGAAAATCTTGCAAAAGGTTCAGGAACTTTGGCACCCTGTGCATTTTTGCTGATGTAAATTAAGAGGAACTCTTTCTATCTAAACAGGGAGACAGGCCTCTATTCTGGAATTAAATTCATTCAAAACAAGGAAAACCAACAGTCCCAAGCAACGTCACTTAGAATCGTAGAATATCCCGAGTTGGGAGGCACCCACAAGGTTCACTGAGTCCAACTCCTGGCTCCACACAGGACCACCACAAAATCAGACCCTTTGTCTGAGCGTTATCCAAACTCTTCTTGAACTCTGGCAGGCTCAGTGCTGTGACCACTGCCCTGGGGAGCCTGTCCCAGTTCCCGGTCACCCTCTTGGTGAAGAATCGTATCCTAACCCCCAGCCTGACCCTCCTCTGTCACAGCTCCATGCCATTCCCTCAGGTTGTATTTATTTATGTAAATGTTAGTCTATTTCCAATATATAACCTTCACAAAAGAGGCACTGTTTACTTAAGACATCATGATGTATTCTTTTTAAATTACCACTACTGCCATAATTTATGATAGCACAATGCAGAGGCTAGGTTTTTAAACTACACATCCAGAAACCAAGCTTTTACCTCTAGTTTCATCATATAGCTTTGGCAAGCTCAGTCACCTTTCCATACATCCATTTTGCCTCACTTATGTTGTCCACTCTGATTACTTAGCATAGGTTAGTAGGCTAAGCTTGAATAATGGTTACTTTAAAAAACAAAACAAAACAAAACAAAAAAAAAAAAAACAACTGATTTCCAACATCCTAAAATGCACCCATACAACTACTACTAAGGGCAAAGTTTGATAATCAATCGCAAAACACTTCAGCTGTGTGAAGACTTACAATGACTTTTCTGGAACAGTTCAGGCAAAATTACTCACACTAGTTTTCTAGCATAAAGCTTTGAGTTTTTAAAACTTAAACCCCAGCCCATTAATGCAGCTATAACTTACATGCACAGATATTCTGATGTACGTTGGTATCAACACTTCATAAATCAGTGCTGACTGCTGTTATGCAACTCAGCCTGTCCAAGGTCTGCGTTAGCATGTGTGTGGATAAATATATTTGCTTTGCATACACTGTCTATTTTAGCAAGAGAGTCTATTTTGATTACTTAGCCTTATACTTGTTTGAAAGCATAAGCTTACACATGTTTGAAAACTAATTAATTTAACGGGGCCCACACTGTTAATAGAGCAGAGAGAGGAAAAAGAATGAAAAGACAGGCCAAGTCTTAGAATGGAAACGTGCAGATGAAACTGCTGAGCAAAGGAAGGAGGCCAAAAAGTTGGAAAGAAAGGTCACAGGTTAGATCAGTATGAAATACCCACACAGGACAAGGTGCAAGAAAGCGTAGGATAAATAAGCTATACAGAAATATAGAGTTTGCTTTAGGAAATGCAGACTCATAAACATTCATAATCAGAAAATCATTCGTAATTTATAAAAAAAAAATAAATAAATAAAAAAAAAATAAAGAAATCCTGTTTCTAAACAAGCTGAATCTGCAGAAACTTTTAAAAAGGGTTTTGATGTCTAAAACAGGTCTGTTTAAAACCATCCAATTTAATTAGCTACCCCTTCTGCAATAGTTAGAAATGAAAATGGTAAAAACATCAGAATATTACTTAGAATGAATCTGACAGGTTTGTTTTTCTTACATGCCCAGAACAAGAAGTATCAACTAGTTGTTTGTACTGCAGAAGGTAAATTTGCACAATCTATTTCAGAAATAGTCAGTACCACAAAAACAGGCACCTTCCAAATCAGGTGTCATAACACGTCAAGTAGAAGATGACTTTCTATAGTTACGCATTTTCATCATTGCCCAATAACATTACTACTAAAATGCCTAAGGATCACAAAGACTATATTCAGCAAATTCCTCTACCAGCCTACAATTATTATGAGCAGTGTAATATTCTGTTCCTTTCTTCTCGGGCTTTTGAAATTCTGAGTCATTGGTACACGAGTTTCACTTCCAATGGCTTATTTGCGAATAAGTTAATTAAGTTAAAGTCTAAAACATTAAGATTTGAAACATATTGTACTGAATTGAAAAAAAGCATGTCTCATCAGATCACCTAGCTCCATCAACAGGGAACACAAACCAAAGTTTAAACTTATCCCTGAATTTGATTTTTTCCAAGGGTGGCACAGTTAGTCCACATGTCTTGGTACTACCGCACTTCCTCCCAGACAGTTTTAATTAGACTTCACTCAGGCTGGCATAACTGGTGTAAGCCCCGAGTTTCCTTCCTCCACCTCTCCACAGCCTATCAAGGCAGTCAGACGGATCTGCCAGTATTTTTCTTCTCTCCTCATTTCATGCTATTTGCTCATTTTCTCCTCCCTAACGAGGTTCAAAGCCTTTCTCAATTTTTTTTTTGCCTGTTGCCACCGTAACTTCATATCAACCCCTTAAAAGTCCTCTTGTCTTAATAAGGATATTGAATATAATACAAGTTACGTGAATACAAATATCTTTGGACAGCATTTTTCAATCAACATACAAAATAATAGCAATGCATTTAGAATCTGTCAGTGTAATAACAAAAGCATATGTGATAAGGAAAGCACTGTGCAAAGAATTCAGACAAACAAGCTTTCTTGATTACATTAAGATTTTGTCTCCTGTTATAAGAGACATAAAAGAAATTCAGATACACAGAGCCACTGCCATTTAGAAACAACAGCTTGAGAATGTTTTGGGCATGCATTTATTTTAGGATCAGTCACGTTATTTCCTTGTATATTTTTACCTTAGATTGATAATTTGGCTTTATAGATTAGTTTTTAAAAGCAGAAGGAAAATTTTTAATTTTCCCTTACCACTCATGTTATTATCTAGCTGAAGAAGTGAAGTGCATGGTGTGACCAACATTTGAGCCCTCTGTATCTTTATTTACATAAGTGAAAGTAAGTGGGAATTATACTGATGTAAATAAGAAAATAATTGGCTCCCAAGCCCTTTTCACATGAATCCCCGTCTTCCTAATGTCACCACTCAGGTCCCAAAGTTACAGCATTGACTAGAGACTACAGTACATCTTGCACAGGGACAGAAAAGCTGTTACTAATTGCAATTTCTAATGCAACGTTTTCTAACTGGTACTTGTTTCAAATAAAGGTTCAGGAACTCTCACTGTTCTTTTAAAGTCAATTGAGAGAGATTCACTAAGTTCACTAAGGTCAAGTTTGCTAACATAAGTACAGGAATAAGCAAAGATTGTAATAAATATCCATGTTTTGAGTGTTTATATTAAATAAAATTGATAGAAAACATCACATTTTAATGTGATGGTAATCTGCCAGAGCTTTGTAAAATCCAGGGGAGGATTCCCTAATAAGAAGTTCTGGAAAAAAAAAAAAAAAAAAAAAAAACTGCAATTGTTATTTTACACAAAAGAACAGATTATTATTATTTATGTGAGGTAGGAGGAAGGTCTCAGTCTTCACTAAGGTGTTGGACATATTGTCATAGATATGATTAATGAAGTACTAAAGTGTAGCTCAACATGCTTCTCATCAAAATGACAAGTTCTTTCTGCTGTCATTCACTGAAATTTTGCAGGGAAGATAATTTTCCAGTTAAAGAGTTCAGATGTAGATGAGATATAGTTTCTATCTGCTATCCAACACTCCTTCCAAAAAACAGGACCTAAGACTTTGAGAAAGAAATACAAGGAAGAATGGCCAGCACTAATAACTTTAAAAAGAAACAAACCAAAACAGCCTTGTCAAAGTAAGTTAGATTAGAGTCTGGGTAAAGCAAATTAACATGAAAATTATGATGCACAACAGAAAAGAAGGCAAAAGAATGGAAATTAGGAAGTGCCATTATTGTTCTGAATAGTAGAAAACATTGTTAATTTTACCACTGTACTTAATCCAGGTAACATACACAGTGTGGTGGGAAATATAAAATTAAAAGGGATGCATAAACTTGCCTGACCCTCTGCAACAACCACAACAAAGGAGTCTGAATCATTAGAAAATAGCTGGATACAGCATAGAAACAGTGAAAGAAGAGCCATCCCTAGAGCACTCCAAATAAAAGATGCGCTGTTCAGGGAATACAGCAAGTCTAAGGTGTTAGTTGTATTATGAACCTGGATCCCAAGGAAGCGTGGGGAAAAATTATAAGATTCAATATTTAAAATGTTAAAAATAAGTAAAGAACAAACAAGGAATGGAAAGTGCTTTTCCAAGACAAAAATAAAAAGTACAAGCTGCCTAAAGTAAAGCTTAGTTAGACCTCACTGAAAGTTTATTAAAACAACTGTTGAAAGTTTTTCAGTTACATGACTAAAAAAAAAAAAGGAAAGAAAATAAAAGAAAAATGTTCTCAAACTGGCATCCATATTACAGGTAACCTAATTAGTGCCCCCAGACCAAAATGGTTATGAGGGCATGGTTCCTGCAGTTATTAGCAGCATGTGAAGCAAGAGCTCAAGCAGAAGGACACAATATAATCTCTGTCCCAAACTGCTGATGGAACTGGTATTTGGAACTGAAGACTTGGTAGCAAATACTTAACAGTGTAGTTATGAATCCAGATATGGTGCCATATGACAGGACAATAGAAAATGTGTCAGGACTTAAAACAGGGTAATAAAAATAATAAGGCAACTAACAGCCCAGATACCCAAATGATTATCCATAATCTGCAAGGTTTTAGGTATAGACTTTAAGGGAGAAGATTAAACAAACATACACAGAAAAATGGAAAAGATGCTATTTGAATTTACCAGCAGAAGGTAATGCCAGACTGACTTAACAACATTTGGCTATCATAACAGGCTTTTTAGGCAAAGGAAGTGTAACTGACTTTGATTTCCGTGGTCTTTGGTAAACATTTGCTATGGTGCCTCAAAAGAGATTATTAGTGAAGCTGGAGGAAGTGAGGAATAATAGAAAAACCACAGAGAGGGCAAGAAACTTGTTCACAAGAACCAGAAAAATACAGCATTAAAGGAATAACTGTTTCCGAAAGAAAGTTTATTGAAAGTCTTTATGGATGAGTTTTAGAAGTGATGTCTGATGTTTTCATCCATAAACCTAGTGATGAAACCATCAGTATTGTGAATCCTCATCAGTACTGGTGAGTACTAGGTCACTACACAGAGGGAACCATGTGAACTTCCCGTGGAAACAATACAAATATTATGATATTTAATAGCACAATATGCAGCTGATCATCAGTAACAAAAGAAATAAAAAATAAAAAATAACAAAAAATCTACCCTAAGCTGTAAAATATAATTTAGAAATTAAGATAGACTTGCATATACAAGATGGCTATGAGCCATTAATATACCCATAAAAAAGGCAGGTTAAGTTTTAGTTTTAGAAGAGTTTTTTCCAGAAGAGTCAGAAAAATGTCAATGCCAGTTTACAATGTCACTAGCAAATTTTCAGCTGAGTGTCTTGTAAAGCTCTGGCCAAGAAGGAAACGGGTCCAAAGACGAATGGATGATCAAGAAGAAGGGAAAGTCTTCTGAGAAGAGACCAAAAGATTTTGGCTTATTTTGATGAGCGAAATGATGGCTCAGCAGGAGCATAATCACAGCATGTAAATGCATCAGGGAGATAAACACCAGATACGGAGAACCTAAATTAGCTAAGGACAAAACTGGCACACGAACAAATGGATATTAACTGTCTGTGAATAAATTTAGGTTAGAAATTAGAAGGTTTCTGATCATTAGACCAATCAAGATTTCCAATAGCCTTCCAACTGGAAGAGTGGAGAAAAAAAGAAAAGAAAAAAGAAAAGGAAAAAACAACAACAACAAAAAAACTAATTACTTTAAAGATGAAACAATTTATGAAAGACTTTTTATGACATGCCGGCTATGACAGCAGAAGACAAACTCTATAACCCAACCATACCCTCCTTATCTTCTTAAATTTCTCCCACTTCAGCAGAAACAGACCCTGACTCATGCTGAGCAAAACCAAAATCTTCAACTGCAAGAAGCCAAAAGTCTTCCCATTGTGGCTGAGGAGGGCTTGATTGTTTGCAGTGATCCTGTAACCTCCTACTGACAGAACAACGCAGGAGCTGACAAATTAGTCTCACTTCTCCCATTGCCCTACTCCAAAATGTCACAGACCTGAGCTCTACGCTTGGAATACGCTCTCCTAGTTTCCTGACTGAGTCTCCCACTCCGCTGAGCTGATAGTTTTGCTGTGTGTAAAATCTTAATAATCAGAGGAAGTCTGTTTCCTTCCCCCGTACAGCTAAACTCAATGGTTCATACTAGAAACACTGAAGCTTTTCCACATTTTATATTCATGTTCCAGCAAGCAGGCACTGAGAGTTTGGATTCACCAGCTGTGTTAACATGGTGTAACAGTAAGTTTAAATCTATTTTAATAACAGCCAAAGCGTGTGCATGAGGATATAATCAGAACCCATCAGGATCAGTAGAGGTATTTTCCCTGACCACAGCAGAGCTAAGTTACAGCTCATTTTCCATCCTACCACCAGCTTCCTTTTCTCTCCTGAGCTCCAACACCAAACATGATGGTGATTATTTAGAGCATAACACTCTTAAAGAAAAGAGCAGGGTACTTGGCTTTGCAGTCCTTCTCAGGAAAATCTACTGAGCTCACTTTGGGCTGTTCTATTCGAACTGATCATAAAACCACGTTTTAAAGTCAGTTCCATGTCTCTTCTGGTAGATTGAGTTAAAAAAATAATGATTTCTAGGTTAATTCAGATTCATAAAATTACTGCAAGATCTAATGACGGGGGTTCTTGTCCCCCTTCAGATCACGGTGGCTGTGATTTGCATCCCAACACCTATCTGGCAGATGGATGTCCATGAACACTCTCCATCACAACTTCAGAACAGCCTTGCAGCTCTTGGTTGCTAGCAGTTGCTGTGCTGCAGCTTACTGAGCATCACTCTGCTTCTCACATTTCAGAATTTCAGGAGTCATGCCAGCAAAAAGTTTCCAAATATGTGAGATCTCTGGATAATGGTTAGATATGCAATAGATACGCAAAAGCATATTGCTAAATTTACTTAGCAAGGAAATAGGATGGTTATTTAATGAGTTAACTACTTTTTCCTGCCAGTGAACATTAAATGAACTCTTATTTCCAAATTATATTAAGTAACGTTTGTTATAACATTTGACCAGGTGCTGATAAACTAGATACGCAGACCTCATATGTGTTGGTGGAAAAACAATTTTATAGCTGTCAAAGAGTAACAAAATTTCACTGCCCTTTTTCTCAGATAGTCACAGGCAAATATCAGAAATAAAGTTTCAGATAAAATTTCCAAGCTATTGACTCAGCCTCGTTAATCACCACAGAAAGAACTGTACGTGCTGATTGCTGCATGTATATTGTGTGCATTTGTTAAGCTACAAACATGCTAACTTTATGTGACAGTACAAATGAAACTATTTAGTGTTGCTCCTTGCACACAAACTTGCTCAAGTCCTGTCCCGTGTAAGCGTCATTTGCAGAATTAGGGAACAGAAGTATTGCTACTGAGGTGGCCAACCAGACGCAAACCAGAAAGACTAAATACATAAAGTTTGTCAGATGGCTAAAATACATGCACGTAGTGTGCCCAGTCGACAATTACAATTAGCTGAAAATCGGTAAATATGGGAATAGACGGTTTTTTACTGACTTTAGCAAAGCTCTGTTCAGAAGGACATAAGGTGGCTTACACTGGTACACGTCTAAACAATACACTGTTTTCCAACTAGCCATCTCATCTGAGCTAAGTGCCTCTTGATATATCGCTGCCAACAGGTGTTCTCTGATGTCCAGTCTTTCCTGCTAGATCATCAGTTCTAACAACTAAAATCCTAGTTAGGATTTCAGCAGAGAGGAAAGCATCGCTTTGCCTGCATAATCTTTTAGACAGTGGTCAGCAGGGAGTGTAAAAGAAACACATGTACACTCAGTTACAGGTGAAGAATTAGCACGGCTATATTTTCGCTGTGATATAGCAGATGGTTTTATTTTGAAGCTAGTGAGATGGCAGCACCATGCTCACTTCAACCTCGAATTACAGACGTACCTATCAAAGACCTGCTAATACCTTGTTGAATATCCTGATAAATTTGTTATTCAGAGACAATTATGCTTCTACATTTTTTCATGCTCTTTTTTGTTTTTTATATGTAGGACTTCTTGACAGGCTATAGGATCGCTCCTTAAGAGTTCCTCGACACTTTTCATTTGTTTCTCCTCAAATAAGAAAATCCACTCCATAAAAGACAAAATAAATATATTGTAGGCATACACAGAATAAAATCTGCTTATACTTACAGGTTCCCACTAATAGGAGAAATAGCCATTTAAGATCTCTGGTTACTATTTGTTTCGCTTCAGTTGCAGTTTGGGACAGCCCATTAGAATTTGTGTTGATGGGCAATAAAATAATTTATGACATTTCTGAAATATGAGAAGCATAATTTCAAACCAGGAAATTTGTCACAGACTTCTGTTGTCTGTCGCTTTCTTATTACTGGTACAGGATCACGGCACCATGCACTAATACTACCAGATTCCTTTAAAAAGATGCTATTCTGCCTTCATCTCTGCCCTGCCCACTGAAATCCTGGTTCCAGTAAAATCAATGAAAACAATACCATTAACTTCAGTGCAATCAGGATTTTATTTAGAATCTTTCACAGCAGGAAAAATTGTTTTTGTCTCAAAGTAGTTTTAAAAAGGATATCTTCATTTTGTGGATGCTGAAAAATAACATACCTAAGTAGGCTAAATTCCACTTGGGGGATTTATACTTGTTTACACTCCATTGGTAAGTGGTACATTATGTACTTTCTGCATGAATAGATGAAGGATTAAAATACCTATTTTAAAATCCGAAGGGTTTTCAATATGATCTACTCTATGAAAGAGGCAGGTTCCATTGCTTTTAGGTCATTTTCCCCCAATAGGTTACATGAGAAAAGCACTCCACTTCTGTTAAGCAGACTTTTGGGAAACTGTCGTTTACTGACTGGATTTTAAAAAGGCAATCTGTGACTCTGATTTGGGGAAAAAAAACAGAAGTTTCAAGACTTCAAATAATCAGTTGGGTGTGGGAACCACACACAGGGCCAGCCCTGCCTGACAGCGCAGCCTGGGGGAAAGGCACCAGGCAGGACGCTTACAGCAACTCAAGTTGGTTTTCCCAACAAAGCTGAAGTTCTCCCAAGCCTGCATGTGCCAGATCTTAAGTCCTTCACTGGAGCTGCACTGGATCTCATTGGTTACAAACCATTAACACTGGGACCAATTCCGAATGCACTGTGTTTTGTTTCGGTTTTAATTTTAATGCGAGTTCTGTCCAGTAACTTTCTGGATCCATGGGCACAAAGAAGTAACCTCCCGTGGTTACGGTGCTACAGAGGGACTGGGGGTTACATTCCTGCTGTGCCATTGACACAGCTTTTCTTTATGAACTTGGACAAGGCACTTACTGACTTTGTGCCTCTGTTCTCCATCAGTAGGACAGGGATAAAACCACTTCCATCCTCTAGATGTACTAAAAGATATAGAAGCACACATCCATGCAGTTACGGAAACTTACGTTGATTTTATATTCTGATAAAAATGAACAACCATCTTTAAAATAACCTTTAGATTCGAGTCCAAGCTTTTTCCCAAATTTCACACAACTGAGTGTACCAGCAGTCATGGGCTGGATGGCTCCAACCCCACAGGGAGGAAGAGGAGCCTCATTCTGCACCAGGCATGAGGAGCGCAGTACCAGAGCAGGGGGGCAGAACTTAGGAGCAAACTTTGTTGAACATGGGGTTCAGTGGATCAGGAGCCCCCAGTGGTACTAAAACTAATTGGTTTGCACCACTGTGTCCTGGTGTAATCCCAGCTGTGTCTGACTAATCAACTGTAATGCAGCCCATCTGGTGCATTACTTCATAACTGCTGTATACTCTGTAATAAAAGATAATAAAATAATTCCTATAAGCAGGATAACACCGCAAGCCCAGCCTTGATTTGCACTGATCAGTTTGCTGCAAGGGGCACACGAGCAACTGATTCAGTCTTCAGGAGTAAGCCAACATTCTTATAAAGAGTTCTCAGTTTTGAATACGCTTTTTATTTAAACTGTGTGAGATGTAGGCTCCTGCTTGTCAAATCCCTGACCAGCTCTCAAGGGAAGATCATCAACCTCTCAACGAAAGTGGATAAGGAAAGAGAGTTGGATCTCAGTTCCCTTGCTTAGGATTCTTGTTTAGGAGGAGGAGGGAGTCCTATTCCCCCCCACACAGCACGCTGCTTTTAGAGCTACTACCTTAACGATCATGCTAAAAATTGTCTGCAGTGAATCTCAGAAATGAAAAATGGAATAAAATCGGATAGAGATCTTAAGATGAATGGAACGGATCAGTGCCAGTTGCTGAGCTGTCCCTCAGACATCTGCAGAGACCCTTTTAGTTCAAGGGATGGCAGATGTAATTATAAGAGAACCTGATGCAAGATATTAGAAATAGCAGCTAAACAGCATATACCATGGATCAATATCGAGAAGCTATTTAGCAATAAAAGAAAAATTTCATTTTCACCAAATGCTGAAATACAAAACATGCTGAAAACATCCAGAAACCATTAAACCCAATCATTTTAAGAGAAAGCTGCATAATTGTTTTTTTAGGAAGAAAGAAAGAACAGAGGGCACCACTGCTGGCTAGGTATTTGTTAATTTTTCATGTGAATTTATTGCATATGTAAGTGATTGAATTAGTAGCACTGACAGGAACCCAGGCACCGTAAAAGCTTCCTGATACTGACACAGCACTGCTCAAGCCGTACAGTCCTGACCATTAGCAATACCGCTGTCGAAGCCCCGAGCCTTTCTCTCGAGCAGAGGCTGCAGAGCACACTGGACTGGAGTGAGCAAGGTATTGTTTCTGCGATGTGAATTTGCAGACATCCATAGCAGAGGCTAGGATGAGACCACTACACTTTTTTAGATCAATGACCTCATTTGGACTCTGATGCCAGGCTCCAGGGAAGAAAGGCCAGTGCAAGCTAATAACATGCTACCAAAATATTGCAAGGTAAGTTTGGGGGGAAATGTCAAAAGGGTTTTGTATTTTGTGATAGAGAGACTAAACAGTCAGCTGCATAAAAGATACAAGGGAGAGAAATTGGACTGATTTCCCACCTTGAGAAAAGCAGGGCATTTCCAGACACTCAGAGGCTGGAAATCCTGGAGCAAAATCCTGATCTTCCAGTACATCACCGAGACATAGATTGCTTCAGAACGGTGTGGCTTTGAGAGCAAACTAGGGAGATGTAAATTGCATGTCTACTAATTTAAGCATGCAAGTCTACTGCCAAATATTACCATCTAAAAGGAATATAGGTATCATGGCTGCTATGAAGCCCCTGGGGAGGCTCGTAACCTTTGGGATCCCTTCCCTCCCTCCCTGCAATGTATTAACCTTTTGGCCACGTCACCGCGTGGATCTAGGTAAAGAAATCGTACACACAGACACTCATAGCCGGGGAGCGGTAGAAACTAAACCGTGCAAAACACAGGACGCAGGATGTTGTGTTGTGTGGATTCAGTATGAAAATCTTACCTCCAAGAATAGACACAAATATTTTAAAAATAAATTTCAGATATATTATGAATGTGTGCAAGGACATCCACAGCGAAATATTTCACTGCTGTCTTATAAACTTTATTCCTGTAGGGTCAGATTGTGACAACTAATAAGAATGAAATATGACATTTCTCTAAGAGTAATACTGCCGGATTTAATGGTGCTACTAATGGAGTAAGATTTTCCTTGGAGTAAGGGTGCCATAAAGCGGCCCTCAGCCACCACATCCTGTTTACTTCTTGTGGTTTATTCTCTAGAGGAAATGTATTTCTTTCACTTGAAACTTCTGCTTGTTACCCGAAAAAACATTGCTTATTATTTTCCTTTTCACACCGTTCATCCACACGAAAGGCATTGCTTTCTAATTTAATCGTTTCACATGTCGAGGAGCAAAAGAACTATTGTTTTGTGATTAACAGAGGGGTAGAGCTTCTCTTAACATGTTCTTTCTCAGTAGGTCCAGACAGTCTCTTCTTAAATTTAATTTAGATATCATTTATAATTCATTTGAACAATTTTAGTCACTTAGTAAAGTTACTTCAATATTTTCCTTTTTATTGAAAGTTATTGAACTGCTGCAAGCAAGGTATTTGTTCTGATGAATTTCTACATGGTTCATCCCAAAGGAGAGACTACAAAACACAAAAGACCCCCAGATTAAATTCCAATCCAATTTAACAGCTGCAAGGGAAATGAGGAATAGTTACTCTAGAAACTCAGTGTCATAGTAACATGAAAAATGAAGTTGATCATCCCGAAATTTTAACTAGTTTAAGCTTTCTCCGAAAGACAAGTATTACCCGAGCAACTACAGTCAAAAGTAGGCAGAAGCTCCCATTAAATGACAAGACTGAACCAACGGCAAGATTCATGAGCTGGAGTTAAGATATAAATTATATAGAAATACACCAAGGTATACACAATTAGAGGTAAAATTAACAAATGTTTTTGACATTTGGACACACTTGAAATTAAAAAAGTAAATAAATAAAAAATAAAGGGTTCTAATCCATGGGCAGATTTTAAGGCTAGAAGGATCCATTTATTGTCAGCTCCTATGAAATGTAACCCAATCCAGGCTGATGAACTTCACCCACTTATTCAGTCTGAGAGGTCATAGTTTGAATTGAGCACATATATTCTGGAAAAGCATCTAGTTTAACATTAAAGACTAAAGTGATGGGAGATCTCCTATCACTTGCTCAAGTTATTCCAGTACTAATTCTTTAAGTATTAATTTGTTAAGTATTCCTAGGGAGTATTTGCAACATGTTATAACAGTTCTTTCATACACATACAGAATACATTAGAACTTATTTTACAAAAATATAGAAGGCTTTTGTTTTTAGTTGTTGTTGCTTGTTTAATATTCTCAGGTAAGCTGAATTATAATGAAAATGTTTTAAATTATATTTATAGGCATGGATAACACACCTAACTCAGTCAGGAGCAGTGTAAATATGGACATGAAAGAATGAGTTAAAAGTCTCTATCTTCTCGTTGCCAACACAGCATTTCAGTTCACTTACAGTGGACAAAAGTGGCAGTTGGAGGAGCTGGAGGAAGAACCCTCCAGGCAGCAGCACGCTCTTGCTATATATGGCACAAAATCATCTTACATTGTAAAAGTTTCCATTGCCTTTGGAGGGACTGGAACTTCACCTCTAGTCTTGTGGAAGGAAATTGTGATAAACTTTCAAAAAAAGGCTGGGTCAAGCAAAAGGAAGGCTGCTTTGTAGAGCAAACTTAAAATTTATTTGTGTATATATGTCAAGATATTCCTGTATATTATTGTAAGCAAAACAGTGTACCTACTCTTAGGCAGCTTAATCACACATCTATTTTAGAATTTTCTTGGAAGTTCCCTGCAATAAGAGAACTTTTTACAGTCCAATTAACAAAATAGGGAGTGACAGTCTCTAAGCCTGAAATCACTTCCCACTAAGAATAATCTAGACAAGACTACAGATAAAGAACTCATCTTTTCCTTATACATGGAAAGGAAACGAAGTTATTTACCAAAAAAAAAAAAAAAAAGTTATTTACAAAAAAAAGTTTGTATTCACACTCAGAATGATTAAAGAAGAAAATAAAAAAGACAAAGGTGTCTGAACTTGTCAGTAAAAGAAATAGGTTAGCATATGTCCTGATTTTGGTAAGAATGATCAATATTTAAAGACATTAAACAGACTACAGTTGGAAACAATCCTCTCATGGAGAGAATGCAAGAAGTCAAGACCAGAGTAAAGCTGTAAGTAGGAATTGCATTGATTCTGGTAAATCAATATTACAAAAAACACAAGTTAGAAGAGCAAATGCGTTGATTCAACTAACAATCTCTTATTTCCCTGTTTAGTGGAAAGGAGAAATACTACGTGCAGTGCCACCACCCCAAACTGCTTATCACTTCTGATAACCAAGGCAATACTGCCAGCAGTTACAACACTAAGTCTGTTCCATGCTTTCCAATTATTTTCAGTGGATGCATTTCTGTCCTGTTCATTCCATGAAGGTATTAATTATAGGAATTCCCTTCTCCTAATCTATTTAGGTGCATGGTAGTAATTTCTCTGTAACTGATACCAAAATAGAGTGCACTGATTTGGAAATGTATTGTGTACAAGGGGGTCAGAAATGCAGTGACCTTATCTGAAAAATACTTTACTAAGTGTTTGAATATTTACCTGAACTACTCAGTCAGGAGACACTAAATTAGAGAAGCTGTATATTTTGGAATTGATGACTTCTTACTTTGTTATTATTATTACAGAAACTATTCATTATTAATTCAAACCACAATACATCTACCATATATATATATATATATTTATTGCTGGATTAAGATTGAAGGGATGTTGTTGCTATTTCCTCATGACAAGTAGAAGGCAACAAATCCCTCTATAGGGACTAAGTAGCTAAATCAACTTGTTTACAAAGCAAAGCTTACTTAGTTTATTTAGAACAGTCTCAGCAGACCCAAGGTAGTGCAATGAATCTCTACCTGGATCCTGGATGCTGTCAGATTTACTTCATTAAAACAGCTCCTCACTTTGAATTCCTAATGTTTTGACCAATTATTTTTTCTCTCCTAAGTATTTAATTTATCCAGCAGCAAAAAGCTGATACTTAATAATTCACCAACAATATTATGTGCCTGTACCTTTCCCTTGCAGCTGTATTTACTCAAAACAAAGCTATTCAAATAAGCCTTAATCAAGACATATCATGCTATCATGCTGTGTTTGTACAAATCCACTTAGTCCTCTTCAGCTGGGAGAATCAGTAGTGAAGCCCCGGACCAACAAGCGGCAGGGCAAAGTGGCACTGGGCAGACCTGGCCTCCTCCCACAGCAGCCACCCCTGTGCTACCAAAACGTGGCCAGTGATACCCAGAGCTCGCAGCTGGATCCACACTCGAGTCTTTGTCCTGCACTGCAGTCGCTGAGAGCTGGTGACTCTGGTCATGGCCAGCAGGTCCCTGGCAGCAGTGCCATGTAGAGAGCAGGGCCAGCTGTTAGCTGGGATTTCATGGGGAAAGACATCTCTTTTCTTAAGCTTGCTTTATTACAACTAGGGGTTAAATTATATTTGAAACTATCAGAAATAGTTACTGAAAGATAGACTCATGTAAAGCTTTATTAATAACTACAGTGTGCTAAGATCTTGCTTAACTAAAGCCCATCTCCTGAATACCACACAGCAGTATTATTTAAATAACATTTTGACAATCCAACAGATCAAGTTATATTGAAGAGTTCTCACAGTAACCAAATGCAGTACATTAATAGCACAGATAGCATCTGAGGTACTTGCGATTCCCCCGTATGTCAGACTTGCTGAATTCTGCCACGCTACCCAATATAACTCAATTAACGCTGACTTCATATGTGTGTGCACCAACAAGCTGCAGCCGTATTTCGGAAAAAGATCATTTTACCGAGCAATGGCGCACACACTTTAAACCGCATTGAGTCCCCCTTCAGTCCCTTACCTCCCACAAAAAGAATTTAAAGTGCTTTCTGCATGAGGAGTGACTGAGAGCTGAGGTTATTTCAGTGCCTGAGCCTTCCCAATAGACTGAGCAGTGACCATACAGCAAACCAACAGACTTCTGATGGCCCCAGGGAGATGGCTTGAACATCCAACCATGAGACAGAATCTATTATCTCCTTGAAATTGTGGAGTCTTTATATTTTATGCCCTAAACACTAAAAAAATACCGTGGGCAGATGCCAAAAGAAAGGCAACAATTTTCAAAAACATTTCACGGTAAGCTGTGACAGTTCTTGTGGGAACTTTCTGGTGGTCGGCATCGATCTGACATCGGAGCCCGGGACGAGTGGGCAAGGCCGCGACTGCTGCAGCTCGTGCTGCAGAGGCTGTGCTGTTCTGTAACTTCTTAAAACAAAGCTTTGTGTGTTTTATCATTATGGCAGTCTGAACTTCGAGCCTCCTGAGCAATTTCTCACTTTATCTAAAATGTGAAATGTATTTAATATTTTTTTTCCTGTAAAATTGGTATTTATGGCCCAATTACTACAGAGGATAATGGGAGCCTTGTGGGAAATAAAGCTATTTGTGTAAGATGATGAGGGCCCTTTTACAAACAGCATACTTTGAACACATTCAGCTCTATGGCTACATTTACTTGAAAAAAATGTTTATTAACCTATGTGACTACCACTCTGAAAAGGCAGATTTGAGAATAAACCATAAAAATCAGCCACAATCAGATTCCACATGAGGTATAGATCATTTATGTATATAAGAAATAAAGAATTGGACTTTTCGCTGTAGAAAATTTGTATAGCTGTTACCTCAGGCAAAGAAATGCAGGGTTAGACAGAATCATTGGAAGGTCACAGAAACAGAATGCAAAACCGTTTCCACTCTGACTTCCTACCAGACTTACAATGAGAAAATATTTAGTGATATCCTAAAAATTGGTAGAACTGTAACTTCTACGTAATAAGAGCTCTCTTGTCCCCAGAAAATCAATAGCTGCTTCTTCATTAGAGCTAATCACTAAGGCTAAAATTCTAAGTGCATTTTGGCAAAGTTTTATTTTATATTTATATATATTTTTTATACATAGCCATAAAAATAAAATTAAACAAGACATTACTGCAAAGCTAACAGTAAACACCAGAATACTGTCTCCAAATTAATTCCCAAAATTCTTGCTCTGTTTGTATGGACTTCAATATTTTCTTAGTAACCCTTCAACCTTGAATATGAACCAAAGTGCCATGCTAGAAATCATCCCATTTGCACCACAAAGTTAGCAAATCGGCAATTAACATTTTAGACATATTTATTGGTACATTGTCAGCCCCGCACATACCAAAGATCTTTTATGGGGATTCCAAGATACTTGAAAAGCCCCAGCACTCTGGAGGCTATTACCGCACACGTATTCTTCATGCCTATGAACACAGTCCTGTTTTCTGAGGTTCTCCATGACTTGGTTTCTCTCCTTTTAAAAATAGTTTATAGGGACAGTACCCAGCCTCCCTTATAGAGATCTATCACGTGGCTAAGTTTACTGATGCCTGTCAAGCGCTTCTAGATATTTGGATTAAAACAAACAACAAAAAGTGAAACAGAGAAATGTACTGGAATAAATTCTGTCTTAGTTTAGCTCATCCTAATTGCCAGAAAATATTCTATCTTTCCCAAAATGTATGCAGGGGAAGAAAGAGGCTACCCCCTTTGTATATACAAAGCACAGATTTTTTTTTCATATGTTGGTAATGAAAGTTAAAATGAGATTCCACATGGCTGCAAATGAAATTTGTCACCTTTTCTCCTCTCCCTTTTTATGGCATCACACACAATGCTTTTCTGACCCGTCCTGAAGCCTTTTGTGTGAGAATTAACTTCTCAGCTCCACTCCCTGCCTTCCAAACCTACACAAAAAGCAGAAATTGCCTGCCTCAATCACTCTTCTATCTTCACTGTTTCTTTTTAGGAGTCTTTCAATAGCGACACCTTTCACCACTTCACTTACTGCACACACATGAAAACGGGATCAATACGAAGCCATAAATGACCTGGTTGGTGTGGGCCCATGCTACCTAGCATGATATATTTTGTCCATCGCTGTCCCATTGCAGCTATATTATGCTTTTAATATTGCATTTTAAGAAAATGGCATTTTAATGTACAGTGAAGTTTCAGACTGCTTCATTCAGGATTTTTCTTGGATATTGTCTGCATCTTGAAATAGTGGAGATGGCTAGCTATTATGTAATAACAAGATAGTATTTTTGAGGCATAGGACAGGAAATACTAAATCTTGCATCATTAAAAACTCTTCTGTACACACAGACCATGAAATAAGCCCAAGAAGAACATGTATGTGTATACTAAGAAAAAAAAGTCTATTGTTTCAGCACATCCACCACAGGGATGTGTGGGAAAACAGCTCAACCTGTTAAGAAACAGCTCACATCAGCACTTTCTGCAGTGTGACCTAGCTACTTCATCTTATTGAGCTTCAGCGTGTTTTGCTGGCTGGCAGTAGTGAGCAAAGAGACAGAGAAAAACAAAACGAAAGTTGGGACGAGACATTAGCTTGAGAAAGCTCTAAGGGGAACCTCTAACTCTGTTTCTCCCTGACTTGCAGGTACCCACCAGTGAAGTGCAAAAGCCTTCCCATTTCCCACATATACATATAAGAAAAATTAAGTTGTATAAGATTGCGTCTTTAACAAAAGTATATGGGGAGTCTCAGTCTAGATTCTAACTGATAACACAGATACAGAGATGTGTGGTCTCTCTGAAGTTTTCTGGGGGATTCAGGCCCCTGGATAATGACGAGAAAGACCCCACTGCTTCTGTTGTCCTCTGGATATGTTAGAAACATGAGTTTCCAGTGCCTTTACCTTTTCCATTCTTACCACTATCCCCACAATGACTTAGAAAAAAAAACAGTGACAAACCCAAGCACTAAGTACACACACCACCTCGTTTGTATGCAGGCAAGGAAGTGTGAGCCCAATGGCAGGCAAAGAGATGTGCCCTAAAACACCCACTGGAGTAATGATGTGTGGCAGCAGCAAAGGGATGGCTCCTGTCAGAAGCTGGGATGCAACCACCCAACCACGCTCAGGCTGCAGCAGAGAGAAGTGCTGTGCTACTCTCTTACATACCTAGTGGCTCGGTCAGTATGGTATCTAAGTTATTCTTCCTTATTCCCAGAATGTTCCTGGAAATTGAGGCATTAGTATTACCTCCATGTTGTAAGCTGTAAAAAGCAGAGAAAGGAGTCACTTTTCAGTTGTCTGTGGGAAGCCCATAGCAGATTGCAAGTTAAAGCTGAATTTGCATTCCCAAATTTTAGTACCTAAACTACTTCCCTAGGCGCCTTTGAAATCAGCAGGCTCCCTCTGAGAGCAGTGCAGGCTGTCCCTCTTTCTATTGCAGTTAAGACAAGTGCCTGGTGTAGGTTTATGCAAAGAGCTGTCCACTGATTTCAGAATCCCACTCACTAACGCCACCTTTTTTCTACATTCAGTCCCCTCCCTCTTCCAAGAGGCAGTGCCCAAAGGAAACACGGCATTTGCAGTTCCACTGAGCCCACACCGTGCGTGCGTGAAGCTGATCTACAGAAAAAAAGTCCTCCTTCTGCAGTGCCCCACGAAGCAACAATTTGTCTGACAAATTCGTGCTTTTACAGCACAACTGGAACACAAACCAATTTGCAGTCAGCAATTTTAACCAAATGAACAAGTTACATTTCCCACTGCAAATCTTAACATTGACACCTCCTCATTGTGATGCTGAGCTATAAGGTAATTGTACCAGAAATCTTCACGAAACACATTGTCTACCTGCTTTAAAATTGGTTCACACAATAAGAAAAGACACTGAGGATAATCCTGAGCTATGGTCAGACAAAGTGCAGCTTTTTTCCACCCCTCGCATCTAGGAAGCAGTAATATTATTGTAGCCTCAAGAGCTTTCAAGTTTCATTTTACGAAATTCAACTTATTTTTAAAATAACAGCTCATACATTGTTAACAACCTGCAGCCAGCTCTCTGAGCACACAGCCTGAGAAAGTAAGCTAAAATCTGTTACCCCACAGGCTCTGTTTCTACTAGTATGCTAGAGAAGGTCAGGAAAAGTTTCTGAGCACGGGGCTGTGACTGCCTGCACTGCCAGGCTGCCGTAAGTGTCCCTGCCGTGCCTCTGCCCATTCCCATGACATCGTGCAGATGGTTCCAGACACAGCTTAGGAGGGGACAGAGGACACTGACCTTTGCCAGTGGTTGTCCAGTTGCAGGCTGGTCAGGGAGGGTCAGGGTTTGGCAGCATGGATGCTGGTTAGTTCCCATGCAAGGAACGGGTCCTGCGGGCAGCCAGGAGGTGGACTCAGTGATCCTTGTGGGTCCCTTCCAGTCCTGGATGTTCTATGGCTCTGGGACCGAGGCATGTTTAACTTAACAGACATAACCAGAGGCACAAGGAACCCTCAATTCCACACAGCAGACTAAGTCCAAGCAACACGTACTTGAGAGGAACAACCTGGCTCCAAATACCCACAGCTCCCTCAAGCCACTCCGCTCTCAGCAGAAAGCCAGGCTGCACGTCCTGGTTTCATAAGCCCTGGTTCCAGCTGCGTGGCACACAAAGCTCTGCACCGTGAACAAGAGCACTACGACCACCCAGTCGGCTCCGCAGGTAACACAAAGCGAGGAATTCGACACTGATTCCCCAGTCAAGTCTAAGAGCGTGTGTTCAGAATACATCTTCTAGGAGCCAAGAAACATTAAAGACAGCAAGAGACAGACAAAGCTGCCGCACTTGGTGCGCTCACAGTTAAACAGTATGCAGCACTTCAAATGTGCACAGTGTATTTTCAGCACTGTTACCTGCTTTGTCTAATTACTGTTTTTCCTAATTGTATAACCCGGCACTAACTGCACAGTAATAATTACTTAGGAAGAAGCTTGTCATAGCCAGGAGAGAGAGAAGGTACTTTGCTTTAATGTCTCCAAGTGTGAAGATGCATTTATAGAAACGATGGCATGCTCACTATGCACAAATATCCAGAATTATCTGAAAAGGAGCAGTCAGCAAAGGGCAGGTAGACTATGCTGACATCTCCGGGTGATGCATGTTTCTCTGTCTTAGCCATTATCAGCACTTTCTTTTGCCAAAATAATAATAATAATAATGCTTTCTGAAAAATTTGCTAGGAAATTTAATGATTGTTGCAGATTTGCACTAAGAATTTGTTCAAGGTACCTTTTCTTCAGACCAGGATAAGGGGAAGGTTTAATCCTCACACATTCCTTTCTCTGGAAAGCACCGACCTGATGTAAACATTTGAGATTTAGGACAATGAATTTTTACAAAAAACATATCTGTAATAGACTATAAAAATTGATTATATTTCTCTCTAAATACCTGCATAAATTCTAAAAGTGAACTAAGGACATCTGGTATTCTTACCAGTTATCACTAGATCATCCTTTCTGTGCCCCATCACCCTCCTCAAGTTTTGTAAGGGATGATCATTTGGGGGTGACTTCCAGGCAAGACTGAACTTCACTCTCACGAATTGATAATCCTGACACCAACCCAGCCTTCTTCTAAAAACAAACAACAAAACAAACGAGCAACAAGCTGTCCAAGGGGGGCAATGTAATTTAACATTGTTGGGAACATCCCTGCTCTCAGAGTTGCTCCTGCCAAACTCTCTTCCCTGCTGATGGAAGTAGCTGGGTTCTTCAGGTGCCAGCAGCATGAAATAACAGAACTATTGAACTACTCTAGCGTGGAGCATGACATCAGGTCTGTCACTGCAAGCCAGAAAATCCATCAAATTGAGTCTTTGTTCCCTCGAACAGTCGTTTACTACAGATCATTGAGCTGCTTATTTAATATTTATGCAAACTCATCGTGATGTTGTGCTGGACCACGTTTAAGAGGCAATCTGGGCAAAGAGGACTGAGATCCTAAGAGGCCAAGAAGGATCCTAAATACATAAACAAACATTTCTTTCTACTTCGGTTTTATGACCAACCTCATTATGCAGGAGCTTTGGACAGCTCCCACAAATGTTTTTTTCTGAAAGCCTGCGTGAACCCAAGGGGGTGCCGCTCCTGTTAATGTCCAGACCGACACGGAGGGCTTCTAGAACTAGAGCAACCTTTGCACATCAAAACCCAATTTGCATGGTATTACAGAAGCACTGCTGGTATTACAGGAGCACTGCAGTGCCGCAGCATAGCATGGGCACAGGTGGCTGGATGCAGTTTGGAACAGGTGGGTGCTACTAGCTCAGCTCAGAAATTATCAAAGGCATGCAGAGCAGCTCAGATGAACTTGGACTGTTATACAGAGGACAGAAGAAAACAAACGGAAGCCCTTTTCCTTCTTGTTCAGCCCAGTCCCCTCAGGGAAGTTTGTCGAGATAGATCCGAACCCCATCACCTAACTGCAGTTTCTCAGTTTCCACTCCAGCACAATTCACTGGCAGATTTCTAAATGGGAAGCCCAGTACAAATCCAACTGCCTTCCAAATTGGCCTGCTTGGCACAGCAACCAAAATTGTCAGGTGCCACATTGCCAACCCACCTAGGCCTTACACAACTAATGCCACCGTGGGCTCCGCACTTTTATAAAAGCTACAAAAGCCATAATTAGTATTGGCTCAAACTATTTATGATGCCATAGGATTGGATCAGAATCTGTGCTATTTGATCATTTGGTTTTGATCAGAACTCACTTTCGGGAAGGCAAGGATGAAAGATAAAAGAAAGGAAATTCACTTTGATCAGGAGTTGCTTTGCATAATCTTGATTACAGGACTTCATCACTATTTGCAAACTGTAGCAGCGGTATCTGGCTTACACCAGCCTGAGTAATTTATAAATAAGCTAAGCATAAAAATAAAATCCCTTTAACTCTTGAAATTTTAGAAGTATTTGAGATATAGATAACGTTGCACTAACACTTTCTCCCTTGGAGTTATTGCATCGATTTTATTATTCCTGTCGTGTTCTGTTTAATTGGATAATAGCTGCAGTCACATTATTGCCTTGTAAGTACGTACAAGCACCTAGCAGTGTTTACCAAAGAACTCCATATGCCTTCCTGCTTAAATGGGAACATTATATTGTGAACGTGCAGCAAAGGGTGACAAGTAGCTCCATGAGTGCTAATCACAAGGGAAGGACCAGAACACAAAGGCTAATTAATGAGAACCCTGATATCTGACCATGGCATTGGAAACATCATGGCTAATAACAAGAGGGAGGACTAAAAGGGGACTGCAAAATAGCACAGTGCTTGCTTTAATAGCACAAGGTCTCCTCTTGACTTCTCCTACAGTTGCTAGCCATGCCCCATCTTTTTATATATTTTTTTCTTTTTTATGCTCATTGGATTAAAATAATAGGGAACAGAGAGGAATGAGTTATATGAGTATAGGTGTTAACATCTGAGCTTTCCCTACGCACGGTGCCTGCATTTATGCCACGACACATCAGGCTTCCAGGTCATGAGCCAGGCAAGCACAGCGTTTTGCTTCCTGACCTGGCAGAATTCATGCAGAACAGGGAGGCAAAGTACAGTGACCATGGACTCAACTCCATCTGTTTACTCTAGGTCAGGAGAGGTTCAAATTTAGGTCTAGGTTCAAATTTAAAGTCAGTCAAATCTCTCTGCAACTCCACTGATTTCTGAAGCTTGTCGTTAACATCAGGAATAGATTATAAACATTTCTTTTATTAACACGTCCTAGTGGGGGATCTTCAAAATGTCAGCCTTGTTAATCTCTGATCCGGGTGAGGCGGTGTCAGCACTCACCAGGACAGCACTTTATTCACCATCGTTTGTAATAAAGTTAAGATTTTATTATAAAATCTGAGACAAATGTCACTCAAAGCTCTCATAGAGGAGTTATGAGATGCTGGCATTGCATAACTCAGTATAAGCTTGATTTGCTTCAGCTGAATACTTGATAAGTAGGGGAACCCTTCCCAGAGGGCTGACAATCGTCTCTCCCAGAAAAATTGGGAGAGGAGAGAAGGGCTGCATAAATATGATTTTTTTCATTACATTTTATTAACAAATCCAAAGGAATGATGCCTTTTAACTGAGGGAATACGCAGTAGACAACACATCAATAAGAGGTATTTGCTTGAAACCCTCCAGCATACAATAAACATGCTTCTAATCTCTTTACCTGCCAGGGATTCTTTTTATTTTTATTTTTATTTTTATTTTTTCTTTCCTATTCTTTTTTAAAATCAGCAATACCAGAGTCTAGTTCAACTCAAACCTCTAAGAAGGAAACATATCAGCACTACCAGGCAGCGTGTGAAATTATGCTCTTCTAAGCAGTTATGCTCTTAGGAAAGGAACCAACAAGTAAACAATTCACTATACCACTTTGCATGGCTCTAGGGTACCCCATTCAGTCTCTGTGCATTTACCCATTTTGCAGAAAAGACACAAAAATTTCAGTTGCTCATCTCTCAGTTTTCTTTCCCAGTGACATTCGTTGCAGTTGTCTTCCAGAAATCCTGCTGTGCAGACATGTAGTCCGATTCTTAAGGTGTTTTGCATGCTGGGGAACCTTCCACAAAAACAGGCCAGCTTATTTTTAGATTTCCTTAACTTTATTTATTGATTCAGGAGGATATGAGGAATGGATGTAAGCGAAGAGAGTTTTGTAGAAATGGTATCTTTTATTAGATTAGCTGATACAGCTTGAAAAAGAAAGCATACTTTTGGGCACCGGGTGCCTTCTTCAGCAAAATCTAACTCAATACAGGCAATTTCAGTTAAATCTTATTATATCGATGGCAATACTATTATAAAATAACTGTGGAACTGAGTAAAAAGAGGGGCATGGTGAAGGTTTATATAATTTGATATTCCAATGTTCCACATGAAGCCAAATTAAATGTCTTGGTCACGACTGTGGGGAAAGGAACACAGGATTTCTTCTAACCCCCTCTTTCTTCCCTCCCATGCTCATCACTGCTTAGAAATCTGGCTCCGACTGCTACTCCTTGTTCTAACCCTTACAAAAACAATAGTTATTATAAAGTTTCTGTGCAACCACAAAAATAGTGTTGTCAGCGATATTCTACATGCAGTAGACATGTAAAAGGAATGGCAAAATAGCACCAGTTTTACAGTCTTGCCCTCTCCCAGTTTCTGCTAGAAAAAGACATGAAAACAGAACGTGGGAGATATCCAGGAACGGGTAGTTAGTGTGACTGTGACAGACTGAGAAACAGTGCCGTGAATAAGAGGCCATCACGGAACTTCACTATTTAAAGATCAAACAATAACAGAGAACCTGCACTAAAAATTAAGAACGAAAAAATTAAGGGAACGAAACAAGACTTGGGAGACATTGCTAAGACCAGTAGGGAAACGGGCAGCGGAGAGATAAAGGCAGATGGCCTCAGTGCTAAAATGCATGAGAAAAACTTATAAATTGATGAGAGGAGAGAAAATACCAGACTGCAATCCTATTAGCAAATAGAGACTGGCCTCCACGGTGATCCTGGCAATGCCACTGATAGCTTACGATTAGATTTTTCCACAGCAAAACAAAACTGCACAAATAAGCAAAAACCCACCAGTTTTTATAGGCAGCAGAAAAACAAGTCAGCAGTGTCAGTCAAAAAATATCCTAATTAATTTACAGCTAATTAAATGTGAAAAGTCCTGAAGAACCAGGCATTTATTAGATGAACTGCAAACAAGCCAAGTACAGCGCTGCTTATTGCAACAGTGCAATGTTTTTGCCCATCTGCATCAAGCACAAGGCTTAGCTTTTTTTTTTTTTAATCCTTTCTGACTGTTGCTAGAAAGCAGCTCCTTCCTAAGAGCAGAACCATGAAAGAAGTGCTTGCATGAAGAAAGGCTGAAGGCTTTACCACCTCTCTCAGAAAGATCATCCTAAGCACACAAAGCTGTAAAAAAGAAAATGATGGAGTTGGTAGAAGAAATAGCCCAACAAGGCACCAAAGCTGATGTTGCTTAGACTGCATGGGAGGAAAGTGGGGGGTACAGAGGATGACACTTTGCTTTCCATCCTGTCCAGGCTTCAGCTTCCATCAATGGCCATTAATAGACAATCTTTCTATTCAGTATTCATTAAGCAGAAAATGAATAGGGAGAAAAGTTTAGCTGGTTATATTCCTATCTCTGGTATTAGTTTGCAGAAACCACAGGCAAGTTGTTCATCATAAGGCACTGCCTCAAGTACTGAGGGAGAAGGCAGTGTATTTTATGTGCCTCTGGAGGCTACTAAGGAAAAAAGAACATCATTCCCCCTAGACTGGAATACAGAGAGGTTTGCTGAGCTCACACAGGTCTGGTTCTACCCATGAATACCCTCAGTGGCTGCAGCCACAATTCCCAGCTCTCCTCTACCCTCATTGTCATGCATGTACTGGGGTTAATGGTACAAGAACTAAGGTTTGCTAGTGAGGTAGAAGAAGGGCATTTCTCTATCTCCTCTGCTTTTGTACTTTTGTTTCTCTTTGCTTTGAATTATCCCATCTGTAATACAGGACCAAAATAGTTCTTTACTGTACCTGCAAGTATTACTGTGGCTTTGCAGTTCCAAGCACTGGAGAAGGTCACGAAAAGCAGGACTTAACTGGGAAGGCAGAAGTCACAGCTCCCTACTCAACGCCTTTCATCCTACAGTGCTGTGCCTTGCTAGTCTAGCTGGCAGGATCTTTAGTAAGCTGATTCACTTGTGTTTTGACATATGCTTTTCAAATTGCATAATTAAAAACACAGCTTGTCTCTTCCATGTACTATTGGCAGTAAATTTTATCACTTTAACAACAATTTTATTATTGAGAATATTCTGAAAAAATAAAAATAAAAAATCTCAGTGGTTCAGCTTAAAACATGTTTATCCATGAGGAACGATTCAAAATTTTTGCAAAACTCTTCCTCATTAGGATTCTTCTATTTCCAACAAGCATCTGGTTAGGGCAGCGGAAGCACAGAGGTACCGCAGTGCTGAGGTAGGCATCACAGTGCTGTCTCCTGTAATCTATAGCTCAAGCTGGGCCCCAGGCACCTGGGGTGAGCAAGTGCCAAAAATCGGCATTCACAGTCATTAGTAGCTGAAGCTGGAGCTGCTTAAGAAATACAGTGCTCAGGGATGTCTGATGTTGCTTAGTTGCTTATTTCTGGGCTAAGGAAACCGCTCTGTGAGAGCTCTTCACAAGAATCAGATACCCAACATGTTGCTGTTAAGAAGCTGAGACGGTCTAAGTCCACCCTGCTTCAAAATACAGATGGTGGAGGGAAAGCAGTGTCCTTTCCAGCATGCAGCTCTCCCTCAAGCTCCAGAAGAGAGGTATCCCATTCTATAACATCTGAGGAATCCAAAACATCTGCCATCTTCAAGGTGTCCCCGAACCAACAGATGTAGAACAACTGCTACTTTGATGGCATTTCATTCCTTCCTGCTGAATTTGCTCCACAGTGCATGGAATTGATTAAATATTCATAGCAACAGTCAGAAAAGGGATAAAAACAAACTTGGATATAGCCCAGCAGCCATAGTAGTCATGCTGGAAGGGAAAAACACCTGTGTTCTAGGCTTTCTTTTGCTGACCACTTAAATAATGAAATGGTCAGTAAAGCCAGGGTCTGGAACTCAGGTTATGCCTTCTCAGTAGCTTAACCACCAGGCTTTGCCTATATTCATAAACATAGGCTTTCTCCATCCCACTGAATAATTTTTATTTCATACAAATTAGAGCTGCTTCAAAAAATAAAAATAAATAAATAAATAAGCTACCCTAGGCCTTCCTATGGATTGGTGGGCAAGTACTGTGATGGGGTGATGAAGCTTAAACGGCTTTGGGAAGCATAAAGAACGTGACAGAGGGTGACTATTCTAACTGTAGCTTTACTGGGTAAAAATAGAGAAGGATGCCATGGTTGTGCAGACCGGCATGCTCTGAGAAGGCCTGCTAGATTGAGCCAAGTAGGGAAAATAGACAAGAGAACATATATTTCATGAATCTTATAGATATGGTGTGAGACATTTCAATAATGCCACGATGGAGACGTCCAGAAGTAAAACTAGAGGTAATTGAGAAACTGTAAATTAATTAATTTTAATATAAAGACCCCTATCTCTTGCCAGGGGAAAAAAATACCCACTCACAAAGAGCTATGCATGGTTTGGGGCAAAAGAGTTTGCATTTCTTGGGCAAAACAATATATAATTTGTCAAATCACATTTAGGAATTCTGTGCCTATAATAGAAATTGTGTCCAAAATCTGCCTGTCTAGAGGAAGTCATCATTACAAGGCAAAGGCAATGCATGAAAGAGAACACGTACACAATACATAATATTGAACAAGTCTGGAAAATAACCTGACTCCTTTACTCAACTTTGGAGACTATGTAAAGTGGTAAGGAACATGGACCACTCGCTGTAAAGCCATGCAACAGGGAAGATCTCACAGACACTGAGTCCTCCTGGATCTGTTCCACACTTCTCCTCGAGGGTGGGAGAGGCTTTTTTCTTCAATTAACAAGAAAAGAATTCTGGATCTTTCCAGCACAAACAGCATGTGTCACATAACATATGACACACACAATACATATGGGCGAGTACAGAAACAATGAAAACATGGTAGCGTATATATTCTCGGTGTCTAGCCTGAAATGGTAAGAAGTGGGCGCTGAAGCCCCAGACTCTGAAACACAGCTGCACCACGAGGAAGGAAATAACTTCGCCCTGCACTACGTGTTGGAAGTTGTACACCGCGAACTTTACTACGGTATTAATTGCCCTCATCTGTCAATGTTTAACATGCAAAGTGGGGAGTAAAATCACTTAGGCGATTCAGTCCAAGTAATTACCTATTTTACATCCTTTCCATTGTAAAATAATCTGGTCTCATTTTATGACTTGGAAAACCATGCACTATCAATTTAGTGATAATATATTAATAATCGTGCAATGTTCCAACCACTTTCAACAGATGATGTCATGTCCGCAGAGCAGCTTATCGTCAGGAGAACAGATCAGAGATGCAAATCAGTGAGAATTTAATTATGTTAAAATAAACAGATGCTCTGCCATTCACTGAGCTCTCTATTGACAATGTTCAATAAAACATGAATTGAATGCAAGTTGTTACACACAACTGTCACTTCCTCGGTTGCATTATTTGCATAGGTTGCCCCTTCCCTGTAAACAAACAGAATAACTGCGTACGATGAATTCCAGCTGACTTTGGTCCAAGGAACCATGTACTGCAAAAAGGAGCTTTCTTCCATACGTTTCTTTCTTATTGTAACTGCATCACGTTTTCATCAATCTGCTCCCAGGTCTCATTTTGTTCCTTTTTAAACAGCTAGCCCCTAGAGTCAGACAACATCTTAAAGCTCTCTTTTTAGTTTGGAAAAAATATGTCTATGTTTATGGTTGTTCAGAGAAACTTTTACATGCAAAGACTTGCCATGCCAGAAAGCAAGCAAAATAATCGGCATTTCTACAATGTCATTATTTTTAATGGATTGACTCATATTTCCTAGGGGAAATCAGAAATTCTTGACTTTCAGAGCCACCCTAGGACAACACAATCTAACACATGAATTTTTCCCTTCATAGGCCAGATTTTCAAAAGGCATACGCCTACAGGTAGGACAAGCTCAAAGATGATTATAGAACTCTTCAGGTTGAAAATGTGTGTGCAAAGTGAACCTCACATATATTTCTGGAATGTTAAAGTACACATAAAAAAGGACCTTTAAAAAAAAAAAGTCGGCTTTAAGTTGATTTGACTGCACTTGGAACTATGGATAACAATGAATTAAAAAACAAACATCTTTATATTTAGCAGCTGAAGAGACAATAAGAGCTAAAGCAAAAAAAAAACCAACAACAAAAAAAAATTGAATATTCACTAAAAGCTGACAGGTGCCATATAAACCTATGTAACAGCCAACTGAAAACAATCACTTCTGATCTTTTTTGCTGTAAGGTTGTTGTTCAAATCCCGACCTCAGTCACTTGGAAGTTACCTCCACAAAGGTGAATACAGTTGCAGCACCCTATTCCATTCTTGCCGTGACACCACAGGAAAGATTCATCAGGTTGCTTCTTCCCTCCCCAGACCTATCTGGGTTCGTTTTTTCCTCTAATCTCTCCTAGACCCCAACTGCAACAATGAAAAGCATCTTAGAGCAAACAGCCATTCTGTACTTATCTCAGAAGTGGTCAGCTGTGAATCACTATTCCATGCTTTGCTGTAGCTTCTCAGCTGTTCCAACAGTATTTGGCTTAGAAAAATGTCTCAATGCGCATTCGGCTAGGGAAATATCCAGGGACTGATTATTATTAATACCCTGTAAATGTTTCTTTCCATGTTCATCCTGTTTAGTTTATCTTCATAACCTGAAAGTCTGTAAAAGATGAGGTACATAAACTAATTAGCTGTAACTGAAGCTGCTTTCTAAAGAGGGATCTGCTGCTTCGTGAGAGCTGCAAGAAGCAGGTGACTTCTGGTTCTTTGAGCATGCTAATTTATACTAGGCTTTAATCCAGAAAATTCTTTCAAGTTCTCATCTCTTTCTTGTGATAGGTACACAAAATGAGGCACCTCTAGTTAAGGGGGATGGGAGTGCTGATAATCACAAATCACCATGCTGCGGAAAGTTGTGTCAGATTTATTGTAAGATGCATGAATGTTCAGACTTGTTTAATATGCAGAACAACTTTGTCTCCATAACTCTGCACACAGTTTCTATTAGTAGCGACTGTGCACAAATAAGTCAGTGTGGCATGTGCGTATTTCTTTTGAAACATTTTTCTGCCTTTAAACTGCATTCTCATAATTACCTACGGACTTTCAGCTTCAATACAACACGTTTCTGGTCCTGCTCCTGGACCCAGGATGCAAAGCATCAAGCCTTTACCCTGCCTGAAGCCCTAACCAGCAGCAAATGTGTGCATGCATACAGCAGCCACATCTTTTAGATTACCTTTTTCTTTCTTTTCTAGTTTTTTTTTTCCCAAAATCAATAGCCAGTATTAATGTGTATGAGCAAGACTGAGTCAAACTCTTCTATGCCAACTTGAGAAAGTCAATAGCTTTAATTAGGGCTGGAAATATGATCATTTTTCTCTTTGGTGGCCAAACTATTATCCTAGTTTCAGTGGAATAACTTTGTCAACTTAAGTCCTCGTGGACAATCCTGTATGATCATAGCTCACGCTATATACACTAACAGAATTAATGCAACAACCATTTAGCTGAAAAATAATACTGTGAGAAAGGTTGGTGCACTTTTATTATTATTTATTTTTAGCAGAATGGATATATTTCAATACGTAGGCTTCAGCTGGCATGGAAGAACAGACACTGCAAGAGTGGAAATATATATTTCTGCTATGCTTTCTCCAACATAATAATGTGTAGTCTCAGCAATTTCTTGTACTCTGAGAAAAACTGCAGAGACTCAGTGTACTGTAATCTGCCGTGAATTCAGCATCTGCTTATGATATTCTCAACAGGAAAAGTTGTTTCTTCATCATCTGCAGATGTAATTATAACAGCAAGGCCTGCATAATGTTCAGAGATCAGATGTTTAAGATGAAAAACACTTAAAATTAAATGTTACTTTTGCCATAAAAGAGAACATTCATATTCTTCTGTGCAGGACCTCTTAGTTGAGCACAAGTATCACAAAATAATTACAAGTATCACAAAATAATCACAACAATAATCACAAAGTAATTACAACACTTTGCACCTTTGCTTCACCTTCCATCCAAGCCTCTCAGCTCACTTTGCAAACAACTGGATTAGGTATCGCAACAGTCCGAGAGAAGCATTCTGCAAACCATAAAAGGAAGAGCCCAGAGGTCACACCTACTGAGTGCTGCATGCCGATCACTGTTTACACATTAATATACTTGCATCGTACATGGGAAGTAAAATTTTAACTTTTTCTCTGCCAAAAGTGCACGTTGCTGGTTTACATTCCATTTGGTGCCCACCTCCAGGCCCTTTTCTGCCATCAACCAGCTCATTAATGAAAATGTTACGCTCTGTTGGGTCCAGTATTGACCCCTGGGGTAGATGAGCAGATACTTGGTATTTTCCTACTGCTGGCATAATTTATCTCTGCCTGAGCCTTAACCCCACTCCACTGAGTGCCTAAAGATGACACTTCCGGGGATTTACAGGATCACCAGACCAGGTCCTCAACTTCCACTCTGATCTGCAACCTGGTCTCTGCAGACACTTTGCAAATGCCACTGGACCTCTATCTGCAGGTCTAACTTCAATTCCTAAAAATTTTGTTGTATTTTTAATTTTATTCTTACTTTGTATATCGGCAATTAGCATCGCTGTCCTCTTAGAGGTGACAAATTGAAACAATAAGAGTCTGGGCAAAGTTTCACAAAAAATTGTGGCTGAGCCAGGAGCTGAACCTAATCACATTGATTTAAGCATCATTCCTTTCAGAATTAAGCTGTGGTAGAATGGCTGAAGATATATGAAAGCTATGCAGAAAGAGCATATATATATCCATTCTCAGTACAAATAAAGGAGAAGTTGTTTTTGACAACTCTGCCCTTCTGCCTCATGTTTCTCATACCAACATTTATGTCTGGTTCACAAGTCTACTACAAGCAGGAGTAGGAGGCTGACAGAAGGAGCAATCAGAAGAAGGTGGGCAGCAAAGCAGGAGACATTTGATTTGTTTTTCACTTGCTTGGTGCTGAGTTGATACGGTTCCAGCTAGGAAGTCCAGACCAAACACGACATCTGAGACACGACAGAGGCAATTAACTGAAGGACAGGCTTTAAAGCAGTGAATTGGTAGAAATTCTTGTGTGCAAGACATGCTGCAATTGCACCTCCAGCTTATGCAATTTAAGCAGATCCCAAGATAGTTTTTCTATCACCAATTAAAATTGCCTAAACTTCCACTGCCAGTTTTCAGTGGGATGATTCTGCAAAGATGAATAAGTGTGAAGTTACAGGAAACAGTGTGGTTTCTGATCAGCTGTCAGTTAGTTACTCTCAAAGATGAAAAATTTAACAGAGAAAAACCTCGTCTGGTTTTTGCGCCACACAGCAGTGGTCAAATTTAGATAACACACTGTAAAACAAAATGAAATTTCACTGTAAGGGTAGTAAAAACTTGGTTGTAGGTTTTAAGTGATCTTTTAATGCAAATAAGCAAAATCCAATCTGGAATATCCAAATGATTAGACAGCTATCCAGTAAAATACAGAACAGAAAATTACCACTTTTTTTCTGCTGCGTGTTCTTGCTTTATCCAGTAAACCTTAGCCCACACCAGTGCTTTTTCACCTGTGGCCCACAGGCAGGGAAAATTCAGAGTTGAGGAAAACTCGTGGATCATGCCAAGGGAGACTGCAAAATGCAATGAACAGAAGCAAAGTCACAGCTGCTAGGCCTAAACTCACTCTGCAGAGGTTCCTACCTCAACTTGAGGTCTACAAGTGACAAATTCAAAAACAGGGGCCATATTTCCCAACTAGGAGAGAAAGGACCCTTCACTGATTAGAAAGCAAGCTTATGAACTGGAGAAAAATATTTTAATCCTTGCTCTTCCATGGACTTCTCTCCCTGTGTGCCCACCTGTAAAGCAGGGCACGTATATCCCTATCTCTTCAGATCCTGAGAATAGCTATATCAAAGACGTGCACTTCACATGGATCACAGTCTCTAGATGGAGGAACAGCTGCTGACTGAATTTCGGAAGCATTCATAAAAGCTACCTCTAATTATTAATGGATTAACTGGCTTTACCACACTGCAGAAGAAGGAACATTAGAACCAGCATCCGGTCAGCTGAGCAGATATTTATGCGAAAGCTATGAATAAATGAAAGATATTTATGAAAAAGTACAGAAAACAAAACCCAAAAGTATCCCTCAACTGTCATGGATGAGATTAATCACAGGATAAAACCAGCCACAGCATTCCGCTGCTTAAACCATTCTGTTATAGCCTGCAGGAAGCAAGAGAAAATCAATCAGCAGCTTAAAATGATTTGGGATATGCTCAGCCACTGCATAGAGGAGATTTCATATTGTGCTTGCAAGGAAGGAAAGACTTATGCAGGAATTTGTTCTTTCACTCATTCTAGATACTAAGGGAAGCATTAAAATGCTTCCCATAACTGTCCACAAGTTCACAGACAGCCAAAGCTTCCAGTATTTCAAACAGCTGTTTCTGGGATATTCCATACTCCCTCCTCCAGCAGAAATGCTGCACAAATTAACATTCGCCTGTTAGATTCAGAGGGGGATAATGTTGCAAGACGTTGTAAATGGAGTTATTACAAGTCGTAACGAGCAAGGATTTTATCCTCAATGTCCAAGAAGGAATATTCATTTATCAACTGCACATTAAAAATATAAAAAAATCAATTTGAAAAAATGAGCCTATAGAAGTAACAAACGGTAGAAATATTTTTTAAAAGCATAACAGATGACCCTGAATGTTTGGAGGGCTTTGGTGAGTACAGGTACTTCAAAAATGCAACTAGTCCTTGAGCCATACAGCAACCACAGGCTGTACGGGCAGGGTTACTGCTGCCTGCATCAGGATCTGGTAAGCACGTGTAAAGAACAATATTTTTGAAGTATTCAGGTACTGTGGTGATAACCACAAAGAGTGGAAAGAGGATGACAAAAATAACGATACTCCTAAAACATAATTTGAAGCCATAAAAGTCTCATTAGAGATTATCCTGATTTACTCAAAAACATCAGTGATATTACACAAAACACAATATTAAAAACACCAGTAAAACCCATAAAGTAGCAGGCTGCAATATATCACCACCTTTCACCTAAAGCCTTTTGCAACCCATTCATTTGCTTGGCAGCTCCGTTGCTGAAATGGAGACACGTGGATCTCCTGTGCTGAAGGTCTGCCAAGGTTTAAGGTTTACCTCTGCAAACAGCACGTCCTGCCACGGATGTGTCTCTCAAAACATGGTCCTTACATCCAGGGCAACGCTGTAAGTTCCCAATTGTGATTCAAGTCACATAATATATGCTGTCTTTAATAAGACAAGTCTTGCGATAACATGATTTTCTCAGCAAAAAAAATAAATAAATAAATAAAATAAACCCCAGGAAAGTCTGTAAAACCAGAAGGTTATAAAGTACTTCAAATGATGCATCTGCAATTTCCCAAGGCTTTTATAGACAATTTTGTCATTTTGAAGGGAACGATGCAAAATTTTATCATTTAGACAGCTCTTATGTTGTCTGCCTATGCGTGACTGCTTTTAACGTTACATATGCAAATGAAAATAAATATCCAAAAGCTGCATGTGGTCAATCAAAACTCATATTCAAACCCACAAAAATGACAATATATTCTCTCAATTTTCTCAAAATTTTAATGCATTTTCGACTTAAAGCTCTAACTAAAAGATTTCAAGTTGCTCCAAATTGCTTCCATGCTGATCTACGTGATTCTTCTGAAGTATCTTAAGAGCACAAGTTCCACTTTACATTTAAACACCTAGTTTTACGCATTAAATCTATTTCTAGTATCTATATTGCCTTGAAAACTTCATTCTATCACAAGTAATTATAACTGATCTAGCGCACTTCCTGCATGCAATACAATGTTATTCCAGTCTTTTTCTTGCGTTGCCAAGATTACTTCCGATTTTATATTGGTAATAAAATCCTCCCATAAAATTGAGACACACTCTACTCTGCCCTAAGCTGCTGTATACTTCTCAGCACCATAAGCAAGAAAGCAAATTGTGTTTCAGTCTGCTACATTTAATTAATAAATATAGCAAATCCTTTGCAATAGGATATAACAGTAAAGTTTGTAACAGTAAAGTTCAGCAGCTTTGCCAGGAAAATAAAAATAATTTAATTTAAAGTACATTCATTAATTGGCTATACATTTTTTTTTTTTTTTAATGTGAATCTTCACAGGATTCTGCATAACCTGACTATGGCCACAATAATAAACTTCAAAGCCTTCAAGGGAATAGCTCATCAAATGCCCAAAATGCAAAACTTTGCCAAAATTTCAGTCTACTAAAGCTTGGACAATGACAAATACTCAAGAATGTTACAAGGAAGTGAGAGGGAAAACAAAACAAAACAAAAACACTTAGAAATGGAAAAAGGTGTAGCCTTTTTTTAATTAAGGGTCTATGTGTTCCTACGCAGCTGTTCCTAATCTGGCACCTACTTACCTTTTAAATAACACAGCTAAGCTCAGCACCAATTAGGAAAGAAAATATATATACATATATATATATATAAAGTTCAGTAGGGGTTTATGTTACACAAATTAGTAAGCAGATTGATTGTTTTAAAAAGTTACGAAGTAGATAAATGGAGGAGGAGTTAAATAATATACAAACCTGGGAGAATTAGTTTCTGACAGTAAATTCAAGATTTTATCAAGTACATGCTAGCATATCTTTCTCTCAGCCTTTGACAAGATCACCAACCACAGCTTATCCTGCTAACTATGCTGTCCTATTTCCTGTATTTTGTCCCAAGATGAAATAATGCATATCCCTATCCAAAGTTTCTATGCACAGATAGCAGCAGAACAATGCCAATATCTCTGACACAATACAAGAGAGATATCTATAGAGTTAAATTTGTTGATCTGGCAAACTCTTTCCTCCTTCATGTGTCATCACCTTCAGGTTACAGAAGTTGGTGATGATCAATGCAGTTCTGCAGAGGTTCGGCAGTGCTTAATAGATTTAACTGAAGGGCTTGAGGAAATGTCCACAGTGCCTGAGGCTTAAGTCCTTACATAGAAATGCATACGCATACATATGCTTAATGCTTCACCACATCAAATACTATACAGGATATTTTCTCCTTCTAACAATGCCTCTAGCAAGGTTCAGCTCAAGAAACCCAGAATAGAATATGTAAAGATCCCTTACTCAGCCATCCTTGTCTATCAGCTGTTAAAAAATGCTTTTAGCTCTGATTATATTTCTCAACTCTTTGCTAGAACTACATTCATCCAACCAAGAAATAGAATGCCTATGCCACGTCCTCAAAGTAGCAAATCGCACAGAAGCCAAGTATTGAAAACACATCTGTAATCCTTCAGTAGACTGAAATATGTTTACATGAGAACCCATTCAATAATTTTGAATAAAAAGCCTGTAATTGAGAATCAAGGACTGTTCACATGAGATTTCTCAACAGGAAGAAAGGACTGAATACTCAACCCAGCTCCAGTGCCATTTATAATGTAGTTTATGATTCATTATTTACATCAAATACTCACTAGAGAAAAAGGCTTGCACTCCAACTTCTTAACCTTTTAGGCATGTTTTATTTCTTTGGAAGATTTATTTTAGCTTAATGGTTATGTGGGTAATGCTACTCAAGCAAATGATTATCCAAAATTTGCAGCTTAGAACTGGGAACTGTTCAGATCATACTTAATCACGGATTTCAAGCAAGGATGCAAATAGGGACCAGTGTGTATATCACGATTAATGTGATTGGAAAGAACATGATGTTCAGCAGAGGAGGCAGAGCCTGTCTGCTTCAGGTACACAGGCGATGATTAGTTTCACATAACAGCAAGAAAATTCAGTGAGCTCAGATCTGTCAGAGCATTTATATGAGGACTTCACCGAATGATGTACATCAGCACAAGGAGCTTACAGTCTAAACTACAATGCAAGAAGAGATGCAAACAAAGAGGACGTGAGTGGCCATTTTTCTTGTTAGAGTTTTCCATGTGAAAAAACAAGCAGAGATAGACATCATTACTTGAATAGCTACCTGAAAGCAGCGAGTCTGGAGGTATAGCTGTTCTAATACATGGAACAGAAATTAATTAGATCAATGATGCCGTAAGATAAAACCAATTTTCTTGAAGGGTGAAAATGCTGGTCACTATGTCCTATGAGACATTACACCTCCAGTACGAGTAACTTCCTGAACACCTTCAGCATCTCTGTAGGTCTCAACTGTTTTACGGGAGGAATTTATTTATTTATTTATTTATCTGCTTTTAAATGTTTCCAACAGAAGGATGACTCAAGCTTTTTTTTACAGCTTTTGAAAGTCCAGTGAAGTGAAATTATTGGAGAGGGATCGGTATAGTTAACAATTATTACTTTTTTACAGCCCTCGATTCAATATAGTAAAATATATATTCCAGAATATATTTCTTCAGAAACCTTATTTCTATAGCCAGATTTCATGTTTTTGTCTTTAAAGCTATCCTGTCCAATTCCGCCACAAACCACGTAAGAATTTCTCTTTTCAAAGCAAAGGTACGCACTCTAAACTCCAACAGAAATCTAAAGGTCAGGCATTTGCATTTTCACCTGTTAGCAAATTTTGAGGGGAAAAAAAAAAAAAAAAAAAAAAACCCTATGTGTCTATTCAGCACATTCCTCATTATATTATGACACTTTAAACCCTTTAGAAAACAGAGGATGACATATCCTCTTTTAATAAGAATACTGGTAGAAAACAGTAATTAAACAGACTAATGTTGATCTTAATACTGAAACAAATTGCTTATAATTTTAAAATGACTGCCTTGTGTAACAGGCAATGTAATGTTTCCTTCCCTGGAAATGTACTAATGAGCTACTGTCTTCTCTGCATTAGAGGACTGCTCATACGGATCAAACACAAAGCCGAAATCACAGTATTAGCAGGCAAATAACAGCTAAATGAAGTGGGATTAGACAAGGATGATGGTTAAAAGAAACAGACAATTTGCACTTGTTTGGCTTGCACCTAGAGCAGTCCTAACTCAGCTCCTCCAGGAAAGCCATTCAGAAGACACGATGCAGCTGCACCCAAACCCACACCAGCCAGCTGCTATCAGAGCAATGCCTGGAGACAGAGCAGACCTCAGCAGGACTCATGAACACAACTCCCCCTTCAGCCCCAAACCCTGCCATCAATGCACGAGTCCACCCATGCTTGTCAAAAGGAGATGGGATTATATGTACTTCAAACTAGCTTAAAAGATACTACAACAAAAGTAGAACTACATTTTTCCCAGCAAAGATACATCAGACACCTGGGAGCTACTAGCTCAACAAAGAAAGGCTTATTAAAAAAATCACAAAGACAGAATTAGGAGGAACAAGGCACCTGGCCTTCCCAAGGAAGTAGCAGATTCCCAGGAGGGTTCCCTTGACACCTGAGTACTCTACAGGAAGTGTGCTGGATTCCCAGTGCCTGGAAGGCCGCACCACCACGCGGTGTGATGTACCAGGAGACCCAATTAGCCTCACAAGGTCCACAGACACAGGAAGAAAAAGAAAATAAATAAATAAAAATCAAATGCTTCACCTTTTAGGATGTTGCTCCAAAATTGACTTTAATCTTTGTCAATAAACCATCCTCTGGGGAAAGTGTTCCTAGAGTAGATTGTAAAACTTCAGGATTTTTTTTTTTCAGCTGCTAGATACCATCCTAAACAGCTGCTCTCCATCACATGCTTACCCCAGCCAGACTGTGCACAGAGAGCTGGAAATCTACTCTAAGCAGAGGATGGCATAGAGTAAAACCCCATAGGCTACTTCTAAGGCTGATTCGTGCTCTATACAACAATAATTTAATTCCAGTTTTTACTTTTCAGCATTTGATTGTGTGACAGACCTTTGTTCTCAAAAAGAAAGGTGGTGTTCTCCTGTTACCATGTTATTTTATGTATGCAATGGGTAAAATAACACGACAGCATGAAACCTATGGAATTTTGCAAACAATGTGACTTTTCAGTTGAAATCTTCGAGTAGACTTACACCGCTGTGTACATTTAGGAAAGCGAGATGTATAATCTGATTAATTGCAAAAGAGTGTATGTTGTTGAAATATGATCATACAATAGTTAGAAGCTTTAAAATTCCCAGTTTCTGCAGTTTCTCAATCTTCTTCCTAACTGGTCTTTAAAAAAGATTTCACTCTAGAGAAATGAAATGCTTCACTTCACTGAGGCTTTTTACTAATTTGAGCAGCAAAAGCAGCTCATTATACAAGGTAGATCACGCATATTTAAAAGCTTAATTCTCTAGATTATGACTCTTAACAGAGGATGTATAAAAGTCAAGCTATTTCATCCCTGCAAAAAGATGCAATACCTCAGAACACAAGGATGCCTTTTGCAGGCAAGGCAGCAGCTGAAGCCAGTATTTTCTTGACATATGCACCGCCCGGAGATGCAGGGCTATAGGATTACCACAGGTCACAATTGTACACTATATTTCTGGGGCTTAAGACAACCAACTTTGACTGTTTGTTATCAATTCTAAAATTATACCTCAGTAGGAAGTCCAGGTTCATTTCAAGTCCACAAAGAGCTGAAGTCTGGATGCAAGATGGTTTTGAACTTTAATAAATCACAACAAAGCTTCAACATAAAATGAATTTATACTACAGCTTGCAAAGATATCTTTGACCACTTTGGGATGACCCTGAACAGACACCATCCATCCATTATACTCACTCTTTGTGTGAAATAACAAGTTATAGGGGACTGGATCCTGATGTGCCACTACTACCTCTAGTTGCATGTGCCCTGTGAGACTGGCAAATGTCATGAGATGATCTGCCTCACTGGAGACCCCACAACACAGCTAGAAAAATACAAGAGTGACTGCAAAAAGATAACACAAAGACTGGGAGTTAAAATATAAATTGCACTAACATACGCCAACTATCTGCCCACTTTAATAGAATTATTAAATGTTTAAAACGTTATTACAATGTTTAAAATGTTATTACGAAACAAAACAGAATATACCAAGGAAGGAGAGGCAGTGATGCTAGCTACACAACTAATAGCTCCAAAGCAAGGCAGATCTATTTCACCCACCCTCAAAATACACGCGCAGGTCTAAGAAGGTACTGGTGGAGCAACGTGCTGTGCCGATATTCAGATTTCACAACAGCTGTGAACAGCTCTAACTTGAGTGGAAGTTCTCCAAAATCCACAGATCTTAATCATTACATATAAATGCAAATAACTCTAAGAGTGCACTGCCATGATGAGTTACTTATTATGTAGATATAGTTCCCAAAGCTCGACTTGCTGTACCTCCTGATTGCTTCCATATATTTTAAGCTGTCTGTGCCACAACTTATGTGGGAAACTCCTTGGAAAGATTATGCTGTCGAATACAAGGGAGATAACTGATTTTTACCCCTCTGAGCTTTCAATCACAATCATCCTATTAAAAAAAAAAAAAAAAAAAGAGAGAGAGAGAGAGAAAAGAGAGAGAAATACAGCCATTGGCACTGTGTTTGCATGTGCATAAGCAGAGAAAATTTCCATGCCTAGTATATGCTTATAATCTCACTTCATCATGTATAACACCTTTCCCTCTTATAAACCTTTGGTTGAGCTTATCCCATGGCATACTTATGAGGGCTGGTGATCAGTCTTCTTCTCTTCACTTCTGACATATTTCATTATCTGTGTTCTCCCGTCCTCTGTCTGACCTCAGCAGTTTTCACTTCAACAGCTGTCTCCATTCTCCTGCAGCCAGTATTTCTCTATAAAAAATACTTAATCCCTGATGGTATTTGGAACGGCAAGATGCTGTGAAACTGAAAACAGGATTGTGAATTTCATCAATAGCTATTAAAAATATATATAATCTGTGCACAGAATACCTGATATGGACCATTTACATTCTGGGATTCCTGCAGCTTGCCTGTGGCTGTGCACACTAACTGGAGCTAACTTCAGGCTCTTCCATTTTTAAACACTCAGGATGCTCCATGAATATAATTCTGTATCATTAACACAATATATTCACAAGCTCCTTGCTGCTTGGAACTAAGTTTGGGCCAAGTTAGAAATTTCAAATCAGGCATGGTTTTGTACTGGCTGAGTTTTACAGATTGTATGCCAATTTTTAATGTTTATTTTCAACGGATTTGTAATGCTTTCAGTAATTCAAGAGTACAACTGATTGCAAGAGAAGGAGGACTTACTTTGCTAAATGTAATTCCTGCTTACAGGATTTGCTGAGCACTCCTTATAGCTGGAGAAGGCAATGGGATTGCGAGCATTTAGCATCTCACAGGGTCAGGCCATCATCACTGTCTCAGTTCCACCAGGTTAATGCTCTGAGGGCACATAAATGCTAGCCTGGACCATGTCCCTAACTACAAATAAAGCATTATGTTTAGTATCTTTCTGAAATTCAGTCTTTATACATGCTAAAATAATTTTACATTTTGAAGAAGTGAATACTCCATTGCAGAAGTGCTTCCTCACATCCATTCACTCAACAGGACCCCAGAAAAAAACAAACCACCCAAACCCCACGAGTCACTCTGTTCTACCGCAGAGCTGACAGGAGCATTGCAAAGGTTTCCTGCTGAGCACTAAGACTTGCCATAAAATTCAGATTCCTTAACATTCCTCTGGTCCCGCTGTTTATATTCCACTTGCTAACGTCAGGTGGTTCTTCCAGAAATGAACAATCAGGAAAGGAGACAAGCTTTGAAAACTTTTTTCCTTTGGAATGAATCCTTGGAAACAGCAAGGCCAACACAAACACACACCAAAAAATGAAGAAATCTCTGAAGTAGCATTAAAAACAAAACCACTTCTGGTTGAACGTATATAAATTGACTTTAAGCATCCACATTGATTCTCACTGAGAAGGATTGACTGAGTTGCATGCAATTTCTATAAACAATCTATGAACATAGATTTTTGACCAAACATATAACAGATACAGACCAGCTGGCTGACATCTGCAGCACACATCAAATGAACATGCCTTAAAGGTACCAATTTTCAATACGGTCAAGTCTCCATTGCCATTTAGTTTTCAGAAGCCACTATTTATCAATGCCATAAATTAAGATATATCTCAACACAGAAGACTGAGTTTCATAATTTACATCACTGAATCACAGGCTAGGACCTGGGGAATAATATAACATTTGCTTTCTGAATAAAAATCTCTCTCTCAAGGAGACTAATACTGCTTGGTACTTCCATCCTCAAGTTTTAATAAAAGGACAAAGAGCATCAGAAATGTCAACACTGCATCCGAGGCATAGGTAATCTCTCAGGGTGCATTTACCTGCCCTGGTGAGCTTTGCTGAGACACAGGTACGATAACCCCCTGGCAGCTGTTTAATTACTTTGTCAAAAAAAAAAGTTTTTTTTACATATGTGCCAGAAAGCACACCTCCATATTTGTTTTTAACATCAAAATTGTGTCATGGAAACATTTTGAAAATGAATCAGGAAGAGAATCTTTTTATAGATTCCTAAATGTAGGAAGCCCTCTGGTTTTGCTACATGCAAGTATCCTGCTGAGAGAACAAAAATGCAGGGCTGAAGCTGGGACAAAATTTCTTAGCCTTATGTCATTTACAGAAAAAAAATAAAATTAAAAAAAAAAAAAAAAAAAAAAGCAGAGACATAGTGTACTTAATAAGAAATAAAGAAGCCAATTAACTTGAGATTTTTTGACAATTTTTGATCGTTTTGAAATTACATTGTTATTACACTTAAGTTAAAAACAAAAAACTAAAAATCAAGGAATATAGATTCACATGAATGTCCCATCACAGCTACCCATTTCCTTCCATTTGCTCTCACCTCAGTAACTTGGACTTAACAAAACTTTATATTCAATTCAAAGTTAATTAGATTCATAATTTTTCATTGCGCTGATAGTTACTTCAGCAGTGGGTCAAGCAACAAGACATTTTTTGTTGTGATTTATCCAATAGACAATGAAACAAAGACAGCTGCACACACCAAAGGCAGATGCAACCCAGCTACGAGCAGAATATTGACAAGGGTATTCCCATAGCGTATGTGGTGGTGCTGACTGAGCCCAGATCCCAGCAGTCCTGCTGGTAAACCTATGCTTGGCCGTTGTTTTATTCCCAGGATCTTGTAAGGTGCTCAGTATCCCAGGCCATTCATATATTTTTCTAAGCAATGGTATTAAATCAATATATAAGTCAGGAGAAATGTCAAAGCTGCACAATAGCTATGGCAATTTAATCTGTGTTCGTAAGAAGGCACAGCTGTGCTGTATTGGTCCACGGTGCCAGTCTAACTTGGCAATTTCATTAGAGAACATTTTGCATCCTGCTTTACAAACACCACCTATTGTTTCTAGGCATGATAACAAACGGAATAGTGGGCATCATATGTCAAGCCAAAGCTCCTGCAAGTCAACAAGTGCAACAGAAATACTGACGTTAGTTCTGTACCAGTTTCTGACTCACTGAATATGCAGTTCTCAGAGGACAAATTTCAAAAATGTTGATATATTTACAGCAGAGTAACAACAAGGGTCAAAACCCAACCTACATTGCTGTTTTACAGATTATTTATTAGGAGGGTTCACAGAAATCAAAACTAGAAAAAGATAGCAAGGGATTATTTGCAATTCAACCACCTACAAAATGGAACACCATTGTGACAACAGGCTCGCTGGTACATTTTGGGCTCTACTACAAAGAGGAAGAAATTAGCAGGAAAAAAAAAAAAATGGAAAGAAAGGAAGAAAGAAAAAAAAAAAGAAACAAGGCCGTCAGAGAACCGTAAGGCCAGTGATAGATGTAGAACAGAAAGGAAAATCCATACAATAGCTACTTGCCTAATGTTACCAGAATAAAACCAGTGCGAAAAAGTCCTTCTTTTCTTAGATCGCACAGTATTTATAACAATTGAAAATCATCTATAATCTGCTGATCTGGTGATATCTGTAATACTTCTCATTAGACTAAAATAGCTGGCTTGAAATAGTCAAAGTCAGGCTAAAGAAGTCAGGCTTGGTAATAGGAATTCTAAATTAGGCAGCTACGAGACAATCACAAAAGCCTGTATTTGCTTCTCAATCCCTCTTGTGCACAGAAAGCCAATCGTGCACGTAGTCTCTGCTTTACAAATAAACAAGGAAACTTCTTGCTGACATTTGAAAATGCAGCACAAAAATACAAGCTCAAGCTCCTATTTGCTGCCTGTATTTGTGATCTACACTTACTGTCAGAAAGCCCACTCTTGCACACAAGTCAATGTCTCATTTCTATTAACAGCGGATTTCCACCTATCTAGATGTAGGGAAACTAATATGCATAATTCTACGTTTGCAACCAGATCTTGAATAGAGTTTTTTTTTAATCTCACTGCAGCCTCCGGTGTTTTACAGAGGGCAAAAATAAATGAAAAGCCCTTATTCAGAAATAAAACAGTTAATATTTTGTGGTTCTCACTCTTAAAGAGTAAAATTTAAACTATATTGTCATAGGCAATGTATAAATAAAAGGTCAGCATTTGACAGAAAAATGCCAACACAAAAGAAAACCCTTTGGAGAAGGGCAACAGCCTCAGCAGGCGTACAAGGAATTATTCCTCTACTTGTGAGAGCAAAGGGGCACGAAAGAAATAGAAGGGTTATTTTTCAACACTTTCAGGATAACACAGCAACATTTGAAAGGAGATGGTCTTTCATGTACTCGGAAATAAGAGCAAGTTCTCAGTCTACCTTAGCCGAACTGTCTTCAATCACCGGCACTGTTACTGACCAAAGAAACTTATTCTATTAATGAAACAAGACAAAATGGGTGAAAAACTCAAGAGTGGTTGATGAGAGGACAGTTCAATTCAGAAAGGGACGTGTGAAAATAGCTCTAAGCTATCCTTCTCACTTCACTGATCATGAATCAGCTGCTTGAATTTTTTATTGGCTGCTAATGACACCAAGGGCACTTTCTGCTAAGGTGCAAACAGGAGGGGGAAAGGGAAAATCCTGCCCACGCTGCATACACTCAGCCCAGCCTTCAGATCCACCACAGCTTGGCAGGGTTTCAAACAAGGCAGCTCATGTGCGGGCAGGTCTCACCCTCCCAAATTACAGGTAACGTGTCCTTCCTCCGACAAGGCAGCAGCTACATCATGACAGTGCCACAGGCCATCACACCCTGGAAATCCTCCTTCCCTCCTCTCTGCCGGATGCTCTCTGGCACCGATTGCTTGGGACCCACACACAGTTCTCAGTTTTTGGTTTCTGCTCACAAACATCTCTCCATGGGAAGGAGCAATCTGAATCACTCTCTTTTCAAATATGCAAGTTTAGTCAGCTAATAAGTGTGTTTGATAGAGTGTGCGATTTTGGCACTTGTGGCATGTTCTCCTACCTCCCCAACTCCTCTGGAACAAACTTCAGGTTGGAGCACATGTCAGGGGGCCTCTCACTGCTATCACCATCTGTGACAGCTCCTTTTTTCCTCAATTCTGCTCATGCTATCTGGGCTGAAAAGAAATCTTCCCGTCCTTGCCAGTCTAAGCATATGCCTATGTATTTACTCAAGTAATTTTTGCTGATCCGAGTTGATGATGCCATCTTTCAGATAATTTCACTGGCTTTCGTTAACACGAAATGTCCAAAACTGAATGGCAGAGAGTCAAGTTTGGATCAAGACTTCCTTATTTACAAGGCTTTCAGAGTGAAATTCAGCAGCCATGTGTTTCAGTGAACACAAAACTCACAGTGCTGCCTGATAAACTGCTATTAGGCAATCGCCGCATTATCAACACAAAAGCTAAGGCTGCTCTACTTGCTACCCTAGCCAAAAAGAAGACAATGCAGTGAGCTGCTGCTGGACTCCACCAACAGCAAACACTATTTCTTTCCCTCTGCTGGCTCAGTTGCTCTCCTCAGTGACAGCAAAGTCAGGATAAACAGAGGCACCTATATTTGAAACGCCACAGCCTCTCCTCCATGCCCCTGCCTAACAAGCATCCTCCCCAGGCTGGGGCACTAGATATACCCCCCAATATACCCTCGCTCCCTCCCTTGTGTTTGTCAGCTACACCTTGGTCTATTACTCAGTACAAAGAGCAAACACCAGCAAGCTGCTTTCCCTCAGATACCAGCTTGTTAATTCTCTGATAAGAAGCCCATTTATTGAGCCTGTCCGCGAGCACATCACAATGTTAACTCATCCCTGCTCTTTCACTTAATCAAGATTTATTTTGATGTTCAAGAACTGTCCGTTCTAAATGAATGTGCTCTTGCGGAAGGGCACACAAGCAGCATACAGCACTGGACTACAAGATTAACACCGATTATTTATTTATTTTACTATTTATTTTTTTTTAAGTAAAACCTCTGAGGAGAAATAACTCTGACAATAGCTGTCATGCTACTGTCAGGCAACTTAACCTCTGCAGCTCTAGGTTCCCATGCCATGAACTACAGGGAAGATTCCGTTTAGCTTTAACTACCTAGGACAGACTGGTGCTGGATTTGACATCGTAGCTGAAGAGGCAAAATCCACTAATTAGAGCTACAACTCGTCCAAGGGAATGTCTGTGCCAGAAGATAATTCTGAAATACAAGCAGTATCATTTACTTCCCAAGAAATAAGAAGATTCAAAGCAAGCATAGCCAATGACTTAATTTTTGCATATAAAAACCTAATTGAGAAGCTTTGAGAATCTAGAACCTCTCCGTAGAAAGGTATTTACCATTACCAGCTCCTTTTTATTACCAGGTCACAGATGTCATGCTGTAGCTACTCTAGGGGCTTTAATTAAACCAAGATACTCATTTACCAGCCAAACCTGGCTGGTTTAAACAGCTGCTATAAGAAGCATGGACTCATCACCTTTTTAATTAGACTGCAGACTTGTAAACATCCCCAGACTGATTGGAACTAACTGAGCTATAGAAAAAAAAAAATAGATATCAGACCTTACTTCTGTAATGAGGAACCTTACAACCTAAGCCCATAAGAACTGCAAAACAGTGCACTTTATAAAGATTATTAGGATGTAATGCCAAGCATACAATTTAAAAACATATCTAAACTGAGTGATTAACTACTTTTTTTTTTTTTCCTTAATAGATGCTTTTTACTGTATAGGTGTGCAAAAATAAGGAGGTTAAGCACAAATTTATAATAAACAGTGCTTTTGGTTGCATTACACGAACTTGATATAGAAGGTGAGTGCCTGTTCAAGCAGAACGCAAAGAGCATCCAATATGAGTGATGTGCTGTAAGAAAAATAAATATTGCTTTCAGGTCCTTGCAGCACAGCCCCGGTGCCAATTACTGTCATCGGTGTAAAATGAACTTAAATCCACTACAGCCAAAAAAGTATACAAAATACTTGTACAAATTTACAAAAGAGTAAGTTTGTACAAATGCAACTGATATGGCCTGTTGTGCTAAAAACTTGTCTTCAGCGGTACAGAGAGAAGAATGAGTCTTTAGCTGTCCAGGACAGTTGAACTTTGGATTAGGTCTGAAACTAATTATCTACTCGTGCCCCTGCATTTTTTCATTTCTGTAATTACAATTTGTTTTCAGTATTTGAAGAGCTAGTTCTCCGCACTACTAGTGCACATCAACAAATTAAGAATATCTCGTAAGGGTACATCCATAATACCTCAATTTTAAGAACTTGCTTCCCGAGGGTTTCCAGACTGTGATAAACGAAGAGCTAAATGAAGGGTTAGTAGCATAATCCTCTCTAAATGGTTTTATGCGATGCTGTTAATGCTGCTTTTGTGGCATTAACATACTTCAGATGAGATCATTCCAAAGCAGAAACTGTGCACAGAGGCCATCTCCAGGTCAGGGACATCAAGTTATTCTGCAGTCACATCATTATTCCACTGCCTCATCTACTACTGCCATTGTCTGATAAATGGCAACCTCCTATTTTTAAGGAAATAAAGGGGTAAACATATTCTACTACACCACATTAGAAATAGAGTTTTACCTTGCAAGTAAGTACACTAAGACTCAGAAGCCTTTGTTACCAAGGGCACAGAGCATAGGAGACAGAGAACAAAGAATTTTGGGTCAAGGCTACAGCATAAGGCCCCTTTATCACCAAAGTGCTATAACAGCTCTACTTTAGTCTCCATTCATTGTAAAAAGTACTCAAATCTTTTAAGTTCTGGCAGAAAAATGACATCATAAATTCAAGGGTATCAAGCGTTTGTATTAAGGAGAGAATCAAATGTTTGTATCACAGAAAGTGCTAAATCTATCCTGGCAGCATTCAGAACGGTGGCTGGAGAGAACATAAATATTTCAGGAAAATAAGTCTTAAAATTATTTTTCAATCATAAAGTATACTGACCCGGTGGTTCCAACCTGCCATCCAGTAAGACATGTTGTTACTATTTAATATTTAGAGGTCTAATCACAAGCCTGATGAGAAAGTAACAGCAATCTGTTCCAAAGAAATCCAGATCATACCCCTCTGTTTATTTTAACAAGAGCCAAAGGAAAAAAAAAAAAAAAATGCTAAGCAGAATTAAATCTTTTCCTGTATCATACAAATCACTATCGAAGAGAGTTAAACTGAAGGCATGGATTTTGATCACATAATGTTTACCCCAGATTTATGGAACTCAAATCCTGAGATTTTCATCCTAATCTTCAGTAAGAGTTAATACCGATGAGAATACGTTACAAATGGTGTTCTGTGTCCAAGCTGTCTTCCTTTGTAAATAAAATCAGATCAAAATAGCAATCATTTTAGAAGTAATATTAATTTAAAATAGCTGTGAAATTAAGCACTTAGCAAGAGACATCTACCAATTCATTTATTTGAATACCTATCTTAATATTAAAAACAGCACGCAGAATGTTATCTGACTCAAAGTAACAGGGCATCTGAACAAGTTGCCCTTATTCATCATTAATTTTACCTTTCCTAAATAACACTGCCTTCCTTCAGGGCTTTCAGAGGAAAGCCATCCCTACTGCAGCAATAAGCAGCAATAACAGACTTTTTTCATCTGGTAACATAAAAGCCAGGGGAAACAAGAGACAGCCTCTACGTCCAGCAGTTTTGATTAAAATTTGTTATATTCTCTACAGGTTTGCCTGTTCTTTTCTGTGCAGAAAATCACAGTTTCAGGATTTAAATGATCTTAAAACTCTCACAGAATGGTAACTACAGGATATATCAGATTAGTATGCACGCAGAGCCTTCTTTTAGCTCTATAGACTTTTTTCTTTTAAATTACATTTGTTTCTTTGCCTCTCTTTTTCTCATTCCAAATGTCTGCTGAGTCGCTGCCCAAGCTAGAGAAACTATACACAAAAAAAAAGACGAGTGGGCTAGTGGGGCCCAGTTCCTTTCTCAGATATGCAGGTGTGCAGCTGCGGAGTGAATGGATTTATAATGATACCCAATTGGAGCAAGAACAAAACGCTTAAGCTTGCAAACACTGGAAAAATATACATTATTTCTGGGACGTTCCAGGAAAGCTGAGAACTCATTATACCATTTTAACATCAAAACGTGTATCACTCCACCCCCCCCCCCCCCCCCCTTTTTTTAAATATTTAAAAAAAAAAAAAAAAAAAGAACTTGTATAATATTCCAGACACAGTTATACTTCTAGTTATCAGCTATACACGTCATGCACTTTTTGGAGTCTCACTGGTCCAAAGTGAAGACAGAAACAGCCCACAAACTGATCTCCCCCCAGAGATCATCCACTTCCTTCTCTGCAAAGGTTGGGGTCTGAGATTCAAGATGACAGCTACAAGGTAGAGATCCCATTCTATGTGAGGGCAACATAACGTGTTGCCCCTTCTAAGTGCCTTTTTTAAAAAAATTTATTGCTTTTTATTTATTTATTGAGAATCATCAGAGGGATTAAGATATAACAATTAAGATATAACAGTTCCAGGTAGCAGTTGGCACTATCCCAATAATCAACAGCAACATTTAAGCTATGCCTGCCATAATTCACCTGACACTTTGCTCTGGTCAGCACTGCTTTTACTTTATTAATATCAATAATGCAAAGTTTTGCTTTTCAGGACACCATATGCAGGAACCTTCCCCTAACAGCAACAGAGTGAAAAGCAGAGAGATTGCAAAGGCAGATCCAAGCAAACTGCGCATATCAAGATTCCCAGCATGTATAAACATTTGCAGTAAGCAGGCACAAAATTAAATGTTTGTCTCAAGCTTTGTAGATCAGGTTGTCTCCTGACATTAAATAACGCTTATTAGTTTCGTTGAGGGCTACTCTACCACTGCATCAAATTTCTTTTTTAACCTATGACTTTTATACAAAACAGGCTCAGAAACTTGTCTTGTAAGTAACAGTTACTTCAGAGCAATGTTCTACATTCTGAATTTCCTACAAAGGAGGACTATTTTTTATTCTTGGACTTTGATAAACCGGTGACTTTTCCATATTGAAAAATACCCGCTCAGTTTCTCTTTTTTTCCCTAAACAATTTTTTAACAAAAAACACAAGCTCTTTTGTTTAACTGTCATAGTAACTCAACTGTACCATCAATTCTGTGTTTAGCTGAGCTGTGGCATTACATCTTGAAGAGCATTAGCAGTAATACAAAAGTTCTACATCCCCACAGATTACCTCTTATAATCCAAATTGATTTCTGCTGTATTGAATAGATTACTCATCATTCTGGATTAACATCCTCTGCGTCAGGGGCAGGGTGTAAAAGAACTGAAATTATTTTGAGTTCTACCCCCTAAAGAATACTGATTTTTTAGAGAGGAAAATATGTAAAAACTTAAATCACTCTTAAATACATTTTTCAAATCAAATACTGAAATCTTCACTGTCTGTTTTAAGGCAAAAATAATAATAATAATAATAATAATAATAATAATAATAATAATAATAAATCTTACTGATGATTGAACTTCTGGCCCTTTGTTTACTCAAAAAGTGACTTTGCCTAAAAGAAGGAAAAATGGCTGAGGCCAACTCTTCATGCCTCCACATATCTTCAACTCCTAAGGCATATTAAGAACCATATGCAGAAGAGTGAATACTTCTGTATGCTGATAAGAATTCTTCTAGATTTATCAAAAAATCTTCCATTCAGTATTTATGGTCCAGTAACTCGCCTCGCCGCTGAAACACATCTGGGTTTGTGAGCTGGCAGAGGAAGATGAGGGAAGTTTGCTACAGCATGTTCCCATCTCCCATCCAAAAACATTATTCAAAATTATCTCCTTTCAGTTTTCTTATGTGAAATATTGCACATTATTAAATAGAAGATATGCAGACCAAATGTTTAAAGACAGATTTCACTTTCTCAATTTTTTTTAAATTTTGTTTTACAAACTACCAGTTTCAACACACACGTATCTCAGATGGCTTTTTTTCTTTATTAGGAATCAGAATTTAAATTATCATTTCAAAGCAACGTGTGAAGTCTGAGGCCCAACAGTTCACATTCATGAGCAATGAATATATATTGTATATTAGTCACCAATCTGATTATTTTGGAAGCGACTTGAGCACCTTGATTTTAATTTGGACTAGTACTAGAGGATTGCCTTATTCTAATTCAGTACCTGCATTATGACAATAACAAACCAGTTCTGTGGGTACTATTTTTAGGCTATTATTGAGAGCCATGACACTGAAGCCAGCATAGAATGAACCCTAATTAAAAAGGCAAAATATTTTAGTATTAATTTTCTCTGCTGAAGATGACCAAACAAATTTGACGTTGCCAATTGATAAACCCAATGATTTTAAAAATGTTCCTAAGCAGAGAAAACAGAAATTCTCCAGTTATGCCCTTAAATTTTTGAAGTCAAATGCAACTGTGCAGTCAGAAGTCTCACCCTTGTGATAATACAGTTCAAAATTATCAAGAAGTCAATCTAAGCGCTGAAGAAAATGCTGCTACATACCCAAAATGGCTTTAATAAAAGATGACGCTTACACAGAAAGAAAGGATTGCAAAACACCTTGCCCAAGCCTGCTATCACAAGCAGCTACCTTATGTAACTCTTTCACAAAAGGACCAGAACCTTAAACAACCTCGAACAGTTAGCTCTGCTCCAGACTTCACTCTAAGTTACAGGCTGATTTTACTAGTTACAGCTGGACCAACGCTGTTGTTCGAATGTTAGAAAGTGTTATCTTACTCAATAGGTGAGTCCCCTATGTACACTCTGAATAAAACCTTTTAACCTGAGAGAGAGAAGAAAAAAAAAGTTTCATTGTGTCTTCATCCTCTTAGCCTGTGGTAATCAGACTAGTTGAAACAAAATGAGTTAATTTGACAAAATTGTTTATCAATTTCCAGTCATACTATCTTTTCAGACACATCAAGGACAGTAACTCTAAGTTTTTTAGAGCGAAGTGGGATTTGCAGAGCTTTCACTAGAGATGCTTTGGAAGCAGTCCCACTTGGCTTTCAGAATGAATCTATAGGCATCCAAATGACAACTTCTAAAGGAAGCACACGTAATGCAACAGCTACTGATGGACAAAGAAATAGAAAACACCTAACAATGCCATTTCAATGCAAATGCTTTTCAAAGTGGGATGCAATTTAACCACAGTATTGACATTTAAATGGACACAAGGCACAATCCAATAAGGGTAAATGTGAATGTGGTGATTTCTTTTTATCAGGTATTATCTTTCTTTGCCAGTTTTCCTCCTATGCAGTTAAAAAAAAAAAAAAAAATAGTCTTCCCATATTAATATTGAAATCTAAATTATTCCATCAAAATGGGAATGAAAGAAGAAAGGAATGAAAGATGAGCAGTACACTTAGAACTCAGCCAGTATGGATTTAGCTGCTTTACCGTAAATTATTAATTGGGCAAGTCTTTCCATACCCGATTCCTTATCTGTAGCCAGCACTACCTGTATTTTGTCAGAAGAATGAACGACTTGGTCATGAGTCAAAAGTGGTTAGACCACCATTAACAGAAAACTTGCTAAGGGGTTCCAAAGGAAGCAAGTAGAACATTGGAAATAATAGCTTGGGTCCTGAAAGCGGGCTTGGCTTATCTTGACAATACTGCTTCCAGTTCAAAACATACAGCTTGGTTCAGATGTCTCTGCACCACACTCAACAGAGCTTCCCTAAAATAATTACATATCCCCCTTTATGGTTGATATCTCCCTCACTTTGTTAAAAATGCACCAGCAGCCTTGATGAAACAATTTTCTGTTTAATAACCATCTTGTTGTGGGTCACAGAACTGCCTCAACATATGGCTTATTATTTTTAATGATGTATAAGATGCAATATATACCACTAAAAACAGTAGAAAAGCTTAGATGATTAAAAGAAAAACAGATGGAGTAAACATGAGCAGAAAAGCCTGAGAAAGAAAAAAAAAATGCAGAATAACAAACAGATCCTAGGGGAAATCAAGAGCTCACAGTAGCCCTGTGGACACTAGAACTCTCACAGCACCACTGCCTAGCTGTGCATGCTCATTTTGAGCCATAAAAATGTTTGCACTGCATAATTTTAAAGCCATGCATGTCCATTTTTAATTTTAAACTCTACAGAACACAAAGATTTGCAGTGCATAAATCCATTCCGAATAGGCTGCTTAATTGGGACTGTAAGTCTAATATATCAGCTGCCTGGGGATCTGGACAGGAGCCAAGCATCCCAAGTTCAACACATACAGTAGTTCTAGCTGTTCTCCCTCCTAACATAAAGGACTAGTGCTGCTATAACTTAACGATACCGTTAATGCATCTTCTGTAACGTTTGCTTTATAAAACTTCTCCCCAACCTATTGAAGCTGGCTCCCTTTTTAGCAAATGGCGTAATACTCCAAGAGCAGATCAGGACCTCAAGATGTTCTGGACTGAAAAGTAGATCGTGGAAAAAACTGGGTTCACTTTCAATGCAAAGAGCACTATTAGTCCAATGACGATCCAATACCTGTGTTAAGCCTCTGCATAAGTCTGACTGGATTTCTGATTGTGTGATCGTGTAAACAATTTTTCTGTTCACTTTCCTCACAAGAGTAACTGGTAGAAATATCACTGAAAGGTGAATCTGGGACTCAAGTACTTTAAATATTTGTCAAAAGAAAGACTCTAATAATGTTACAGATTTAGATGAAGTACTTCTACTGCACAGAAATTTATGTAATTACTTATAGTTTAAAAACTGATGTCAAAATATTAAATATTTACAAGGCACTGGTCATTAACTTTTCATATATAAGAATAAATTTGTAAAGAACCGTAATGAAGAAAAAATTACAGAATGCTACTGCATTTCAAACAGTAATGTTTCAAGTTATGCCCAGGTATTCATTCTAACTGACGTACCCATCATGACTTGAAGTTGGCCTATTGGCCTCATGCATTTATTTTCAAAACTTTAAAATAAAGCTTTATAGTGCATAAGCGTTGTTGCAAAGCTCTGTGCTTCGCTGATTTAAAAAACCACACACAACTGTGTGTAGTCCTTAAAATTTACATTAATATGGTCTTACAGTAACTTAATTAAAGACTCATTAAGTATTACAGTATCACATAGCGTGAGTTGTATTGAATTTAATTTGGAAATATTCAATAATACCAGCTGCAAAAAATAGAGTATTTCCTTACATAATCCTGGCAAACGTACATAGTCCTTTGGAAATGTCTGTTACTATCCATTATCTGATCCCAAAGGATAAACCTGCAGAAATTGTTATTATGTTTTCTACTAAATTCTATTGTAAATATTTAGCATCATTAGAATAGTCTGAACTCTACTCCTTATTTTGTTTTTCAGAAATCGCCTAAGGGAACTGTTCTAAGTGTAACAAATAAAAACATTCTGGTGCATTTTTCTTTTCTTTTCTTTTCTTTTTTTCCTATCAAAACAAATATTTCCTTTATCTTTTCACATTTTTCTTGATTTGTACTTAGGTTATCATGCTCTACATCACAACTGTTCCCATCTACATATTGCAGACAAATCGGAAACGAATGAGATTTGTTTACTATATCATTATGCCGTTGTTTAAATGAGAAAATAACTTACCTTGCAATTCTGACTTATCAACAAACTGTTCATTCTAAACACCTGGCAAGTGTAAAATTGGCTGTTACAGAATTACAGGGTTTGATCGGTAAGGTACTGTAACAAATACGTACCGCAAGCTGAAATACTAACAAACACAATATTGAAGGAGACCAAGTAAATAAGTAACTTTTTTTTTTTTTGTATTTAAAAATTAAAAAAAATCCTTCAATAGTTGTTGCTAAAGTCTTAGGATAGTTTGAATACTGTAATAAATTTGCTAGAGATCCTTTCAGTAGCAGTTGTAACCAGTAACAAGGTTGTCCTGGTCACAGATGAACTATCCCTTCATTCAGTTCAGGTAAGGACTGATTACAATAGTATTCAAATACAGCAACCCAAATTTGCAAGTCTGCATACCTTACAGCTAAACCCATTTTCAGTCACCAGAATAAACAATTGGATTTCCCAATGGATTGGTCACCTGTATCAATCTCCATTAAAAATCTGAGCATTTAAGCTGTTTCTCTGCAGCCTCTCAGGTATGCGGGAGATTGCCTACAAACTTCTGGTCTCAGAATTATTTTTTTTTTCATATCAGAGGCTGAGTAGCCAGATATAAATCAGCTTGACGTTGTCAGGTTGTAGTCATTTGGGAAGGCTAAAAGACCTAATAAAAGCAGTAGTATCAAACCTCTTGCTTTGACTAATGACCATGCTACGCCTGCACATAAAAAGTAGCGCAAGCAAAGCTATTCATCAGGTTACTGTTCGACATCGTGCCGTAGCCACTTTAAACTGATGAGATGGGTTGCGTATGGTATCAACCATTCCCAGGGTTTTGCAGAGTTATGTTTACGAAAGGTTAACAGCAGGCACTAATACGAGTATCATGACTCTTTTCAGGCAGTAGGTGAAACCTTGAAGAAAAAGTGGCTCTGTCTTCAAAAAAGTGACCTGACCTTTGCTTTGGTGGGTTTTTTACTCTGCAAGAAATAAAAAGCACTGCATGCTTTCCAATGCATCCTTTCTAGCTGATAAACTATCTTCTTCTAGCACTCAGCACAAAAGGACTATGTGTTACTAAAAAAATAAAAAATAGCATGTTAACAGTACTAGCTAACGATAGCTCCACATCACGCTAGAATTGGGCTTCATAGACCTGAAATATGTCATATGAATTTTGAACCAAGTAAATACATAATTAGCCAAGAACCTTTAATATACTTAGCAATTATACGTAACTTTCATTGAGTATAGTTTAATGAAATTCACAATGACTTTGAGGTTCTTTGGATATCAAAGGCACTACAGCTCCAGCATGCTTACGATTCATGACACTTCTGCTCCAAGAATTTCTTGCAGCATGCAAAGAACTCTCTGTAGGGTAACTGAAGTGTTGCACAAGCAAGCAAATCTAGCATTGACCTGTCATTTGTTAAAATCTGTTCTAAAATTGCAATAGTATGTAATGATTTTACATGCAATTGATGTTTATGAAACACCATATCGTTCAGTGTATATATATTTTATTGGACATGGAATACAGCGCTAGTGAAAGTAATGCTATTATGATATGATGGGGTAGTAAAGTTCATCAACAGAAGGTGTTTTTAAGTGTTGGAATATTTTAAGTGTAGTGGAAAATACTGCTTTTATGGAGCCAGATCCTGCTGTCTTTGCACGGCTTAAGCTTTCACTGAAATCAATGGGAGCTTTACAAGTACCACAGTAAGGACATGGTGAGGGTCACTGGCATAACATGGTGCTGCTGCTATGCTTCGTACACTCGGATACTGCTGCTTGCAAGAGTCAAACAGATCAGAACACAGAGTCTGGGTGGATTCAAGATAAATACCCTTTTTAAATAAAGAGCACTGCACAACATCAGTGCATTTTATTTGGCTAAAACATTGCAGTAGATGTTAATTATTGTATGTTTCTCTTGAATATGTGGTGTATTAGGTGAATTTTAAGGAAATTAAGTTTAAGAAGTCCTTGAGTTACGTTCAATAACTAGGATGTTTTGGGGAGAAGTGCAGCAATGCCTATGACAGCAGGATCTGGCTCTATCCACTGCCAGCAAAGCCAGGCAGCGCGGTTAATTACCCACACTGCTTTATGAACTGTTCCCAGAGGCATCAACACCCTGGGCCCCGCAGGTCATTTCCACACTAGGGCAGCGCGTGCCCCAGCGACCCATCGGGACCCCCACTCGCCAACTCCCAGCAGTGTTTCAGGGTCCCGGGGGAGGCCGGAGCCCCAAGGCCCCGCGGGCACTGACCGGGCCCTTGTTGGTTTCGCTGTTGTAGGGAAAAGGCGCTAGGGCGGCCGATAAGGCTGTTGCGATGGTGATGAAGGAGATGCCAAGGGAGGAGTCTGCGGAGGAGAAGCCCCTCCTTACGGTGACGTCACAGGTGGGCGGAGCGCGGAGCCGGTGGGGGGACTGGGAGCTGGGTCATCAACAGGAGCTCCACAGGGCATTGGGTGCACAGCCATTAGCTGACATACCTCAGCTTGGTACAAAATGCCAAGCACTGGTGGTGTTCATGCCCCAGATCTCCCCGTTGAACACCACATCTTGCTCCTTGCAAGCCCTGATGGCCACGAAGGAATTGTTGAGGGAAAAGGATGCTCTTCAACACATCGTTTCTAGCTTTAACCCGAGTGATTGACAAACAATTAGAAGCCAACATCAAACATTGCCCCTTCCTTCCCTGCTCAACAAGCGCAAAGCTTCCATCGGCATCAACAGGGCCGGTAGCTGCGCTTGGGCTCGTTAATTGTTTAATGAACCATTTGTATTGGTTGTCCATCAGTCTGCTCAGCAGGCGTCTGATACCGTTGTGCATTGATAAAGTGCCCGTGTCCATTACTGTCACACCTCCCACTGCACACAAATACCTACTTCCCTGCTATGCACCAAAGGGGTGCAGAAGCCAAAAGGAGGCAGAACCAAGTGAACAAGTGAGTATTTTCCATAGCCATCTCTGCATCATGTACCCATGACGTGCAGTTACACCACCATGTTCACTCCTCATTCACATCCCAGTTGTCCGGACATCATGCTGCTTTGAGCTGCTGCCTCATTCGCATGTCCATGTCACCCTCTTGTTCAGACCGGTGGCTCAGTTGTGCACTGCTGTACCGCCTTTAGCCATGACCATCAGCATTCATCTCGGCTCTTTACCCGATGAAACAGATGGACGTGGCTGCCGCTCTCAGGGCAAATCATGCGAGTTCCAAATTGGCTGCAAACAACCTTCCCAAGCTAGATCAAACTGGGTCATGAGAATAAGGCCTGATCTTACTGAAGTTATCGTGAACCCTGTAGGGGCACGTTTGTTATCTTGGGAATTACATGAGGTACCTATGTTGCATTAACTCTCACAGTACAGCTAAATAAAGCAAGAAAGCAAAGCAAAATGCTCAGATCAAGCCAGGAAGAAGAATATTTGCTTTTAGAAAACTATCCAAAAAAGTGAAATTCCAATTTACAAAAGTCCTAGAGCACTGATTACATCTGACTGAGGTAAGACTGCAAGAAGCAGAAGAGGAATCTCAGAGATAGAGAGGAGATGCCAAAGCCTTGTTTATAACCAAGAAGGAGTTAGTGATAATAGAGGGAAGTCCCTGAAACTGTATGTTATTAGATGCCTTTTACCTCTCCTCCTCTGGAAGATGTTAAAAACACATCCAACAGAGACCAAGTCAGATACACGTTCACATTTCATTCGGCTGCTAGCCAGCCTTTATTTTGTAAAACGTGACACTTGTTGACCTAAACACTCAGTGTGAATTAGATTTGGACAAAGTTTCCAATTCACAATTTATTTTATATCAGATCTCAAGGCAAATCTACAAATAGCATAAACCAAAGAAGTGCTGTCGGCTCCAGTGGGGTTCTGCTGATATGTGGCAACTGGGAATCCAGACCTTCATTCCAGCAATAACAAACCTACTACAATAAGCAGAGGGGTGTTCTTGGTAATTGAATAGCCATTTCAGCATCTATTTTCTGTGATTTTATCTCAATTATGTTCAATGAAAGTCACTTTATTGGTATGAAAAGGCATTCAGTAGTTGCCAAATTTAATACTTCAGGCATCAGAGAGTGAGCTTTCTGTACTAATGGGATTTTGTAGAATATAACTCCATATACTATGTTGCTGTCTCCCTTTATCTTTTAAAGGTAATTCAGAAGAGATTGGGAACAAATGAAAAAAGATAATTTTGGTATGAATAAGCCTAGGAAAAAGTTAAGGAGTTTGCTGAAGGTTCAAAGATTAACAATGCTCAGCTAACTGAACCCGAGATAAATTATTTTATGCAACTCATTTATAATGAATACATGGACAGATTGTGTATAAAGTTGGATTTGAATTCTTTTTTTCTTTCTATTTAACCTCTTCACAACTTCATTGACAAGAGAGAAGGTCTCCCTTAAGAATTAATTTCTAATGAGAAATTTAAACCTAACTATCCCCTGGAGTCAAAGTTTAATTGTACAGTCAACTGTGAAATTCCCAATCTGCTACAAGTCAGTGAACTTCAAAGGAGCTCATTCAATAACATACTCTCATCCACACTTAAACTTTAAAATATGATGAACTGCTTTATTGAGCAGTAAAAAAGTGCATGCTTATATTCTTTGCCAACCTGATTTTAAAGAACTGAATCCCAAAGTATCGGCAGTTATCTGCTCCATGTTCATCATACTTAAGTTAAATTCTTCAACAGAGTACACAAGTTGGAGAGGTAGTGATGGTTGGATCCCTACACAAATACAGAAATAAGACCTACAGGAAGGGATTCATATCCAAGAGGATCCTGTGGCAAATATATTCTGTATTACACAGTAGACTTGGGAGTCCATGAAAAATTCACCAAAGCAAAAAGAAATGCAAGTTATACATGGAAAACTATCCCAACTTCTGTTTCTAATAGAAAAATAGGGAGGTGCCTGCTTACTACACAGCCATTGCTCAGAGTAAAAATTGGATATTAACTGCTTATAACTTAAAATATTAAAAAATACTTACTTTTAGAACTGGAAAGTAAGTAAAAATGTGAAGTTAGATTAGAAGAAACAAGTTCAGCTTATCCCATGAAAAATGCAGGCAATGACAAATATTCCAAAAATAAATGTTTCATGGCTGCACTTCAATTAACCTTCTCAGCTGTTTAAGGTTTTTATGAAGAAAAAAAGAACTCTATAATGTTTTTGTTTTTATTAAGACTAGGAGCAATGTTTTCTGAAAGTGAACTTAATTTACATGTCACTGGTTGATCCAGGCACGCCTATATTTCCGCAAGAGCTTCAGTAAAAATATACAAACATTTCCAGTGCCTAAATTCCACTGTTCTGGGTGGGTTTTCTTTGTTTTAATTAGATGCTTTTCTTGTTTTGTTTGTTTTCCCCTTGAAACTAATATGTGGCCTGACAAATTTTATAACTGAAATTAAATAAAGATAGCTAATATACAACTCCCAATCTGAGTAGATTAAGAGACGTATCAGGGACTCACATTATGAAACTAATAGCATAATAACAGTTTTCCATATAAAAGTTAAGTCCTAATTGTTCAGCAACTTTATTTCAATTCCTATACATTAGTTTGTTTGTTTGTTTTTAAGGCAAAAGTCTTGCCAGTTTTAGGAATCTTCAGCAATTAACTTTGCACTACAGTAACTCATCACAAATTCTAATCAGCCCTGTGAGAACAGTGGTAATTTCCTCAGTGATTTTAGGATTAAGTCTGTGATCTTAATTTTACCTCCCTTTTAAAAGATTAATGATAGATTCATTAGCCATATTCCACATATATCTCAAATGGGTCTACTGTTATTTATTGTAGAAATTTTGAGTAGTTTAGCAGGAGACGCTTAAGTCTGCAAACTTTTTCATCTGTTATTAAAAATAGGTAAATACTATGAGTAAAAAAAATACAAAATGCATAAACGGATGCTTAGCATTACAAATATTAATTAAATCTTTACCTCCAAGTTAAGTATTGCTTAACACTTTGCTTTGAGGGCAGTATGTATAATTTAAGCGGAAATATTCTCATGAGTATAATAAAGAAAGTTGCCTCGATAATATGCTTAAAAGTCATAAATTGGCTGCTTGCCTAAAGTTATACAAGTTTCTCCATCACAAATTAAATACATTTTTTCCATGAAATAAGCTTTAATTTGAAATTACCGTGGGAATTGATAGTATTTTTTCCATAAAATAAAGCTGACTATACCATTCCGTGCATTTTTAAAATGGTCTACCATTTCATACGCACAGAAAGAGCTTGACAATTTTTGCAAGTAATGTATTATGCTCATTTAACCCTTTTATATGAATAGAAATTAGTTTCCAGAAATCTGTTTATTCTTTATATATGAATATTCTAAGTAAAATTATACTACCCTCTATCCTTTTAAACAACTGCACACTATGTACTACAATTGTTCTACATGCAGTTAACTTCTTGTTTGCACAATCCATTGCAAGTTTAAAACATTCTCAAGCACCTTTCAAGTTTCAAGCATTTCAATCTGCCAAATAACATGAAAGCCAACACACTTGCCATGCCATATCCCTGTGGAGAAGCCATACAACAGGAAATTATGATTTGGTTCCTATGACTGCCCACAGTAGCACATCCAAAAACACAGCCTTATTCTAGATACGCTACAGAACTCCACAGAAAGCCAAAAAAACCTGTGATTTCAAAATAATTACAGCCTATATGTAAGAATACAGTAAAAGATGAATTTTGTTACATGGGAAGTAGATCATTTTCAACACAGTTGAAGATCAGCAGGGATAGCATAAGCTTTACAAAACTGGCACTCATGATAAGCCATGGTAATTTTGATATTGTTAATTCTCTTCATCTTTAGTCTTCATGCTGCTAATATCATGAAGATCTGGTCTTAAAAAAACAGGTGTATATCTTGCATCTTAACTGACATTTGATTACGCACCATACTCAGAACAGTGCACAAAGCCGTATATAATCCACTACTGCACAAACTTTCAAACTTATCTGTGGATCACAGGTGACTGACAAAGAAGCTCAGTTCAATATTCTGGTGGTCTTTTCTTTCAGCTGACGAAAAACCACTAAATAATTTCCTACTATTTTGTAAGCAATCATAATAGTTGCCCCAGAGATGCTGAGAAATTACAGAAGCAGTACCAGCAATACAAGTTAAACAGGACTCCTTGAATTTGTCATCTATTTAAAATCCTTATTTAGAAGAAACGGAAAACTGGGGTTCCCAAAGTCAGGCTGCTACTTTATTTGGAGCTGCCACGCAAGAAGTAATTTCAGTGAGTAAAACAGGAACCCAGTGAGTAAAACAGGAACCAGAATCTAGTACCATGAGTTACCATTTGTTTCTGTAGGTACCATCATAACACCTGTGCCTCTCCAGGTCTTCCACAGTATAGATTTATCCAGGGCTTTCTCAACAGAAAATGGGTTCTGCAGACAGGAACACTACAGGACTTTCCCAACCTGCCTTTACTCAGCTTACGTGTCCCATTTGTTAACCCCTCAATCAACAAGCATGTCATTTTAGGAATACAGACTAAAAAATTTCCATGAAATAACATTACAGAAATCATTTCCTTAGAAGAACATTATGCATTTTTTAGTGCATTTTTTTTAGGTATTACTTCAAGGATCTCTAAGCATCTGTGACAGCTAATTTTGTCTTCGATCACTGTTGTACATTAGTTCTCCAGCAGGGAGGACTGGGGTATTGGGAAAGGGAGAGGCTAAAACATATGCCGTATGGCAAGACCATGAAGACAATGCAGAGCCAGGTTAGGGTAAGCAAAATCTTCTAACACCCAAGAAAGGATTTCAACAAACAGCTTCCTTTAATTAAAAGGTACACAGGGCACATGGATGTTAATGCAACAGAAAGACTTGAAGTAACATTTTTATAAGTAGTAAAGGCCAAATTGTCAGTTCCACTCAAAACCTGACAAGAGCAACTTTTCTCCCAGTGGCTCTAATCCAGCAAGGCAGTTAAGCACATACTTAACCTTGAGTTTTGCAGGACATGCCTAAGTGGCTTGCTGGAGTGAAGCCAAAATGCAGGAGCCAGATACAACCCTGTGTTTGGCTACTGCTCCCTTTTAGCTTTCTTAGCCAGACGACGAACAATAGAGGGAAATATGGTCAACTGCGAGATATTTAGTTCTACACTGCAGCTAGACACTATAATTTGTGTAGGTCAGCACTGACAAACACAGATGACACGGCAATAGCTCTCACAAAATCAATGGAACTGCTGTTTATGAAGACGCAACATAAACATGTTACCATTTACTGATAGAGACATCAAGCACAAGTTTCAAATAACTCCACTTCCCTGTAAATTTAAACATCCAATATGATGTCTATAGTAATCCTCCCACAGTTTCTCAGCCTTCACACAAGCTGTGGGTCAGTTGTTAGCATTAAGCCTCAGGGAATCGCTGGGCCTGCGTGATTTCAGGTAAGATATTGTCACCTCTGATTCACAGGCCGCTGCACACACTTCCTACTACTTAGCAACTGAGTACCAGTTATCACCTGCCAAGTGAAACTCATCTTCAGAGAGGTAGCAACACCAAACTGCTCTTTGAAGGAGGGTGAAATGAGTTTGTTTCTGTTTTAGAGCTTCCTACAATTTGTGTTAGGTGGAAGTCAGTTACACTGCATGCCCTGTGTATTGATTCTCTGTTCCTGTGAAAACCAAATATTTGGCTGTCATGTCAGTTTTGTTGGGACATAAATTCACACTAGAGTGACAGTAGAAGATTAGTATGACCCTGGCACAAGGATGATGCCAGAAATCAAGTAGTGATCACGCTTACTATATGATAAAAAAATAAAAGTGTGGGGTGGTAGTGATATGATTTTTTCTTGTGAAATACTTACAGATATTCTAGAAAAGTAAGGAAAGAAAAACACAGCTCATTCAATTTGAGCTTTTTAGCATGAAACTACTGATTTTATAAGGATTTCCTTTTCCAAGCCTCCCTCTGAGACAATACAGGAGGTATCTCAATACTTATCCTGTCAAGACCATGATGTCAAGACCACAAACACTACTTCCAGTTATGTTTCAGAAAACAACTACCTCAATTTCTAGTTCTGGTTCCCACTTATCAGTTTTTAGAAATACCTTTTTCAAGGAAATGAATCCACAGAAATCACTTGTTTCCTCTTATCCTAGTGAATGCCACCAGAGATCATAATATGCCAAATACATACATTGAACTTATCTATTAAGAAATTGATATATATTGTATAAATTAATTAGCAATTGAAGTTAACTCATGTCTTAGTGATGCCACTGGTTAAGTTAAAAACTAAAAGAACAGGTAGTATAGCACTGACAGACTATTATCTAGTTCACCTGCTTATCCAGTCTCACCCAAGCAGCAGACAAGCTTATCTCAGAGCAACGTTCAAAAACACAATTTCTCCTATAGGAGTTCTGAATTAAGAAGCTCCTGTTTTCTCATATGCTGACCACTCATTACCATACCCTGAGATTTTTGAGTCAGATCATTTCACTGATCCAGTTTACAGGCCAACCACACCATTCTAAGCACAGTGTGTAGGCAGACATACAGCAAAAGCAATCAACACCCACAAGTAGGTTTGCTGCTGAACGCTACCGGGGCTTATCCAGTAGTAGTCTGGGGATTCCTAAATTAATTCCTTGAATAATTCAGTCATCCTCTGATGACATAACTTGCAGAATGCCATCCAACTAACTTGTGTAGCAAATTACATCTACGTTTTTGGTGCCTATATATCCAGTCCTACTAAAGTAAGTTCCATATATAGTCATTGGGAAAGCTAGGTGCCTTTGAGAGCCTCCTGAGGGACAGCCTAAATTAAGCAGGGAAGATCTCCCTCTGGAGCTGCTTTTCTAGGCATTTATCTCTTCCTATTGAACATGGAGGGAATTTAAGCATTTAATTTTAGAGAACTAGTTCACTATGTGCTCAAAACATAGGTGTTAATTAGCTGTCTCTGCCTGACTGGAACCCCACAATTTAGCTCCCAAATCATTTATCGTAAAGACTAGCAGTATGTTACGCTCTACTAACATAAAAAAGAAACTGAACACCACGTATGGTGCACCGCAAACACAGTAAGATAGGAATGTAGTAAGAGAGATTTAAAAGCAGCATTTTAGGTCTGTACCTTACTGACGGCATCATGTTCCACCTCTGACCGTGGTGTAAGCCCGTTGCTCTATGAAGGCAAAGCATTTGAAGCCATGATCAGGGAAGGTTGTACAGGTGAACAACACGAGCTGTAAACGTAACACTAGTTAAGAAGTTGGTCCTCACTGCTGATCCTCTGAGCACCAGGTGTGCTCCAGCCCCCTCCACCCAACAGCCAAAGTAAGCTCCCTTGTGAAAAGATTTCAAAGCCCCATTTCATGACAAAACCCTATTGACTACCTCCCCCCTCCTTTAAAAATATAAAAATTAAAAAATCAGGCTATTGACTAGGTCTTTCATAAGTCTCTTTTTACAACAGAATTTGTAGTTTGGGAGCAAAGCAAAACCAAAGCCATGGCGCTTGTTATACCATACATAATTTCACCTTTTCTCTTGCATAAGGAATCACAATACGACCAACATCAGCGCCACAACAGGCACCTGCATTAAGACTACAGACAAAAGGACCCCAGAATAAGAAGAAAAGTCCCATAAAAGTTTTCATAGGGCAGCAGAGCTGTCACCACAGAAGCAGCTAGGTGCTCACTGAGCCTCACACAGGCTCCTACAGCAGAACCAGGCCTGAGGAGAGGCTCATGGACAGTCTCCTCTAAAGCTTGTTTTTTTTGAAAAAAAAAAAAAAAAAACAGGGCACTCCCATGGGGACAAAGGGAGAAAATACAGCAGCTGAGGCTTTGGGGGTGACAGTAGGGCATAGGAAGAGTTGGGCAGGCAACCAGTGGAAGCTGGGACCAGGCTGGATACTGGCTAAAGGGAAGAGAAGCCCCCTCATGGGACCCCTCCATTTCAGCAGGGCCACTATCGCTCCTACCATATTACAAAATCTCTCCTCCAGCCTTAGCACACCAATACCCAAACCCATCTAGAGTCTGACCTTTTTTTTTTTAGCCTTAAACAAGTCACTCCTGTTCTGTCCATCAGGCTGACACCTACCCCTCACACCTGAGGAGAGCCCAGAGCGGGAACTTGCACGAGCCACCGCTTCTTTCCCCTTTTCCTCACAGAAGCTCTGAGAGCAGAATAGAGAGCACTAGCCAAGCCAGAGCAGGGGGGAAATGAAAAATTTGTCAGTAAAGGCAGCTGTGGATAATAAATTACACTGATGAGTAAATGCAGAGAGCTGGGGCAGGAGTGGGTGATAGGGCACAGAAAATGGAGGTCAGGTTGTTCCCCTCAGAGCTCTGGGCTGTCGGTCTGCCTGGCAGCCGCTGAGGTAAAACACGGCAGCTGCGGCCTCTGGCATGGCATCACCGCCTGCTGGCCAGGCCTCTGTGCCTCATCTCAGCCCTCCACTAAATAATCCTTACTTTGAAATTCATTTAAGGAATGGGCTGATACAAGCTACCAAATGATGCTTCTGACACTCCCAGTTTCTTTCCCGAAGCACCAAAATTCACAGATATTTGGTATGAGAAAGTCCAATAGCAGTACTGAGGGGAGAAAAAAAACAGCCTTTTCTGTTGTGTTGCTCAGTGGCAGAAGTCAGTCACATAAAATTTGTTTGAATTTATGAGGAGCATTTTATACTATTGTTGAGACTCTTCATGTGTATTAGTGGTAGGAAATATCACCCTTCACAAATTTTAGATATGTTTCAGTTAAGGGGGTGTTTTTTTCTTTAATTAAAATAGATTCTGTAAAGAAAAATTAAGTTCTTAGAGACATTATGAGAATTTATGGTACTCACTGGCTAAATTAGTACTCAGAAATCAATAATTTTACAGTCTGAGTCTATACAGGTTGGCGTGTGTACAAATATCACACACATAAATATTATGTGGTGGCGCACTGCCAGCAGCCTGGCTCTCACTCCCAGTGCCTCTTCCTCCAGTGCTGCATGATGCTGGTCGGCTTTCTTAATTTCACTTTGCTTCTCTTGTCTGCAGCATAGAGATAATACTTCTCAGCTTCGTGGTGGTGCCGGGCTTGATTCATGAATGTTTTAAAGCATTCTGTGATATTCACCCTGAAAGGTGCTTGAGAACCATAAATTATTACTTTAATATAGATAATAGTTTTCATCTCATGAATGTTTTATAACACTACTCCAAATTCATGCCTGATATAACTCTAATAATTTGAGTAGAGTTAAAAGAGGGATAAATTTGGTACAATATATGAGACAGCAAAATGAAATTCAAAGTGTGAGACCAAGGATTTACCAAACGGCATTGCATACACAGTAATGTCAGAAACTGCCCCTCTGACTACTTACCTAATGCAAAAAGTCCACTCACAGCACTATTTAACTTCTTAAGGTTTGATTTATCATGAAATACCTGCTTCACATCAAAAACATTTTTCCAATATGTTCTATTGCTATGTAGTTTGTATATACTGAGAATTAGTAGACTTGATCATGTACTTGTTTTCATTTTTCAACCCAGGTATTTCATTTCAAAGCAAAATTTTTCAGAGGAACAATTCTTTTTAAAAAGGCACTCCTACAGCTTTCAGTTTTTAGTCACAGGAGCATAGGACACTACTGGGAGAAATCCTCTGGGCCATCGTCCACTTCTCAAAAGCAGTCACGTAATAAACAGCCAGGAAGAAAGCTTTTCAAATGCCACTTTAAAAAGCTAGGCTTTTTGTCCCTCAACTCTAAAAATTATACTGTTTGTTCAATTCACTGCTGTGATAGACAGATTCTTTTAATTTCCAGACCAAATCTACTCATGGCCAGTTGAGATCTCTTCAGTCTTGTGCCAACTTTTTTCTATTGTTGAAATAGTTTTCCACTTCCAATGTCATCCAGTCCCTCTCTCTTTATATATAGAAGAATAATAATTATATTCCTACTCAATCTTCACTTTGTTAGCCTAAGCAAGTCAACTTCTTTTAGGATCCTTGTAAAATGTGTTCTTTATTCCTCTGATCATCTGGGTGGCCCATCTCTGATGAATATAGTGTATATGTTCACGTAGTGACAGAATCAGAGCTTACTTGTTTTCTAATTAAATAAAAATGCTGCAAGTGCACCGCAAAGACACAGCTTAGTAAGAATTAAACCTCGGTGTTCACTGGTAAAACTGATTATGAAGTGGATATCTGCCTAACTCTTTCCGTTTGATGATAGAATTTTATCAATGCACTTCTGGTCCCAAACTAAGAAGCCCTGTGGCTGGTCTGATCATCATTATATAAATAACATAATAAAGAAATGACTGGTAATGTGATAACCACCTTTGAATAGTTTTGTTTGTTTGTTTGTTAAAAAAAAAAAAAAAAAAAGCTCATATGTAAGCTCATACAGATACAGAAACAGATTATTTCCTATGAAGTTTTTACATTTACACTTAGAGAAACTTTTAACATAGAGAAGCTTAAAATATTGAAAGTAGTTTGGACAAGGATTAAATAGGTATCCACACTCATTTTTTTGCCAATAGATACGATCACCAAATCACAGACAAATACCTATATAGTGTAGAGAGGTCCTCTTAAGTCTTAAATATCAGTATTAGGCAAAAGTATACACCTAGAGATAATGTGGGCAATGTAGAGCCACCTTTCAATCAGAAATCAAAGGTGTACAGTTGGTATAAATGCAACTTCCAATCAGGTGTTGAGATTTACCAAATTAAGCAAGTAACATCTTGTGATGAATGAGACAGCAATATGAGCAATCAATTCAGATATTTATAAAAACAGATTATTTATTCCCTTTGTAAGGTGTATCTGCAGTCTAGGTTTAGCACATGCAGAATTAGAGTTTGAGACAATGTCATTGCCAGATTTCTGAAGTAAGTGCCCCCAGTTTGCACATTCTGCTACACACAGCTGGGCAAGCAATCTTCCACATTAATTGTATAAATAGATATTTCAGATAGTAATGATGTTACAGGCCAGATTCTGGGCAAATGAATATTATATTATACAGTCAGTCAGCTTTAGGTACCAGCTTAAATATTTCACCCATCAAAATTATGAGCTCCAGTATTTCCTTGAGACATTGGAATACCAAGTAACGAACAGTGAACCTAAGCAACACCATTACTGCAGTAGCTAAATGCCAGTAATTAACAAACATCAAATTAGGATAAAGGAATATCTTCTTTTTTAGACCAGGTTAGCGTCCTCAATTTAAAAGTTCGAATATACACAGAAAACATTTCAAAATTACAACAGTGGAAAAAGAGCAAAAACAGGACAGAGAGAGGGAGCTGAGAGAGGATAAAGGTGAAGCTGAAAGTGCTCCAGATGAAAGTAACAAAGGAAAAACATGTATTCATATTATTAAAGATAAAGCAAATGCAGGCCACACCATCAGACGTCCATCCAGCACAACGTAGGTCTTGATCCTGCCATCAGAGAGGGATTGTAGAAAGGAGACATTTATTTATGAGACTGCTTTATTGCTGTTTAGGTTTTTTAATACCCACTACATGAAAATCCTGTAATGTAGAGATTTCTATTAGGTAGCAGAAAACCAATGCATTCCTGCAATTACAATAAAAAGGGAAAACTGCTTAAAACACAAATTGTATTATGAGTCTTCGCACAGTCAAAACCCATGCAGGAAGTTCATAAATTCACCAGTCCATCCACCGTCATTCATATGTCCTTGTACTGCAGAGAGGTGTTTTCCATCTCAGCAGGTTATTGTTTAATGGGCTAATGCATATTTTCTAGATGGAATGGTGTTGTAGGAATTCTGTGGGGAGGCATGTTACTGGTGAAAACAAGACCACTTCCAAATATTAAAAATGTCCTGCTTAGTCTCCTGGTGACAGGGAAGGCCAACTTCCCCCATTGATTTGAAGGGAGTTACATCAGACCTTGAATACTTAAGCCCTATGAGCAATACATTGCAAAAATTGCTATGAAAGAAATCATCTTGCTGCTTTATTTTTGTGCAGTTTGTAAAACTAGAATATAATTTTGCCCCAAGAGAATGACTAAATTGATTTTTTTAAAATTTTAAGCCCAGAGATGTTTGTACATCTCCTAATTACAATCTCTGACTCTTTAGCAATGAAAAAAACACATATTATACAAAAATGTTTTATTTGTTCAAATCGTGTACCCCAACAACACTCTGTGATCCTGAGATTTTTCGTTGTCAGCTGGTGAATGAGCAGCAAGAAAGCAGACCACTTCTGAGCCCCTCCATTGATGACTTTCTCTGTGAAGCTAAACCAGAAGCTGTTGCAAGGCCTGTAACATCAAATACTGCAGGTAACCAAAATTCTGTACTATCCCTCATGAGAAATAATTTTAGTTTTATTTTAATTGTGGTGCATTTTATCAAGTATTTTCTTTTAGTCTCTTATAAAAAATACTATTTGCACAAAATTATAAACTGAAATTGTAATTCTTTGATCTATTACTAGAAAAAAAAAAAAAAAAAAAAAGCTTATTACTTGCAAAAAATTGCAAATCTGATGTGATCCAAATCACATTTATTCTAGCAGATCTCTGAGCTTGAATTAAAGGGAACTTCAGTAAGTACATATCAGATCGACAAATTCTCAACCTTTGCTTTTGCAAAAATATAACCTATGGATAAGGCACATTTACTCTTGTTTTAACCAAACCCATTCTTTAGAAAGATGTGGATGTCTGAGAAAAAGGGAAGAGATATCAAAACAGTTTATCCAGACTTGAGTTCAGAAAGGATCACAGAAATTACTTGCCTGATTTGTTTTGTGGTGAGGTAGTAAAGCAGATAATTAAGAAGAAATCCTGAAAGCCTTCTGTATTAAGAGAAGTATATTGTCCTTTAGATGTGCTTGTACAAATTGGCATTCTCCTATTCAGTATTTGTGCAAAGGTAATCTAAGCATTTGAGTTGATTTACTGCGATACCATAAAATCGATAGTGCTACTATGTTCTGTTGCAGTCTCATAAAATGATTGGTCTCGTTAGAAGCCATTTAATTAAAATCCATATACATCCAAATTATTAAAATAACTAAATGACTAATTAACAGCTGGGTGATTATCTTCACATCTAATTAATGTGTCTAAAGCAGTATGCGGTTTTTGTAGCAAAACTGGAACACTGAATTAAATTAACAATTGTAAATAGCATTTTTTCCTTTGATATAGCTAAAGATATTACAGGGATTAATATAAATGTCTCAAGCTGTTTAAGATGGTGTTGTACAAATTAAGCATATTATGTCTGGGTAAGAACCTATATCTGCCTTGAATGTCTGTCAGATTTGGGGCACTTTAATCAGATTTTTATTCATAAGTTTTTTATTTTGTGAAGACTGATGAAATCTGGTGATTTACCAAGAAGACAGATAAAGCACTACAAGAAATAACATTAATATATGTGTCAAAAACACCTCCCCTGTAAACTGATAATGCAGAGGAGGGAGTTCTCCTGTCTTTTGTGTGAATTTCCAATATTACTTTTCAAACAACTTATAAATGAGAAACTCGGACTGAAGCCTGGCTTATATACTGATATAGTCTTTAACAGAGCAAGCAATAGAATTTCTAATTATAGTTAATATTTATCTTGAAAAGGACAAACAGCAACAACAGTTTAAAAAATTGCTAACCGTACAGTTATTCCTTTTTGACCAAAAAAGTTGGCCAAATGTGGGGCAACACAGATTTGTTTGCAGGAAGAAAAGATTATGTTACAGTCTTTTGTACTATAGTCTTCTGCACCCTGTTTCTTCCAGCACAGCAAAAATCTTTACTGTCAGAATCTAAGGCCCTTCTTCAGTCATGCACAGATGCACAGCTCTCTCATTGTTAGGATCATATTCTCAGTGCTAGACCTTCCTTTGAAGCTTTTCTAGCACAACTGTTCTTTCTCAGCTTTTTTTTATATTTTCTGCATCTCTAACAGACACAGGCTTCAGAGAATAGTGGCATCTATTGCTTTTTGCCAAACTTTAACCATGGGCAAAGCAAAAGTAGCTCTTGTTTTCTCCAGTTCCTTTCCTAATTTAGAAAGATTTGTTCTTGTTAACTTCACAATTACATTTGTTTTGTCAAGAAACATGTTCTAATATGTGTGATGGAACCTGATTTTATATGCAATTCTTTTAAATTAATGACAGAAAACACATTTTAGACAACAATTTTTAGTAGAACCTGAAGGAAGTCAAACTCTCACTGAATTTACAAGAACTAAACATCTAACTTCCCTCTGTAGTTTTTAAGCTTTAAGCCAGAAAAACTGAAAAGTACAAAGGTTAGAATACTTTTTACCTTATAGAATCATGACATTACAGAATTATCTAGGTTAGAAAAGATCTTCAAGATCACCAAATCCAACCACCAACCTGACCTGAGTCAGGTCACTAAACCATGTCCTTTGTACCACAAATGAATTAATAATTTAATGAGCAATGAATTAGATGAATAGTTCTATGAAACTAAGGTGAGTTGTGTACTAGGAAAAGAAAGATTGGTTCAAAGTATTTTTTTCAGAAAGATTTTTTTGAAAGAGGTTGTTTAATGAAAAAAAAAAAGCATTATTCAGCATCTCCAAAAAAATATATCTGACTGTGAAATGTTAGAGAAAGCTGTCCTTTCTTCAGCTTTTTCCTTAATGGTATGTGGCACAACAACCTAAGCAGCTGTTAACAGTATTTGGTAAGCCATAAGATTAAGCCAAATCTAATCTAAAAATTCAGTTGTACAGGGAACCTTCACAACATAAGAAAAACTGTGGACTAAGACCTAAGAGGATGTTTTGAAGATTTTCAGATCAAAATCTTTTCTTGCAAATCAGGCTTTTTTAAACTGCATCCAGTTAAGCACCTGAGATCTATAGTCATATTTGAGCATGCTGGTCATCATCTTTAGCAGGAAATACACATCCACTATAGTCAAAAGAAAATACATTAACTTAATAATTCTTTTTCCAATTAAATAAATAAATAAATAAATAAGTTATTTGAATTAACATTGAATTCTAACGTTTTGTCTCTAAGTGTTATCAACAGGTTTGGATCTCTTGGATCTTAGTGAACCTGTCTTACAAACCCAAAACAAAGCAAAGAAATCAGAAAATACATCAAGAGGTGAAGGCTTAAAAGCTTCAACCCACAGAAAGAAGACAGACAATTCTGACCTTATCAATGTGGACACTGAGCAGAAAGTCCAGACCGTCAGAGTTTCAGACAAGTCTTCACTAGATTTAGGTAAGAGTGTAGCTATTATATCAGTGCTATATAGCCTCGCTTAGCACAAGTTTCTCCTTGTTACTAGCACAAAATAATGAGCAAGATCTGAATTTCCATTGCACCGCATTTTAGCAGGGAGTGTAAACTTAACTTTGTGTAAACATTTTGGCTTTATCATTATACATATTGTCAGTAAGTGTGCAAATAAAGTTCTGAGTGGATTTTCTAAAAAAAAAAAAAAAAATTAGTCAGGATCAGTAAAATCGTAGAAAAATCTATAAGGCTATCATGAGAAACCAATAAACGGCACAGATCAGAAACAGCCCACACTGGCTGTTCTTTTCAGATCTGCATGTGTTAGAAATACACAATAATTTTTTAAGTACTGCTTCACCTATGCATGTCAGAGAAAAAAGTTTTGGACAGACGAGCTATATTTATACAGATTGAACAAAAAACCTAAATACAACTCAATATCCTGTCAAGCATGATCTATAGATGAGCTTTGGAAAAGGTGAATTTAATTTAGTTCCATCCAAACTAAATTACTTGCACCACAACTGAGAAATTTGCAAGGTAAATGTAATTTGTACCAAGGTAGCAAATTTTCCTTTCATCAACATAGAACTTTTATATAACGTTATCATCAAACAGGAGCTGAATATCTCATTTTTTCAAGGCAAGTCCAACATGTGAGTGAATCCTATCAGTTGCATACACAATCATTTGTAAATGGTAGTCACCAGAATAAGTTTTATTTATACAATTTGAATACAATTTAGAAATTAAAATATATTCCTATCAGTATAATTTTATCAACAGATCTAAATTACATGCAAACCACTAATTTTAAATCATGATTTCCACTGACATTCTGGCTATGAATCTGCTTTTATTGGCCTTAAAAATCATGATTTAGAAAAATGTTGCAAACTCCTAAGTAATTTTACAGAATATCAGATAGAAAGGTGCACAACATTCGTCTAGTGGATCTTAATTAACATAGTCTTTGATGGCATGGCTTCACAATTTCCTCTGAATTTATATATAACAGAGGGGAATTAATTCAAGAAACAATAGTTTCTTTGATAGGTTCATACCTTCTTTTGTTACCTTTCAGTTGATATCCAGACACAACTAGAGAAATGGGATGATGTCAACTTTCACGGAGAGAGGAGCTGCAAGGTCCACCCTTCTGCAGAACGAACATCATCATCATCTAGAGCTCCATCCAAAGAGCTTTTATGGTACAAATTTTGCTTTACTGAGAAAAATATTTCCAGTCCAGCTCTCTTAATTAACGATGACAAGTCATATTATTAATTCTGTTAGGATTACATTGAAAGTATGCAAGCAGACATTTTGGACAATGTATCATAAACAAGTACACTATGAAATTACATTTTGTCAGCAATTTTTAAAGTTGTGAAGAATAGCAGGTGCAGTTGCTAAATAGATGCTGGTGAAAATTCCACAGAGGGATGCAGTGTTCCAAAAGACTACAGATGTTAGTAAAAAAAAAAAAAAAAAAAAAAAAAAGATACTTTGCAGTGATTTGACAGTCACTGGATACCCAGTGTAATTTCTTTGCCATCAAGAGGGCAGAATTTCTGTGTGGAAGAGGCAAGAAAAAATGTACAAGCCAAGTACTACCTCTACCTCTTTCACAGAGTTGAACTAAAATTACAAAGGTTGTAAAAGAGGGAAGAATTGGGCTTTGCCTTTAGGACCAAGTCACGTAGATTAATTCTGCTGTCTTCTTTGTATGTAAGCAACACTCATTCACTGCATTATGCATGACCATGATTATTATTTTCGTACATTAGAAGCAGATACCTGACCAACTGATGCTCATCCTGTGTCTTAACCAACCCTTTATCTGAGTGTTTCATTAACTTAGAGTTTTATAGAAGAGATTCGCTCAGTTAACCTGATTTTGGCCTACAGGGCTTCATTTTCTAAGGAAGAAAATAGGATCTCGTGGGACAAACAGGCACATAAACCAGGATGAAGTCTTTCACTGTGGTTGTTGATTCTTAGACACCGACTGCAGTTACATTCTTGTGTCATTGCCTAAACCTCAGTTTGCATTTCTATTAAATGGAAGGGTAGTGGTACAGGCAAAGTCTCCATTCCATTATCATAGTTTAATGCCCATATGTGCTTGGTGCTTTACTGGTAAATCAGGCCTGATTCTGTTTTGTTGCATTACGATTGTCTGCACAGAACTGAAAAACGAAATAGCAGAAACATTGAAAAGGGTCCAGGCACTTTTGATATCTCCAAGTTAAACAATTCAGTTAAAAGAGTAAACCTAATTAGTCTGTATGAGCTTATGAACCTGAAATAGATAAGGCAAAGCATCTTAGTCTCCAGTGATGAATGTGTAAATACATTATTTCTAGGTCCACAGAAAATAGATCACAGTCTGAGCTGACTAATGTCAAGAGTGCCTTGGACACTGATTCAACATCAGAACTAGAACTTGCACCTGCAATACAGGTAAGAAGATTTGGTAGATTTAGTAATATTAAAAAGGCAAGTAGGAATTGTCTCATTGGCTAACTGTCCACATGCTGGAAGAACTATTTAAGTGAAATTTTCAGGATCATCAGTTAAAAGCTTCATACAGCTGAATCTTCACACTGCTTCCAAATTAGTATATTACAAAATTAGCATAACTGTCAGCATATCAAACATTCAGAGTTTAACACTGCAGTGAACTGTGTGACCTTCCTGCACAAAAAGACATCAAACTACAATTTACAGCAGTATCTTCTTTCCCTTCCTTGAGTTCTGAAAATCAAACTTCTTATGGTTCCCTGTTCCTGTAATATACCTTTTCTCAAGGTCTCTTGGTCAACCAGGAATACCCAGAATTGGGAAATGGCAAAGGAATACAGGAAAGAATCATTAGGCCAACATTCATTAATAGTTTACCTCCACAAGTGGGAAAACAGTGTGTTCACAGGACTTTTTCTGTCAGAAAATGAACTCCAGTAAGGAGGGCTCTGGGGTACAGGTTTGTAGATTTGCCCAGTTCCACTGGCATACGGTATATTGAACAGGTCCTTATGGAAATTACTTAAAGACATATGGCATTATACATATATATATATGTATGTATGCAAATATATGAACAAATATACATTTATATATGCATTCGTATAGTTCAGATTGCTTATACACATAATTTCCAGATTTTTATTTCTTAACTAAAAGTTGTCAAGTTCAGCCAATGCTACTGGCAGGGTTGAGAGCGAGTTGTCTGGTGGATTCACTTATAGTTGAAAGCAATTTTTCTCTCAATTTTTCTACAGCAATTTTTAAGCCTGCATTTCAAAGCCTTTCTGTTAGATGTAATATCTGGAAATTAATGAAAATTAATAGTCCCATTTGAAAATGGAAAAATGAGACACCAAAATGCCAAATGTCTTTTCTGGAGATCATGCACCTGTTTTTGCAGAAAATAGAAATAGAACCTAGTTATCAAGAGCCATTTCTATGTTATCATTAGGGAAAAAGTGAAAAAGTCTCCTTTACTTTCCTGCCATTTCTACATTACAAACAGGATAATATATTTTTTTTCATTTTTTATTTTTCCCCTGGAAAGTTTAACTAGTTCTAATGCATGATATCTTTTTCATTCTGTACAGTATTTATACATCTTAGTAATGAAAAAGATCTGTTGCATAATATCCACTTTAGATGGACAGCATGTTTACACATGCTTTGTCCATCTTCTCTTTAAGTACCACTTTTTAGGAGGCTATTCTTCAGCCTAATAGATCTAAACACCATCTTTATGTTTAACCTAGATGTGTTTAAATCAAGTAGACAGTCACAGATTTTAAGTCTGTGGCTTTCTGTAAAAGCAATTGCAAATACAGCACCTCTACTTTTTATGGTCTATTTCCCATTCTACTAGAATAACTGCAGAAGCAAAAATCAGCATTTTTTATTCAGTATAGATTCAGTCCTTTGAGTGTCCATACTATTTTATAAAATGGATGGTATTTCAAAATTTAAAAATCTTAAGTTGAATCAGCCAACTTGAAAGAGAAGCAGAGTTATAAAATTCTTAACTGATGCTCTGGTATATTTCATGTTCTGGTTTGCTTTATCATAAGCTCCTTTTTTTCAAACTCGTGATCCACTAAAGTCATGAAATGTTGTTGACCTGGTAATTAATAGTGCTTCATCCTGTTTATACTTGGACTGTCAAAGTTGTCAGTTCCCAACAACCAGGCTCATCTGTCTTGACAGAGTTCTTAATCTGCTTGTAAAAGAAATCACATTAGTAGTGCTTTTATCAAAGCATATTTTTACCATACTTGGTCCTCTATAGATCTTGCTTATCTCATTTAAGGGTAACCTTTGCATATGCAACAGATTCTGTCATACCATAAAGATTTCATCTTGTCAAACTTGCTGCAGTTAGCCATCAGTAGGTGCTGAGACAATTTCCTTCATCACTCATCTTTGACGTTAGATTTAGTTCCTCAAAGTGAAATACTAAGCAACTAGGTTACATTTTCATTAAAATTGTGCAATCTCCTTAACAAAATCCTGTGTTTACCAGCACTTATGTCATACAAAATCACAAAGGCAAGCTTTGAATTAATAAGAATCATAGACTGAGGAAGAAATGTCTCTGAATTTTGGAAAGGGCAATAGCACGGTAGCTTTAACTGGATGTGGCCAACTTCATTCTTAATATGCTGCTCATATCATATGTTTCCTATTATTAACTCTTAAGCTGTATAGGCCCAAGTATCTTTGTTCATTCTTTTATCTGCTATAGCAGAAAGTTCCTTGTTTTATTGGTAGAAGATATTCTACAGTGATGTGTTTTTTTTTTTCTCTCTGACAGTTACAAACTGCAGAGGGAGATAATATGTTCAAATGTATATGCATAAACTCTGCTTATGTTTTAACTCTCAAAATACAATTTAAAACTTGAGCCTCGTTGCTCACTCAGAATGCATACACAGGAAACCTTGACATACTACAAACTATACTTATTTCTACTATCTCTACACTCTTAGACCAAGGTGTATCTCAAAGCCTGTAATCCTTAGAAATGTGCAGTTTGGGGCAGCAATTTTTAGAATGCATGATTTATTCCCCAATTCTCCCAGATACATATGGTAAGACAAATGGCCTGGCTCTTTATGGATGTGCCAGTTACTCTAATAAAATTAAGTTACAAGGGACAGATTTAGCTCATTATTTGAAGACCTGCTCCAAAGTTAAGACTATAATTTAAGCCTCTCACCAACAGTTAAGGTCCAACAGCACATAAGCAGTCTACAGGTGCAGGAAACTGTGCACAAATGTATTGGAATGGAAGATTTTGTTCCTGAAGACAGCAACCAGTGATCAGCTACAGCACCTCCACTGTAGAGTGGTGAGCATATCAAACCACAGTGTATGCAGGCTGTCCATGCCTCAGACATACCCATTCCACCCCGACCCATACCACACCTTGGGCTCCCCTTAAGGGTTGCAGCTGCAGAGTCCCAGTCCATCACCAGCTGGAGAGGTGAAGTTCAGTGCTGGCACTCCATTTCCATCCCCTCTCTTCCTGCACTAGCAAAAGGCAGCATGTTTGTTACACATGGGGTTTTTCATTTCTGGATATCACAACTCAGAATATGACTCTGCATTGTCTACATGCAAATGTGGCTTTTGTTAATTACTTCTTTTTTCCCCTCTGATTGAGAGCAGATGTACATTTAATGGAGGAGAAGGTGTATTTCTGTGGGGATTATGCAGGGAGAATGTGTATGCTGTGAAATGAGGCAGAGGAGGGGATCTCTCTGCTTCTTTCTTATTCTCTTTCTCCTCAGCTCTCTAACTGCCCCAACAAGCTCCCTCCCCTTCTCCAGTACTAGTCAGTCTAAACATTGTGATTTATGGTATTGTCCTTGACCTAAGGCAATTACAACCCCTAGAAGCAAAAGAGTCAAAAGCTGATGTAGTCAAACATTTTGCAAGAATCAACTCATAAATAGCGAAAAGGCTAGGAACATAATTAATGTCTATCAACACACTTTTGTGTCAAGAAAAAACAGATTTTATTGTTTGATCAGATTGCAGGTTGGGTTGATAAACATTGCTGTGTGATACTCAGCAAGATGTTTGACTTAGTGTACTATATTCTGATTTAAAAATTAGCACCATGCAATATGAATAAAGCAGCTGTTAAACAGATTAAGGCTAGCTAACAAGTTCTCAGGACCAGTAGTTATTTACTAGGAATTGTAAACATAAGGAGGGGTTCTTCCAAGATTACAAAGAGAAACCATGATATTCAATATTATTGATCTGAAAATGAATATGCAAGCAATTCCTGGTGAAATTTGCAGATAATGCAACAGTGGACCGAATAAAATGTAAACAAGGGAGTCATAAAAATGAGCTGGTGACCAAGACACCTATATAAATAAGTATTGCAATACTGTCGCTTGAAAAATCATATATTACAGAATGAGAATGCAGGCTCTACTTACAACATTATGTTGGAAGGCAATTCTGAAAAGGATCTATGGCTCAGAGTGTACGAACATGTCACTATGAGTGCAGTACTGTGACAAGAAAACCATAGAAAAGTAGGCATAATTAGTGAGAGATAGGAATCACTTTCTCTCTGCATAAAGAAACAGCAAGACAGGTATTGGACCATAGTGTTCACTTTTGTTGTCTGTATAGCTATACATTAAAGCTATAATAAATTAAAGTGGGAGAGTAAAAGTGCCACAAAAAGGTTGAAATCTGTATAAAATGTCTCATAAAAAGCTAAGTTAAGATCTTAATCTCTTTATAACATTTAAAGATAATTAAAACCAGATTAAAGTAATAGATATCTTTCCACAGAGAAAATAAGGGGCACTAAAAAGTGCTTCACACTACTGGAGAAAGGATAAAAAGTAATATCTGGAAACAGAAATTAACAGTAATAAGAAAAATGAGGAGGTCAATTAAACAAATTTCCAAACATAGTGATAACATTAAGGTCCCTTGATAACTTTTAATTAAACCCAAGCACATTCCTCAAAGACATATATTCCAGACAATTCCATTTACCGTCTGTAGAACATCACTTTCATTTTATGGATGTCCAAGTGACAAAAGAAAACATAGAAACAAACAGACGATTTGAACGAGTTATCTCTTCTGCCCTAAATTCTGATAATCAGTAAAATAACTGTTTGGTGTATAGGAACAAACCAGAAACTTTAGGGCTAGATTGACAAAAGTACGTCATCTTTCTAGTTAAAAAGGCATGAGTACACACAGGCAGACAGACATGGCTGACCCTGCTTTGCACATTATATGGATGCACAGGAATGTTACTGCATGTGTCATTCCAAGAAAGCAAATTCCAACACTTGCAGATACAGCCCAACGAGTCTGAAGTGAGCAAAGTTAGTCTTTTAGCAATGTGTCTTGAAATTTAATATTATAAGTACAGTCATCAGAAACATAATCATGTAAATTAATGCAGTTGGGACCATGGTCAGGGAAATGGCTAATGAGTTTAACCTCTGACAAACACGAGAGAAGGGATTAGCAGTCAGAGCTCTGTTTAGCAAGATCAGGCCACTTTGTGATTTTCTATGCCATCACTGAATACTGTTTGTTTTTGTATTGTGCCTTTTGTGCAAAAAGCATTAATAAAATGTTTTTTAGCAAGAGAATAGGGAGAAACTTGTTACGGACTTACAATGGGATTGATTGAAGGGAGCACAACTACTGGATGTAAAATGGATTTATCCTTCCAGTGAAAGCCATAGCAAACCTGTCTCTCCAATGTGATCCCAAAGCAGGATCTGAAAGAAAAACACAAAATATACAGGCAAAATGAGAGGCTTTCTTCTTGGAATACGCTTCGTAGAATGCATTGGCACAGTCATAATACAGGAGTAGGAACAATTAAGGTAAAAGTCTTTAAAAAGGAGCCATCTATTTCCTTCTTAGCCCAGTCCTTTCATTGTCTTTTCTTGGCTGTCTCTTTATCTTTCACACATCTTGAGTAATAAGAAATAAGAAAACTCTAGAAAGATAAGTTATTCTGCTTCCGATGAGGAATGATCTTTCTATAGTGTATGTGAATTCAGAGGAATTCATGCAGGGACACAATTAGAAAAAGACCAAAAAAAAAAAAGCCCAAGAAAAAGACCATTTTGGGCTTGAGGCGGTTAAGGAAATAACTCAGGAATTTGGCAGAGAGTATATCATCATATTCTGAGTTATTCTTTTATTTTTTAGGCACGATCAGCTAAGGAGCAGCGTTGGGGAGGGCCTCTTCTTTCTAGAAATCACTCCTTGGAAGAAGAATTTGAAAGAGCAAAGGCAGCTGTTGAGGTATTATTTCATGTACTGTTCTCATTTTCATCTAATGTTCCATGGACTGTGTATTCATTTTGCAGCACAAGTAGAGGAGAAAGTTGGAAGTGGATTATTCAAAGCAGAGAAAAGATATGGTTCCTGGAGTTACTCATTTAAGATATCAGTTTCTCTGTTAACAAAAAATACAACCTTAGCTATAAATGGACATGAGCCAGAACCAACTTTTCAAAATTGATTTTGTCTTACTCTAGCATGTGGGTCAAGAAAAATTCCCCATAATGCAAGTACTTCAAAAATGAAGGTATATGAGTGAAAACTATTTTTCCCCAGCAACTGAATGTGTGCAATCAGTTATTTCAGCTCAGACATAAACCAATTCTCCACATTGAAATTGGAATTCAGAATCATTGATAAAGAGAATGATTACTTGCTGTAATGGATGAGTAACTGCACATACAGCCGTAACTAGCGCATTTTTATAATTAGAATTATAATAGAATTATAGATAGAATGTTAAATATCAGAGTATTCTCTTCTCCTGATAAAGGAATTTAGCTTGAAAAGGTGAAGATATTCAAATAGTTCTCCTACCTACTGTTTTTTTTTTTCATTAACTTCTACTTTCCTGACATGAAGAATGTCTCGAGTGTTGTCCTATACCACTACTCCCAACTGAAATCCTGTACCAGTCTTAAGACAAGGTGGCATACAGGTTTTTTAACAAAATCCATTGAAAAATAAGGTACAGCTGTCAATTCTGAGCATCATGTCTTCTCAGGGGTTCAGTCATAACTTTAAAATCCCACTGCCACAAACAGCCAGGACAGCTGCATCCCACTGAGGGATTTTTCCCACTGAGGCAAATTTTTTGCAATATGATAAGGTAAGACTACATGATTTCACAGGATGTATGTGGACTACCATGGTTTCACAGGACCTCAATGTATGTAAATTATCATCTCAGTTTACAAGGTTAAAATGACACAATGAGTAAATTAGCTGTTTTATAAACTACAGACTGAATGTATAGCTTATACATTTGTATTCTCTGAGTGCCTTTTTTCCTGACCAATTAGATTAACAACTTTAAATAACTGTTGGTGATGCACAACGGGCTTTTTTTTTGATGTTGCACATCATACTCATTTGTTCCTGGCAGGAAAGGAGAGACTTGCTTTCAGATCACCAAAACTTTCTAGATGTTCCTAATAGCACTGCGCTGTGATTCCTAAGGTGGGACTTGTTGTGCAGTAATCTGTGGTCGAGACACAGGGAATCTGATGGTGAGCATCTCTGCATTACAGTTAGTGGTTAAGCAAGTGGTGTCAGTACTTTTGCAGTTCCCAGAAACCACTTGTGATGGGGAGTTCCTAGACAGATTACAAGACTCTACTGAATTACTTTACAGAATAAAATAAGGAAGAGAATGTATTGTAAAAAAAGCCTGCATATTAAAAGGTCATTCTGAGGCAACAAAGATTATTAAAATGCTTTAATGTAGTCTTGCAAACAGCTATTAAAAAGATTCTAATTAAATGTTTCCCTAACTATGTAACTGGAAGTCTAAGTAATTCTTTCTGCTTAAAATATAAATTTAGACCAGGTAGTTAAAATAGAAAGGAGATGATTCTTCAAGATCTTATAGAGCAGTTATTTTCATTTGCATCTGAAAAGCATTGAATTTTCATCCTGGCAAAAATGAAGTAGTAAGAAAGTTAAGGTGATTGAAATAAATTGAAATAAATTGCAGGCCATCTCAGAAAGATTAGTGCTTTCTTAACCAAAGAATAGCTACTGTTCAAAAATCCCTCTTTTAGGCCTAGGATGTTTCTGTAATATTCTTCAACTGGGAAAGCTCTGAGTGGTAAGATTAGCCAGAAGACTGATCAAGGAAAGGAAGTGAATCTGAGGTTCTTCGTTGCCTGCTTTGAAAGGAATTAATTAAAAATTCGGTAAATGAAGACACCAAACTTTATCCTCCACCCAGTATTCACTTTAGAGCTTTGGGAATGGTCTTAAGATGTCAAACTCTGAGATTAATGAAAATCTGTGAGGTAATTCTTTCTTAAGTAGGTTTAAAGATCTGTGTGTCATTGGGGATTCTTTAAAGAATAAAGAGGTAAGTAAATTAGCTATTTTACTACAGAGGATCTAGATTCGCTTGCACTGATTGGGTCCTTGCAGACTTGGCTACCTTTTCTGTCATTCTGGAAACCTGATTTTTTCCTTGTCCCTTTGCTAAACACTTAAGGGAAGCACAAATAGCCTAACATCATGATTTCCAAGTGTCATACCAAATATGGCCTAAAATATTTTTTCTAGTAATTAGATGGTTTTTTACAAATAGTCAGTACTTTTAAATTTAATAATAATAATAATAATAATAATAAATGCTAGCATAGGAACTCAGATCCATCCTGTATCTATATTCTGTTAATATGATTGTTTTATCCTGCACCATCCTACTGGTAGTGAGTTAGAATTAAAAAACATGAAACCAAGGAAGCGCAAAAACTTCCAACAGAGAAATGTCTCAGACACAGAAAAAAGCAATTTTAATATTTTCTTATGCCACATTTCCCTTGTGTAGATATTAAATTGCAGATGCCACAATGTTTTGTGAGCTTACACAGAAAGAATTTTAAACTGTCCTCAGCATCATTTTATTTACAACACAAGCCCTTACTGTATAATAAATATACAGTTAGGAAGCATCAGAACATATTACAGCTAAATTTTGTGACAACAGTTGTTACTAGTAATTAGTAAGTGCACAAATTTAATGTATTTATGCAGTAATTCAAAGAAAAAACAACCACAACAGCTTTATTTTTTATGCATTGGTCAAGAAGAAACATTGCAAACTGAGTTTTAGCACTATGGGGCAGGCTAAATTCCAATCAAAAAGTGATGAAAATTGGTAAATTTAAAAATTAGCCATCAATATTCTGAAAATCCACCCCCATTCCTGCCATTGTATCACAGGAAGTAAAGAACCTTAAGAAATTTTGTCTCCCACTGAGACACTGCTTCAGCATATTTTTAAACACTAAGGGTAAGAACAGCCTCTTTGACAAAATGCAGAATATTCTGCAGGGAGAGTCAGATGGTATGAAACTTCTTTCCTGGTTGTCATTTCACTCAAAGGCTGCAGATGATCTAAGAACATGTTAAACGTGTTCAGCTGCTCTGAAAACTTTTGATATGTCCAAGGCAATTTGCCAGTGTTAAGGTAGGAATAACATTGAAATGAAATAATTGGCACCAGTCACATAGCAAATAGAGTTAAAATTAGATTTAGGAGTCTTGATCCAGAGCCAGATTTTCAGAAGCATTCAATATTAATTTAGCCCTCCTACTACAGAAGTCAATGGAAAAACTGCCACTAATGACACCTGAAATAGCCTTAGGCCTTTAATAAAGACCATGCAATATTTACAGTCCTCTTCTTCAAGGACATTAAACTGCTCTGGTATTGACATTGTTATTTGCCATGGCAATATTATGGCATTTTATCAGGTGCCACGACTGAGAGTGATCCAGTTGCTCAGCACAGTTTTGCTGTAGTAGTGGTTTCAGAACCCACACGTACTGAATGCATTTAGGAATCCGTAGCTGCTGCAGGAGTTCTGAAATGGAAGGGAACTCATGGTCCTGCTGTCTTTCCTCATCAGTCCCTGCATTGTACAACCGTACAGTCCCCAGCTCCAGACTTTCCCAGCAAGTCCTGTCTTTTTGGGTGACTGGACCCTTAGTATATCTGGGCTCTTCCATCTCACACCTTTAGAAAACAGAAGTATGGATACAGTCCCATGTGGGTCAGCATCGCAGAACATAGTTATTTATCTCCTAAGGTAGTCATGAAATTCTCAGAGGCTTTCCAGAGAAAGTATGTCTCTTACTCCTTTCTCCCTGTATTCCTTTCTTCCAAACGTCTCCATTAAGACTACCACCTGTACAGATAGGGGTAAGCTTATGTCTGAACTAATGAGAAGTGTTCTTGTAAAACCCAAAAGGAATAAGGTGACAAGAAGAGTTGCTTAACACACAGTTTTGTCATAGAGATATCTCAACACTTTACCTGGTGTTATGTAATAATTAAAATATTCTGTAATATACATTTATTTAAGGCAAAAAAATAATAATCAGTTAATCCCCTTGAACTCTGGAAGGCTGATAAGAGAGACATAATGTCAATTTAAATGTATTCATATACAATATCTTACTAATATATATATTAAGATATATATATTATATCCTAATAATAGCTATATTAATATCTTGCACTCGTAGGCTTGCTATCCCACCCCATCCTAGGAGTGGAATTCAGACAACCGAACACTCCTGGACTTTTGTTTCCTGTATCAAAACCAACAACAGTTCAGGTGCCCTTCCAGGAAATTCTCCTTCCATACAGTTCTGTACAGCTTCACCACTGAGGGTTTATCGTGACATAAAGAGGAAAATCAAAATCATAACAACTACTCACCAGGTCAAGGCAAGGCTACCTTCCCTCCCCAAGAGCCACATGAAGGACTTAAATCCATTTTGCCCAAACGTGCAAATCGCTAGTTATAATTGCAAAATAACAGTTGGGTCCTGACCCCTGTCCAAGTAGTATGTGATGAGATAAGAGAGCTAATAGCTTAACTGCACTTCTCCCCAATACATTTTTCCTCCATTTTTGATTCACTACAGATAAACATTAATCATATTTATTTGAATGCATAGTAATTCATTAGCCTTTTAAGTACAGTATGCACACAGTGAGCTTCTGTGTGAATTATAAATATGTAACTAAGCAGCAGAATTTGAATTTAAGACCTAAAAACACTAAGTGTTTTTATATATGAAGCAGAAATGTGATTTGATGTGTTTCCAAGTCAGTGGGCCGTATAAATTATTTTTGTGGGAAAAAATGCAAGAAAAAAATTCTAATATAAACATCATATATATATATCATTAGTTCTATAACTTAATCTGTTTTAAAAGGCATTACTAATTACTGTTCTGTAGTTATATTAATATTAATCTATAGAAAAGGGAAATTTCCACTCCTTTACCTCATCCGAATCTCCAAATTACTTCTAGTAAAAACACGGTCAAGTAATTTTCTTCTTCAGTGCAGAGCAGATTTGCACCGAATGCAAAATAGACCATGGAGATATTTGTTGAACAGGATGGTTTAAGGGATTCAAGTGCCTCTGCTCATGGCTGATAAAAAGGGAGAGATCTGAATCATTATCCTGGCCTTTTCAGTCCCTAAATGGACATTTCAGCACAATCTCACAACTATTTAAAAGGCTGTATTTCCTTCAAATTTGGAATGAAAGCAATTTTTGAAACCTCAGAAGTTGTTGTGTAACAGAGTTGTCACCTTCGGTTTGCTTCTATTAAAAAGAGTGTAATCTCTCCAGGCGTGAATGATTCACACTCCTTTCCTAGTCCACAGAGTAACATAGCAGGTATCTTCACAGATCCTGCCATTGCATAATTCATGCAAGTCTGAGCCTCCTGGATATCAGGAGGCAGATGACACAGGAAGAGTCAAAGAGAAATGCCTGTTAGATTTCTAGACAGGGAATGCACCTTGACATTTGCAAACAGCCTTGTGATTTACAGTAATTGCACCTATTGAGAGTGGTTGCAAGCCCTCCTAACCCTTCATATCTAGTCTCAAATGCCCTCATTGCTGACTCATTCTAGATCCGCCAATAGTTTGTGTTTTCCTTTTTCCAAGCACCTAAGAAGTAGGCCTGTGGCAAGTAATGCCATCACAGACTCAGATTTTGCAAATCATGCCTGGCTGTGGAGCAGTAACAAAGAGCGATTGATCTTGCAATAACAATTTAGACAAAACTATCTGAACCAGTTTCTAACAACTTTAAATAATTTTGTTTAGTACCTCACTCTCAAATAGGTCTGTCTATACCTCAGCAGAGTTATTTGTGCTATTCTCTTTGATAAAAATAAACTACAAATCTGCACCCTCAGTAGTGCTGGTTCACTGAAATACTGGCCATGCCCTTAACGAACTGGAGAATTTTGCAAAGGTTTGCAGTGCTGAGCATATATTCTGCTACAGGACTGCACTTCAGGGCTATTACTAATGTGTGGCAGCTGAAAAAATAACACCTTATCTTGGATTTCCCCCAATTTTTTGGGTCCTGTTTCTTTTTCTTGACATCAATTTCTAGCAAACACAGTGGTTCCTTCATTCTGGTTGTTACCCATCCTAAACCTCGTTTGTTTTTCATCATTTCTATTTCTTTGTTACATGTTTTCCCCTCTTGACTTTCAGCTAAATCTTAGCCTTGCTGTACAGTTTTATAAGGTCTTAGAGATTCATTTCACCAACACAGGATATGTTGGGAATTCTCCACTATGTCAAAAGACATTTAATTTGAATTCTCTTGTGCAAACACTCTCTGTCTAAGCTTTGTCATTACTCTTTTATGAAGTAGAAAATGCTGAATCTATCAAAGAAGGATGCTTGTTCTGTTTTAAACTGGTTTATCTATTGTTATTCTTTAACATGTGTGCTTAGGGTTGTTTTTGTTTTGTTTGTGGGCTTGCATGTTGTTTTTTGGGGCAGTATTCATTTCATTCAAATTGTATGTAGCAATTTGCTGTTAGCATCAGTGCAATATAGTGTAAGCTGCTGCAAATCCTGCTCCAAATAGAACATATGCTGCCTCTGAGATAAAGAGATTTCTGTTGAAGAAATGCATTCCAATATAGGAGGTGAAATTTAATTATATGGAATTCCAAATTTGTTCTGTAGTATTTCAGTCAGTATGATAATAATAGAACAAATCCTGCTCAGCAAAATTGCCAGACTCAGGCCACTGGTAGAAAGAAATTAAAAGCTTACCATTTCATGTCAGAGTTTTGTTGCTCATTTTCTTCTTTTTTCCTCTTTTTCTTCCAGTCAGACACAGAGTTTTGGGATAAAATGCAAGCAGAATGGGAAGAAATGGCTCGCAGGAACTGGATTTCAGAGAACCAGGAAGCACCGGGACAAGTCACCATCTCAACCATTGAGAAGGTAACAAAGTTTTTAATACAGCACATCCTTCCTGTGAAATTTTTAGATGAGCCTCAGCTGTTCAAGGGGACCCAAGAAAACTCTTCGACGATAAGGAAGCTAATTTTACCCAAAAGAGCTCATCCTCTTTAAAGTGTCTGTGAGTAGAGTAGATTTGGAAGAGTACTGTATTGAGAACACACTTAGACATGCACACTGTGTGAATTCAGTCAAATGGATCACAAAACAAACTGCTGGATTCTGGGCACTTTGAAGACAGGTGCTTAAGAAAGAGCAGCAAATACTGAAAAAAATCTGGGCTGACACGTTCAGACACTTGAGAATAAGAATGACATATCTGTCTCTTCTTCATTCCCTCCATTGTGTTCTTCACTTTTGTTTATGTTACGTGGCTGATATTAGCATACACCCTTCACACTGCAGTGGCAAAAGGAGAAAAAGGCAAAGTCTAAAAAAAATCCTAAAAAGTAGATGGTTGAAACACCATTCTATATCTTGAAGGTTAATTGAAGATTTCAGGGTATTAACTGAACAGAGATCAGGTTACAGTCACCACAGGGAGTCAACCACTTGACGTGTGCTCTTAACCATCAAATTGGATGTCCTGGGCTCATGCTAAGGTCAGTTCTGCTGTTACTGCAGTCAGTGTGAGCCTGGACATTATCTTTGATGGGAGCAGGAGAGTCCAACATGAGTATCAGTAAGTAAAACTTCAGAGCTAAAGTAAATATACAGAGAGCACAATATAAATGCCCAGTGGTGGTTAGTTTTTTGTTTGGTTGGTTTTGTTTTACAATTCTTGTAATTTAAATTTCACAGAGTAGCTCATACTTTTTTCATAGAACAAAGGATGTTTACATCCATTTGGAAAACTGTGAATCATTTAATTTTACAGTTGCTGTTCCTTAGTGCAGTGCTTCATCGTGGGTCCATAACTCTCTTCTCCAGGGATATTATTTTCATACAGAAAACCCCTTCAAAGACTGGCCAGGTGCTTTTGAGGAAGGACTGAAAAAAATGAAAGAAGGTGACCTGCCAGTTACAATCTTGTACCTGGAGGCTGCAATTCTACAAGAACCAAATGATGCAGAGGTATTCACTCTTGTGCCTTTTATTGACAAAGGAAAAGGGGACACCCTTTAGCATGCAAAGATGGAATGGTTTCATGGCTCAAACCTTTGCTAGTCATGACTGACTGAAACAGATTGAACAATAATGGTTTTGGAATAGCATATGCCTTGAAATAGATAAAGGTGAGCTCTTTGTAAAATGAGAATCTATTCTTGAAATTATAGAATTTCCAAGTTGTCATTTAAAAGTATTGAAAATAGACAACATTTCAATTTTTTCTTTTTCTTTTTTTCCTGATGTCTTCAACCTATTAAACACTTCTATTGAAAAAGCTATTGAGTGATTGAACAAGAATGTTGACAAAAATTTAAAGTCATATTAATTTCTACAATATTGATGTTTTCAATGGGTATATATTTAAAGTCTGTTTTCTGTGAAACCTGAAAAATATTTACAATATTTACAAGTATCTAGGTTGCTTTGAATTTCTTGCTATGGTAAAATAAGCAGCACTATTTTAAAAAGCCCAGACCTTCTAGAACCCTTTAGACCTATACAACTTAATAGTTGTTCTTCACTGTTTTCCATAAAAGTCTAGTTATATTTAAAATATACAGTAACTCACATTTGAGAAAACATCATGTGATTATGCACTGACAGAATACCTTTACACTGATTGATTATAAAAATTAATAGGCCCAAAGATATTCAAAACTGCATTGATTTGTACTGTTGGTATGTTCACTATAGAAAAATCTGTAATTAGAACAGATCTATTTTTTTTTACTTCCCTGCTGAACAGTGATACTAGTTGTAACTCTGCTTGTGCTTGGGTGTATATAACAAAATAATACAGCAATGATTATTTTTGCAGGCCTGGCAGTTCCTGGGAATAACACAGGCAGAGAATGAAAATGAGCAGGCAGCCATTGTCGCCCTCCAAAGGTAGATGAAGATAATTGCTAAGTAAGGGGTCTAATAAGTATTAGGTAATGGAGATGTAGGTATACTTAACCTCATACTTGTAACATGAAGCATTCATTTAACTAAGTAAAGCACTGACATAGGTGCAGAAATCTTCCCAGTAACTTCAGAGTGATTAATATTTCTGTTTAATGAAATAAGTACAATATTTAATCCAGCAATGTAATTAGTTGCTCAGAAGAAAAGTTATGTGGCCTGATAAACATGAATTAGGCATAATGCAAATAAAGTCTCTTTTTGATATTCTAGCCACTTGGAATATTTTTTTGTAGCCTGTCCTTTAATGAAGACATTTTCTTAATTGGAATGAGCACCCTCCAGCAGCTGAATACTAAACATGAGAACATTTGTGGTTGATAGAGATCTAAAGATGATCGTATACTTGTATGTCAAACGTCAGTTCCAAAATATCAGCATTAGTATTACCTTTCTCCAGTGGGTTTTCATGTCTCCACTTGAAACAAGTACCCTCTCCAAATTCAATTGCATTAGCAACGTCAACCATCAAGTCATTTCACCTAAGGATACTCTAACTCATTTATGTGTAACTTAGTGTTTCACCTGATAGTGAAACCAAAGGATTGCCTGATTGACGGCTTTCCAATTCTCACGGATTTAAGACAAGAACATTCAAACAATAGACCAGATTCTGTTTTCATTATACTTCATTTCTGTAGAAAGATTACTCAAGTTGACTGGCTCTAGCATTATCAAAGAATTACTGAGAATTTAGCATCAGTGTCAAGAGTCACATGAAAGATTTTTGTCTTCAAAATACTTTTGTATATAGCTGAAAATCATATTAAACTGTTTTCTTGAATTTACGTGAAGCTTCTTTTTATTTACTAGACAGTTAATTAAAATGAGTCTACCCAATCAATATACTCATAATCAAAAGAATGAAAACATAACCTGTATACATATGTTTATGTGTATACATGTGTGTGTATATGCACAGGCATATGCATGTATGTGCGTGTACATTATGTACATGTTCATAATGCTCATTATGAAAGTGTTATTTGTTAGCTCTTATTTGTGTGACTGATTATTTTTTTACACAGGCTATTCTGAAAGAATTCAATAATTGTGTTTGGTTAAAAAAAAATAATAAATAATAAATAATAATTAAAAAAAAAACTCAAAATGTTTTTTTTTCTACCCAGGTGCTTGGAACTACAGCCAAACAACCTAAAAGCTCTGATGGCACTAGCTGTAAGTTATACCAACACTGGCCATCAACAAGAAGCTTATCAAGCTCTAAGAAACTGGATAAAGCAAAATCCAAAATACAAGTATATAGCAAAAAGCAAAAAAGGGTCCCCAGCACTTACCAGGAGAATGTCTAAAACGTCAGACGAAAGGTAAATGCAGCACAAATCCTGACCACTACAAATGATGGTGCATTCAAAAAACAAAAAAGTCCATTAGTTGGCAGCCCTTCAACATGTTTTCATGAGCCCAATAGATAAGTGCCTCTGAATTGTGAGATGCATCATAAAGTCATTAAAGGCATAAATATAATTTATAGAACCAAAACACTGGGGCCATCTCACTGCGTGTCATTTTGAAGACAGGCCTTATGTTTTACCCTTATCACTTACAAACCTTGGGTTGACAAGATAATTTAGTATAAGCAAAAGTAAAATATGCAAGTTCTGCTTAATTGCTAAGTGTGTTATTCTGCTGTGGCCTCATCACCCACTGTTGTCAGTGTGAAGGCTTTATGAAGCCTACAGTGGGTATAGAATTCTTAAATTATGGCTCTTCAGGGGTCTTGGGGGGCTTGATCTACACCTCTTAAGGATCATTACTATTTTTACCAGTCTAGAACTCTTTTACTGCTGAGAAACCCATCCTATTTTAATAGCTTTCGTAAGCCTTTATGTTTTCTTACTTGGATTCACAGCAGCACTTTGACTTCATTACATAGATAGACTCTTGTATTTCAGAAATAAGTTTGCTACAGGACCTGGAAGTAAGCCTTTGCCAGGATGAAGTTGAAGAAGCTTATTTTCAAATTTTAGGAGTATATCATTTCTGATACATCTAGTACAAGGATTTTAATTTCTATGCAATCAATACTGCAATGTTTGAAAAAAAAAAAAAAAAAAAAAAAAAAGGAAAAAAAAAAACATAAGATGCAACTTTGTTATTTTTCCTCCTTTGTCTAGCTCATTACTTGAAGAAGTAAAGGATTTGTACCTTGAGGCTGCTCACCAGAACGGTGATATGATAGATCCTGACTTGCAGACAGGACTTGGAGTTCTTTTCCACCTGAATGGAGAATTTAACAGAGCAATAGATGCGTTTAGTGCTGCTTTAACTGTTCGTCCAGAGGTACGCTTTTTGTTTTTACATTTTTAAGAATTTAGTTTTCTTTCTTGCCTCTTGAACAGACCAATATTAATGAGATGTCACCTCAGCCATTAAAATTTTAATACCTGAAATAGAAATGTTAATTACAAGACAGTCCCATTTAGAAACAGATTTATATGTCTGATTTCTAGCTGTGTGCTGATTAATTGTACTAGTTATATAAAGTTGCCTATAATCATAAATCAGAACCTCCCATTCTGTGTCAATTAAGAAAAGACATGATACTGTTATTTTCTGCAGTCCTCCCTACTTTGCAATCAAAAATGAGCTATTATTGAGCCCTCTTTTGACACCTACAGTAGAAAACTCATTTTCTCACCAGGACTATACATTATGGAACCGTCTTGGAGCAACCTTGGCAAATGGGGATCGAAGCGAAGAAGCGGTTGAGGCCTACACACGTGCTTTAGAAATACAGCCTGGCTTCATTAGGTCCAGATACAACTTAGGCATAAGCTGCATCAACCTAGGGGCATACAGGTAAGTTAGAAAAATGCATAAACTAAAAAGCCAGGGATCATATCTATCAAGTGAATATTCACGTTCTAGCTAGAGCTATCTCAGAATATAGCTTAATAATCTCAGCCATTGTAAAAAAATGTTTCATTCAAAGCAGTAACGAATGATGCCTTTCTTATATCCACACATCCTACATAACAGAACTACTGACTTGCTATTAAAAACATAAACCTCTCATTCAACAAGCTGCTTCAGCAATTTTAAGCTCTAAATGCAAGTACTCTAATAGTAATGAGTAGGATTGTTCTCATGCTTAAACTTAGACCTGTGCTTAAGAGCTTTTCTAAAAGAAAATATTAAAAGCCTGTCTTTAGAAAGGAAACTTCATTTAAACTGCTCCAAGTTGCTAATCCTGTCAAAAACACTTTTAATACATCCTTCAAGAGTCAAGGGTGATATTCCAGGTCTACGTAAAAAGGGTCCCAACTGTCAGCTTAAGATAGTTAAAATGAAGGGGAGCTATACAGCAATGAAGACAATTTCCCCAGATGTATGAATAGACCAAACTCTGAATTACTACAAGCCATGTCTGCTTGTTTAAAGAAAATCAAGCAAGAATAATAGAGAGATTGATGAACTGCATTGTTAAAACAAAATGAAACAAACAAACAAAAAACTACTCAATTCTAGCATGGTATTTCCTAAAGTTTTATGCTATCCATTAAGCAAATTATGTTGAGTGTTTCTTTTTTCTTCTTTCCTACAGAGAGGCTGTCAGCAACTTTCTCACTGCTCTCAGCTTGCAAAGAAAGAGCAGAAATCTACAGCAGGTTCCCCATCCTGCTTTATCAGGCAATATTTGGGCAGCACTGCGAATTGCTCTGTCTATGATGGACCAGCCAGAACTGTTTCAAGCTGCCAATGTGGGTGATCTAGACATTCTGTTAAGAGCATTTAATCTAGAGCCGTAGAAAAAAGCATCTACAAATTGATTAAGTTGTATTAGGAAACAGAGAACTCTTTTATTACTCATCTCAAAATGACAACATCTTCCAAAAGATCACAGCTGTAGATCGGTAGGGGAATTCTCTTGGACATTATTCAAAAAGGAAAAGTTCAAAAGCACAAGATATTGTAAATAGGCTCAAACTCAAAAGATAGAAATGAGCCGCATCTAATCTGACAGAGCCCTGAACTCAATGAAATAGCCATTTCTGAAGAATCTTCATCCCATGCAAGCTATCTCTCTCTATATGTACACAGCTATACAAAGGAAAATATATTAAGAACAAACCTAGGTAATCATTATTGCACATTTAGAATGGCAAGCAACGCATCCAAGAAACCTGCTTAGCAGCTCATCACACTATACTGACATCACTTTGCCCTACAACATGGATTCCCTGTCCTTTTAGTTTCTTTGAAAAACCGTCTTGAGGTCCATCTTCAACATAGCTCTGAAAACAGATGCATGTAAACTGGATGTATTTTGTTTTGAATCTATTTATTAGTTGGCAGTCAAGAAAATCTTGGCTTCTGAAGGTACCTTGATTAATTTGGGCCAAATTCTGCAGGCTCACAGTGTTGTAAACTATGTGCAATATTAAGAAGAACATTGTACATGGAGGTCTATGAGATTAGGCCATGTATATATTGGAAGGACAAGTGTTTCAAGCAGAAGCAGTAATTTGCACTAGAATTGTAGCTGTTTAAACCAGCTCTCTTCTGATCATGGACAGAGTATGTCTGCTTCTAAGGAGCTCATAGCAGGATCTGCATCTATCTATGTGTACTTATGCACTTTAACCTTTATTTTTGTAAAATTGTGCTGTGCTTTATTTTTATTTTAATTACTAACAGCAGAACGTACAGGATAGCCTTGTTGGCATAGAGGACCAAATACCATTTCCTGAAATGTGATATGAGGGTTTTCAATATTCTTATGTTTAAAAAATGCAAATACAATATAAACTGCAATATCTATTAGAAAGATTATTCTATTATGCATCAGGTACTACACACATGCATGCATGTGCATGCACATACATATTATGTGAATTATCTCATTTCAGAACATAGTAAGCCACAGATCTTTATTGCAAATAAAGAAAAGTCTTTATAGGTGTTAATGCCTGCAGACCGTGCTTGAAGGATTTTTTTTCCTGAAAAGAATGGTCTAAATAATGCTTGTAGGATTGGAACTGAGATTTAATCCTGCTGTTATGGCAAAGAGTAGCAAAAGTTTCAGTGAACTCTATGACTAAATGACTAAACAATTAGCAGACTACATCCTTAGATAACATCAGTATTTGTAGCTACTTAAAAATATGTATGCATATCATCTTAATTTTCCCTGATTGGATGAATGAGGTACAGTATTAAGGGAGGAGGCTGCACTGCCACATGATGAATGGATCGATTTGGACACAGTGCAAACATGTTTAGCTTGAGGTAAATATGTCAATCAAATACAGGAATATCATTTTTATGGGGATAACTCTCAGTTGCCAATATTTTTAATACTTTTTTTAAACAGTGGAAGAACAAAATGTAACTGGGTAGCTACTGTCGATTCATGGTCAGGAATGTAACATGCAGGGTGGCCACTGGAGTGTGACAAAGTGGGACAAGCAGCACATTTCCTATAAACAGCAGTGGGTTGAAAAAAAAAATAGCTTTTTAAACAGCTCAATCAGCTGTTTAAAAAGCAAAATGCACAAAATTCTGTAGGTATTTCTGTAGGTAAGGTATTGGACAGTTTCACTGGTACAAACCTAAACTTTCTTGCAGCTATTTGTTATTTTGAGCAACCACTTAAAGTAACATTTCACATAAGACAGCATAATCACCGCATCTAAACATCAACTATAATTTATTAAATAAAAATAATCAGTTATTGTTAAAAATAGTGAGGAGTAAACCTCCTATCTCCCACAGAATAGAGGTTCTGAAATAGCTACAGGAAATTTTTAATAGTGCTTTATTAATTCATTGTTTATATATATTCCTGTTTAGCTTTCAAGCATATAACAACTGATTCCTGCAATTTCCTTTACGGAATGGTTATCAAGGACTGCCTGGGAATGTCATTTTAGCTAAGTGGGTTGCTGTATGCATATCTGCTGACAACAGTTTGCTCTTTTGCTTTGACAGCGATGTGTGATGACAGCCCTTTATTGATAAGGCAGAGCAGAAGGTGCAGTGCAATTGAATCTGGAAAGTGATAAGAGAGAAGGGAGGCAGCTTTGTGAAGAGGCTGTAAAGCAAAGGCATATGTGCTTAGATTTTCCTTGATGCCCTGCCATCACACACGTTCTAGAACATCCTCTGTGCGGTAGGATAATTAGTGCATATCCAAAGGAATGAGGTGCTCAGGAGTTATATTTTTATACCTTTTGAATCAACAAGCTTAACTGCTTGACTTCAGAGTCAGAATGACAAGGGGTGTTTGGTATTGATGACAGTTCACTAAACCTCTTTTTTTTTCCTCTAGAATGTGTACAAGTAACACAGCAATTCTGTTAGGAAAACCTAATGCAACTCTAGTTCACATTCCCCGACCCTCCCCCAATCAAGTAGGTAACTTGATTTATCCTAGGATGCACTGCTCAAAACGGCATTCCTCTGGCAGTACATGTCCACTCCCATGTGAAGTAGGCTGCCTGCATAAACCTAGCCAAAAATAAAAATAAAAATAAAAATAAAAAGGGCTGAACTCTGCCTCCTGAGGATACTTGAGCCCCCAGTTCATCACAAGCAGTGCAGTCCCACTGTACAGGACATGGTCTCCAAAAAGCCCACCCAAAGAGATTGTGTGCATTCTTGGAGATTACCCCAGCAGTTCTCTCCTGTTTCAGATAGGTGCTAAGCTGGCTGTAGGCTACCACTGACCGACACGTGAAAGGGAGACCAAAGCAGGCTTCCTGGGGGCAGTGGCAAATCTCCTCACACCCAAACACCAGTTCTGGCCTGGCCTGGGCAGGAAAGCGGCCACTGACGTAGCTCACCTTACTCTAACAGGTCAGGCTTCTCTGTGCTCTTGGTACTTCTGGGGACAGCGCTGTGTGCGCTTCAGTGTCCTGGGCTTTATTGTCCACCTTTAGCCCCCACTGCCAAGCCCTGTCAGCACCCAAGACAGGGCTCAGTACAGGTTTGATCTGACCCCCTCATGTAGTTTCTTGCATTTTTGGTAGCCAGCATGTGTATTTGCCTGTAACCAGAGGAAACGTAAAGAGCCTGCAGCATATTAACACCTTGAAAAGGAAATGCATCTACTTGTACTTCTAACCAGGCACAAGGCAGGATAAATAAGAAGGCTGCTGAACCGTAGCAGATTGAGCCCACGAGTGAGAGACAGGAAATCTGGATCCTCTTCTCAGTGCTCCCTGTGAGCTCCACCAAGTCAAAATCTCCTCCTGTCCCCAACTTGTCCAGGTGTACAAGGAAGTACGGGCAAGTAACAGCCACTTCACGTGGTGGCACTACACAAGAGCTACAGTCTCACAGACTGCGTGCCTGAGGTCACTCGTACATTCAGAGAAGGCAACACGTGAGTACAGGGTTGCTCAGCTCTAAGTAAGGAAGCAGTTTTAAATAAAGACTAGAAATTTCAGCAGCGAAGAGACCCCAAGACATTCCAGGATTACAACTGTACAGCATTTATGGGGTGGTACCAAATCTGAGTGCTGCAATGGTTTATCAGCATCTCCCACTCTTGCTTCCCCTTGTTCTTACTCCCTCTTTCTCCAGAGGTGATTTATCACTGCCAGATAATTGACTCCAAATTTTTGAGTCTTTCCTCTTTTACATATTTCATGAAATTAAAAAGCAGTTTCCTAACCCAAGCTTGTGTCTGCCCTCTCCTCTGCAAAAGTTTATGAATATTTATAACAAGTCTGATCCATCAAGCTGCTAAACACTGAAAGCCTGTAGTCTTTGCGTGATCAGCTCATATACAGCTACCTGATGAGGGCTGGCCTCTGATACCACTGCACATGCTGAACAGTCACCAAAATCCAAATGATTATTTATGGAGTGAAGCTTTACAATGAAAGCAATAGGCTCATTTCTTGCTGATCTCCTTACACTGTAATGATTAAACCCATTGTCGCAATAGACTGGTTTTTGTCAGTTTAAAGTGTTGGTTTGATCTTCAGGTAAACACACACGTATCTGTATGCAATGGTATTTTATTAAGACCTGATAAATAACAGCACTTTTAAAAATACTGAGGGGAAAGTTCCCATAACACAACACCTCACGTGACAATAGTGCATGCAACTACACTAGCAAGTAACTGTACTGAAATACTAATACTAAGCATGCAGCATTGCTACTGGAGTATACATTTAGAGAATGCATGCAGAAGACACACATAGGGTGTTTTTAAGCTATTAATTAGTATCTTCTATGGGATGTTTTAAAAGCACTTTGCATCTGCCAAACTCAAACTCACGTTCAGGTTATCTGTAACAGTTTAGACAAAACACAGAGCCCTTTTTAAATCACATCCTTAGAAATTGCTGCGTGTTGTCGATCTCGTGTTTGCTTGAAGTCTTTAAAGCCAAATGTGTGCAGGTTTCCCAGGGAAGCTGGGTGTTTCGATTTTCACATTTTCTTTACTAGCCTAACCCAGATAGAACCAAACCAGAAATTTTTCTCCCAGAGCCATTGAAACAACTACTGTCTTGCTCTACACATAGCAGGGCCAGGCTTTTCAAACTTGCCCAGTAGCTCTGAAGGCTGCCTGCTGTCTGACTATCCTGTTTGAAACTTGGAGAATCACAGACTGGTTTGGTTTGGAAGGGATCCTAAAGATCATCTCATTCCAACCCCTTGCCACGGGCAGGGACACCTCCCACCAGCCCAGGTTGCTCAAAGCCCCATCCAGCCTGGTCTCGAGCACTTCCAGGGATGGAGCACCCACAGCTTCTCTGGGCAATCCAGACATAAAATGTCACAGGATCTGAGCACCTGCTGTATCCCCAGGTTTCAGCTGCAAATGCTCAATTCAGCTGAAAGCTCAGCACATCAGGCACAAAGAGCTAATGAGCCAATTTGGAAAACCTGGTCCTGTCTGTCAGGTGGAAAGGACCCTGACAACACCAACAGGTGCTCCACAAACGTTCACAGGATCACAGGCCCCCAAGACAGGAATAATAACTGCTGACATTACCGGCAGCCACAGAAGCGAAGACCGAGGCCTAAATCATTGCCTGTTAAAGCCAGGGAGAATTGGACTGACACAAATTGGTTGTAGATCTCTCTTGCCTGAACGTGCATCTGCAAAATGAGACATATTAGTTATTTCACATGAATAACCTGCGCAGTTGACAAACGGAGATTTCTGGTCACCAGTGTTGTCAGCTTTGCAGCCTGTACAGTGAATTTATGTAATTATGTTTATAAAATACCAAGTATTCACAGACAGAAGTGACAGACAAAACGCACTGCATGCTGTGAAAAAACTGACGGGTGGATATGCAATACAGTGTTATCTACTATCCAAACCTCATCTAGGCTAGAAATCAAATTACTTCATTATGGTTCTATTTTTGGACTGGCGAAATAAATCAGACACAAGAGCACCACGCATGAAGAGACCACAGATGCTTTGAACAAACCTTGACAAAATGAAGAATGTCACAGTACCCACAGACAGTTTCAGAGCCTCAGCCCACAAAGCAATAGGTACTATGCCTGGGAGAGAGACAGAAGGAACCTAAAGTTTCCTAAAATAAGCTGTAACTTTACAAATGCTTGCACATGTGTCAGCAAGCTTGCATGGTCAAGATTTGATGTGCTTTGATCTTTTTTCCCCTTCCACATTTACAGAATGTCATTGACATTGGCTAAAACTTTAATTTAAATAGCCTTTTTAATATCAACAATTATTGTAAATTCAGAAAAATCAAAACATTTATAAATATATTTTATATATCAGAGTATAACATATCTAGATTCAAATAAAACTATATAGTTTTGAAAGGCATTCTGTGCAGCTTCTTCTATATGCTGTAAACTGTTTGAAAAACCTTTGCTATCTTGCATCAGTTTTTTTGGCTTTATTTTTAAGCCAACATACAGGAAAGAAGGGACTCTAGGGTTGGCAGACACTTTCACCTGGGCTGTCGGAGGAGCCCTGCTGCTGCACAGACTTACATTGCTCACTTAACGCCTCTGTCGATGGGTCGGTGGACGTGCAGGGTGCAGCACGTGGAGGTGGGAGCTCAGCCCTACACCTGAATGTTTACATTCCCTTACAAAGGTCCATACCGACCCAGACCGAGCTCCTGGGTCTGTAAGTACATGAGGAGTAAAAAATATCTTTCTTACAACTAACTCGCCTCTGTATACTTAGTGCATTATCAGCTGTGTATTATATTAAACACAGAGCTGTAGTTTACTGATGCTTTACGTTGATGTTTCCTTGCACTGCTCTTTAAAATAATCTATTTCCTCAGAAATGAACTATGTGCATATTGGATGTGTTAAATTTATTAAGCTCATAGATTACTATTTGCAGAGCACCACATTTAATGTAGTATTTTTGTACCGTAATGGAAGCATGCCTTCCTTGGGTTCTTTTCCACATACTAAATTGTATTTATTTACCTGTATTTATAACTGTGCAATTTTTAAATATGTTTTAAAAATAAACTTTGTCTGTGGCTTCAAATATTTCCAAATCTGTTCTCAATTTGATGATGGTTTTGACTTTAATTACCTGAAACAAAAAGAGGGACTTACTTCTCCAAGTGAAATAAGCGATTTTTAATATGAGGTCTTCTTTCCTACTGTTTATGACAGAACAGTGCTTCTCTGGTTAAAAATAAAGCCCAGAAGAGGCTTTTTTTCCCCCATCAAAAGATTTTTAATAAACTCATCAAGTTACTCTGAGGTGAGGTTTTGGTTTGTTTGTTTAACCTTTCATATTTATTTATTTATTTTTTATTTTATTTTATTTCAACACATTGGTCAACTATACTTATATCTGGAATTTATCCTAGCTGAGGACTGGACCAAAGGAGTTTGCACATACACTCCAAATGAGGAAAATGGTAAGAAGTGTATGAGAATTTTTCCTGAGATCATGCAACTGCACACTTCAGAATTAAAGCAGAACTAGTATTACAAAACAGTCTTCCAGGAGACAAAAAAAAAATAATCTATCAGTGATTGGCAGACTTACAAAGGAAGGGCTTTTATAAAAGTAAAATAAGCAAAAATCCAGCACATATTGTAGAATTTGAATGCAAAAACTTCCAAATCTTGTTCTTCACAGTGTTATGAAAGTAATTCTTCAGAAAACATATAATTTCCTTTATTCTGATAGTAGGAAGAAATTTGCTATATAACTATATCCTGTCTAGTGCAACATAACATGGTGAATGCATAGACCTTGAAGTAAAAATTCAGATTCGCAGTCTCATCCTGAGTGTTTTTAAAGGTATGTTACATCATTAGTCAAAGCAACTTCCCACAAACCACCGTGGGAGTTGGCAGTGATTTTAGTTTTGGCTTTCACACAAATTGCTGACAGAATAGATGTGACAGCCTGCTGCTTTTGCTGTGTGCGGGATTGGGGTTGGGGGGGGGTACAAAGTTAGGATGGATCTGGAGGCCTGGCCCCACTTGTATTGCTGCTGCTCAAGCATACCAACAAATAAGCAGGAGCGTCCATTAGTTATGGACCATGTACACAGCACTGCAGTCCTGAAGTTAAAGCAAGAAAGAGGCTGAGTGAAATTCCTAAACACAAAACTGCTTGAAAAATCACTGCGAAGGACATTGGCAAAACAGTCTGAAAATATAATCACCTACTGCACACAGCTGTCAGCCATCCACTATCTGTCCTCCATATTTTTATAGCACTCATTTTTCATCACAGCTGTCAGTGTCCCGCTTATCCATATCGTGCTGGTAGCACACCTGAGGGACAGAGGTGTTATTTTCCATTCTAGTGAGGGGAAACAGAGACCAGGGGTGGTACTCACTTGTCAGTTATCTAATACTGCCTTCCCCAAGCAGTCCGCAAAAGTCAGCGGTCACAACTCCACACAGGAAATTCTCACATGAAGTCTGAGCAGGGCCCTAAATTCTGCCCCTTAGCTTGCACAAGGAGCCACGTTCCCTCACCTCTTCCAGTTGCTGTAAGTGGCATGAATGCAATGCAGAGCTCACAAAGAACATCTGTGATAGGGAAGAACCAACAGATCGTTACATTTGGACTTTGAGGGCTGAACCATCTTTACCTTTCCTGTCATCACTCAAGGCTTCATGTGGCCCCTACTTCCATGTCAGAAAATGTCACTTAAAACCTGGTAGGTTCACCTCTTGCATCTCCTCCGGCTCACGGTCCCATGATCCTGTGAAAAGATCAAAGGGTTGCCATCCATCAGTCTCCTTTTTTGGCCTATTCTTGCATCCACCAAAGATCCCAGTGGTCATGCTGCTATGCAAATCCCATACGCATGAAGAAAAACAATCCTTTACAGAACAGCAGGTCAAACTCGTAAATGAATATGAGGATTTACAGACCAAGATAAAGCTATGATTAAACAGCAGGAAATGGAGCAAAATGACAGCACTCTTCCATGTGAACATTGCCAACTCTTGTATTCAAAGAACTTCAATTGGCTTAAAAGTTGCCAACAAAAAATTTAGCAATGAAAATTCTATTTTCTAGTTTTGCCATGCTATATCCATTCTGCACTTCGGTTTTTGTCTGGTTTGGGAGGCAGAGGAGATTTTAAGGTTTTTGTTCTTTTGCCATCCAGAGAATTGCCATGAGCCACAAGAGACTAAGTCTCTCACAAACCTCTTTGTTCCCCCATGCAGGTTTTTAGGTAAAACACCAAACATGGCCACAGAGAGTAAGAAAAGAGCCAGCATCAGAACATACTCAGTCTACTCCTCTTGAGTTTGGACAGAAAAGAAAGAAAGAAAGAATCCACACAGCCACAGGAAGTGAGAATATTTCTTTTTAATTTAAAACAGTTGCAACAATGTCATTCACGACCTTTCTCATCCCAAATACTCTCTGAAACGTTAACAGTGCTCCAAGCAAACAACTCTGAATGGTGCAAAGTAAACCAGTACAGACACTTCAAGGATACAACAGTAAAACCTCTGAAGAGTGAACAGAAATCAGAAACTGATCTCAGCCATTAAGTTAGACAGGGAGATAGGAACAGAATAAAAAGTGATGTCCAGTTATGTATTTTGCATAGTCTTTCAATGCATGAAAACAGCAATGGAGATAAAAATGGCTGCTGCCAGGATGGAATACAAAAGGAATGGAGATTCCTAAAACAATCTAATAACTCCAGTTGCATCCGCATTCAGAATGTGTGCTACTACTCAGCGGAGGCTGACTGAGCGGAGGCTGTCTGATCCTGGTTTCAGTTCCACCAGTGCAAGTCAGAAGTGAAGTCACTCAACAGAGCAGAATTACAAGTGATGGCAGTCGAGAACTAGTGGACTTGTGTTTAAACCATAGCTTTGTCATCACTGTACATGCTGCTGCTCCAGACCCATGTTTCTCATGACATCCCATCACAAAACTGAAATGACATAACTGCTCATTTGGAAAAGGTGGGAAACCTCTGCGTTGTGAGAGAAGAATTCCTCAAAGCCCTGAAGAACTTCAGATATTTTCAAGTGCTAGGTTTTAGCCCATCTGTAAGCCTTTCCCCTGAACTGTTCCCCACACTTCTGACCCACTCACTTGTTTTGGCAGGCAGTACACGAGAGTGCTCAACTGAAAAGAACTTCAGAAGCCGAGGTGTTCTCACCTGCTGCAGCCAGATAATGCCCTTCCCCTTTCATTTATTGTTTCCAGTTTGTCACCTTTCTAAGTGTGTCTCATGTCAGCTGAAACCAGTATCAGTCCCTCAGCTCTTCCTGTTTTAGGATGCACCAGACAAATGGTTTGCAAAAGTCTAAGCTCCATCCTTAATCCTATGAGACCAGCCACATTTCCAGTTTAATAATGAAAATGATAAAAGCTCTGTTGGCTTCTACTTACCCGGAGTCTCTAAGTAAAAAGGTAACAGTCATCAGATCTTGTTAGTTTATAAATAGCCCTTTAAGATTATGAGGCAAGAGGGAAGCTGCTGCGTTGAAATTCCTTGGGATATAAATAGGCATTCAAAAAATATAAATAAAAGACATCTTTTGTCCCTTTTTTTTTTCCGCTGCCAGAATGATAAAGCACAAATATAGACATATGAATGTTTTGTTCTTTCACTTTAAATTGAAGATGTGACACTGCATAATTTGCTGATCCTATTTTCAAACTTGGCATTTTCTGGAGAAATACACAAATACTCAAAAACCTCGAGGAAGGAAAAAAATTACTGGCAGATTTTATTTTGTCCAGAACTGGTGGCTCAGTAATTACAAAGCAGCTGAATCTCACAGGAGCCACTTAATGTGCTATAGCACCATGCTTCTGTGTCAATAAGAGCGCTTAATGGAGGAAGCTTTCCCAGCAATTAGGCACCATTTACAGAATTATTGCACTGGGATTTTTCTCATTTCTTAATATCAGAAGCTGACAAAACCACAAAAAAAAAAAAAAAAAAAAAAAACTTTTTTTTTTTTTTGGCTCTGCATGATTTTTTTCCCAAAAAATGCTGGAAAAAATAAAATGCCCTGCTCATAATCAGATTTTTAATTTGGGTTCTCTTTTGTAGCTCCTTGAATTTTTCTATTAAACTCGCAGGTACTGCAGAGAAAATGCAATTAAAGCTCCCTGCCTCTCTCATGTTCTACAAGGTTTTTTGTTTGTTTTGACCTTTCCAATTTACTTTGAAGGCTCAGTAAGCTTATATGAGGCAACTCCTTCAACCATCTCTAAGCAGTGGCTAACACGTTTTGAACTTTTAGTAGTTTTTGGAATCACATTCACCACTGTATTTTTTTCTAGAATTAATGTTTTCAATGACAATTTAAAAACCCATATATATATTCTTGCCTGTGCTGCAAACTGAAATAACACAAAAAAAAATAAAACAAAAACAAAAAAGGGGCAGGAAAGGCCAGCCCCTACCTACCCACCCTTCATCCCTGCCAGAGATATAAAACCCCTTTTGTGAAGGTGTCTGTAAAAGAGCAGATTATTGGTGTGATTGCAAGTTACAAGATCTCTGAAACATCATGAGAAAGTATTGCCTTGGGGTGGGGGGGGAGGATCATTAAATAAATATAACAGCAATTTTACTAAGCAGTTTTCCCCATTTGTAGATGGAATTAAATACTGAAGCAGCCTTTGGCAGAAAGAAGAATGGCACTACAAGTACTTTGTCAGGGAGTTGATTTCAGCTGGAATGTGAGTGAGCTAGATGCAAATTTCCTGAAATAAATGTAATGGGACAATAACTCCTTCTTTACCTCCTTCATAAGAAAAATAAAATAAAATAATAGGCTTTTCCTGAGAGCACACTATTTAATTTTATAGTCAGATAAAAATGCTTCTTTTAGCCACTTGCAATCCTGAATCTGTTTGAAGAATTTTCAAAACAAACATTCAAGAGGATGAAGAAACCTACCTCTGTAAAAATAAAATCCACTATTTCTCTTTGGCAGAAAATGTACAGGGCACTGACATCTCCATTAGTTTCTTAGTTTTATGCATCAAAAATGCAAAACGAAACACTACAAGACTGGTAGCTGGCTTTTCTCACTGTAATGACAATAATCTCAAATAAGACATTTCGCTCTGAAAAACACTCACACACACCCTCCCTCCAACTTTACATGTGGTATTATTTCCTTAAGTGGTCTAGACTCTGGCTGAAAAAAGTGACTCCCAGTTACCACAGATGCAAATATTTCTTCATGGTCTTCAGTGGATGCACGGACTGAACATGCAGGAGCTGGGCTGAACTGGTCTGGTTTTGTCCAATGCTGAAAATCCTGTTTTCTCCATATACTAGCTGCAAACTCCACCAGTAATCTGCATGGTCTTAAGGTATCCATTAAGGTGTATAAATTTAAAACAAGGTACTATACATCACCTGATAGAAATTTTTTTCCCTCTAATGCTTAAGAAGGCATCAAATAACTTGTTTTTAAATAAACTATAAATATCCCATGTTTTTCTTTGCTTTTTGGTAGTCCAAGGGTTAGGGGTCTTTTGTTGGCTTTGATTTTTTTTCTTGGATGCTTTTTTTTGGCAGGTTAAAAAGGCTTATGGCTTCTTAAGGCCAGGTAATAGATTTGAGGCCTAACTTGGTATCCTGTGGTAAAAATAAATGTAGCCCTGGTCTTTCGGAGGTCGTTCTGAGGCACAGACTCTAAGGTCATTGTAGATCACCCATCTGAAAAGAAAACAAGACTGATTACATTCTGTCTGTATACAAGTCATGCCATGAATACACATCCTGCTCTGAACAGATGCACGTTTCAAAGAAAAAAAATTATACAGCTGTATGTCTCCCTCCACTCATCATCAACTCACCTTCCTTCTTTCTTGAGATGACAAACATAGTGGCCACTCATTGTGGATGTTCCCATGTGGCTGATGAACCCAAACAGCTCGTATCCTGTTTACGAAATACAAAGGGGAGCATAAGGCTTACTGCTAGCATTGCAATATGAATCTAGGGGAAACTTTTTCTAATCGTAGAGAAGCACCTGGGCACTCCTAACTCAGACTCTGCATCCCCAAACACAGTTTCTGTTAAGACTGCAGCATATGCTCGGTTTAACTAGTACTCAGATTCACTGTCAAACATCAAAACAATCCAAGCAAAACCCACATACATCTGTGCATGTACAGCAGGGCTGCGATCACAGCCCTGGAAAGAGAAAACAGCAGATTCATTCCCAGTTCACAGAGAGCACCAGAGAAAGTGCTAGATATGGAGTTCATTCCACACACAGATTAGCTATGTGTTTGAGCGTGATCACAGATCCCCTATAAATCAAACAAAAAAAAACATAAGTTTTAAATTTCATCAGCCCATAAAAGGGAGGACAGGAAAGAAACCTCTTCCTTTAATACAAAGGACAATTTTTATACTTTGAGCCTCTGGAGAACTCATCACTGGTTCTTGCTCCCCACCCATTCATGCCATTCACCCAGATTACCACCAAAAGTAAAAGGGTACCTTCTTTCAGGATATTGCATAAGGACAGAGGCCTGGATTTTGGTGGAGAGGGCTTTCTGGAGCCATTTTACAGTATCATGTTGGTTATCAGGATTTCAGGCACTCAGTAAATGGTCTCAGTCTATAAAAGGCTAAGTACCACAAAAAATAATTATTCCAAATCTTTTTTCTTTTTTCTTTTTTCTTTTTTTTTTTAACCTAATGATTATCAATCTTTCCCATGTCTCCACGAGACTTAAGATTGGATGTTACAATGTTAGAAACAAAGAAATTAGTGTTCTTATACAAAAATGGCAACCACAGAAACAAAATAAAATTGGCTGTTAATATTTTTTTCTAAGACCATTACAGTCAAGGCCAGAGGGACAAGCTTAGAACAGTAATATTCTAATAACACAGTTATTAGAATAGGTCACAAAAGACCCTTCAAAAATGTTATGTGATAACATAACATTGGAACCACTGAGCTATTGTACTCTAGTGCTTTTACACCTAAGGTGTTGTGGGGTTTTTTTTTGCCTACTTCACAACTTTGACTGCTGTACATTTGCTCCATCTTGTGGTTTATTTAGCAGTCATATGACTGAGAATCTCAAAGAAAAAAACATTACCCAAAAGAAAACATCAAAGCAGTACAAACAGAATGCTAATTATATCAGCCACATTAGAATAAGGAATTTGGTTAAAGGGATTTTATCAACCCACCCACCCAACCTCACCCCAGACTACAGAAGGACAGAAACTCAGGTGGTCTGCAACGGCAGAGTTATCTTTGGGATGCTCAGCCTTTGAAGATTTCAGCATTCTAGCTTTTCTTTGTCCTTCCATCTTACAGCAACAGACAAAAACGTAAAACTAGGCTAGGAGAGACTTTTACACTGTGGCAACAAAAAGCTGGGACTCAGGTTATTCAGTGAGTCCAGAAAAAGTTTACTGAGCAAACACAGACCACAGAAATTATCCCCACAGCATCTGGCTCAGCCCCAGAAGCAGGACTAGAAGTGAGTTGTCTGTAAGAAGTACTTGGGTAGGTGTGACGCAACAGCACAACAGCCAGCTCTAAGCTGAAGAACTTACTTCCAGGCCCATCTTTGATCCTGGGTCCCTCTGATCCTGTCTCTGAAAGGATATTTGCATTAGCATGGTTCTCCATATCCATCACATCCAAAGCAGGCTCACTCTCTTCCTCAAGTTCAGGGCGGCTGAAGATCCATTCCAGTGCACGCTCCAAATTATTGTTCTGTGAGTCAAACAAGCAAAAGAGCAGCCCTTAATACATTCTCTAGAATCATGCTACCACTCATATACCAGCCTTTGAAACAAATACAGATCATATGCAAAAGCCCTGTAAACTTCTAAGATATATACTCTACCTCCATGGAAAACAGTATTCAACAAGCACTCTGCAGAAGCATAATAGATGGAAAAGAAATCTTTCCACAGACATTCCCCGTGATCCCTGATTTTCCATCATGAAGATGCACGGTCTTTAGGCATTCTGGTTGTTTCTCAACAGCTGTTTAACCACATTTTAATGTAATGTAATGCACACTGCCCACCTTCTCCACTTTAACCTAACCAAGTCAAGCATCCCACACTTTGCCAGAATAGTTCTAGGCGCATCATCCACTAATGCAATTTTTATATGTACTTTTCACAGGTATCTGAACACACACATATACATGGCACATAATACCAAATGAAACCCAAGTGCTACCACTAACTCAAGGAACTCACTGTTGCCTTCAGCGCTTGAATTGCTAGGTTTCTTTGGAAGCCCATGGAAATGATAATGGCAACCATCTCTTCAGGAGGCTGGTTATCCAGCCCAACAGCCCCTAACCCAGCCGCTCCACTGGAAGTGGCTCCTCCAAACGCAGGTACAACCAGCGGCTCAGCAAAGTCTGGAACAAGCAAACATTCAGCAATTCATTCTTTTGCCCCACTGAACTGGAAAGTCAACAACACACACAAACAAACAGGACCTCAAAAGCAGCCTGGAAATCAATGTGCAGTTTATTTCACTTGCTCAGTTGGGACTTAGACGTGTGGAAAGCCTTAAAAACAAGTTGCAACAACTTGGCACATCACAGAAGTGAAACAACTGAAGGAAGGTAGCAAAGGTTGATGTAGAAGCAGTGATGACACCAGAACAGTAGACAATCCAGCTGATGTGCATATACTTGTAAAATTAACTGATTCCATAGCTGAAATATGCTGGTTGAGCTCAAGTATATTAATTCCCCATTTACACAAGCAACACAAGAATCCACAATGAAATGGGAACACAACCAAATCAGGAGCTTCCTGGCAAGGGAGTGCTCAGGTATACTCAGTGCCAAATCACAGGCTCCAACTTTGTATTGTTGAAACACAGGAAGTGGAGAACATCTAGCTGCCAACTAGGTGTCCATCAGTAGATAGCCCAAGTTACAAGTATGTTGTGAATGCACTAACCTGAGCTAGAGAAGGCCGATATGGAAGAAAAGCATCCCCAAAACAGAGCTCTCTGTACTTACACTTGATCACAAGTCAGCTTTCCCCTCTGCAGCACAGACCTAGCCAAAGGCTGGATAACAGAGAGCTGGCCCACACCATCAATGAGGACAAGAGACAGTACTCTTGGTGTAACTTATGTTTGTTATCTTCTAGTTAGAGCATGCCATATGATGGTCAAGACCTGCTTATCCTAGGAGCAGCTTAGGAAAATTCACTTACACCTCCATGTTTCCTGGGGTGAGGAAGGGGAATGTTGCTTCTCTCTCACACATTATGAAATTTCAGCTGACTGCCACAATACACAATCAGGAGCTGAGTTTAATTTGCACCTTCCAGTTACTAACCTGGTTCTTCCATATGTGCAATGATCCAGTTGAAAGCCACTTCAGCACCCAGGTTGCCTGTATAGTACACAGCTTTCCGACATGCTTCCAAAGGAAAACCCATCTCTGCCAGTTGCATAACTGAAGACTCATCAATATCTAGAGCTGCAAGAAAGGACTTTCTAGAATATAGAAGTCTAATTTAATCTGTTGTACAGTATTGCTTAATGTTATTTGTGGTGCTACATATTACTGTACATATTGCTAGGATTTGTTTTAGTACTAGTACTTAGGTTAGCAATAAAGCCATACTCATTAGGAAGCAGCCTTGTACAAAGCATTATAGTATTTATTATGGACTTGTAATTATTGATCTCACTAACCTTACATAGGTCCTTAAACCTTGACAATTTCTTACAGAATTTTATAAATAAAAGAGCCCACTGCTGAATTTTAAGGGGTGAAGTTCGGTACTGAGCTTATCTAGGGAGGGCCATCTAGAGCCATCACAGCTCTCAGAGGAAGGATCTTGCAGGCAAGAGAAACAATGGCTGCTCGATCTAGCAGTCTCCAGTTGAACTTCACCTCTGAGTAACACAGCCTGACAGCTTCAGCTGAGATCAGAGTCCAGAGGGAGCCAGGATCAAGCAGCTGTAACCCCCAGAACTGCAAGATCCCGCTGATGCGTGGCATCTTGCAGATGAGTCCTTGGCTCCTGCTCAGCCCTGTTCTGCTTTGAACACCTGCAGAAACTCAGTGAGTTCTTTTTCCCAGGAGAGGTGGTACCCACCTCTCTTTAGGTCTCATACCATACCACTCGGACACGTCGTTTCTTCCGGGGCTTTTAGCTTAGAGCAGAACTTCTGCTACTGCCTCTGCTGACGCATGGAAAAATCAATTCGTTCTGACAGCACTGCTGATACTATAAAGCACTACTACAAGGACCTTCTTGGTATTCTCTCTCTCATTAATAAGTTATTATTAGAAGTAGCACAGATAACATTCTGCTTAGAGATAACTGCAGGTAAAAATAAGTTTCCAACACAATAAATATTAAAGACACCTCACAAATATCTGTATCCCTTACTACTAACAATGAAGCAAAAAAATAAAAATAAAATCAAACTATAGCAACAGAACGACCAGATTACATTTTAGACACAATTTAGAGTCCACCAAGTCATCATACATCCACTACTGATTTTTTGCCCTAAATGAAAGCAGCTATTGCTCATGCTTTACTGCTGTATTTCAAATGCAAATTTTTGAAGTATGCATTTTTATAACCATTAATACTAACACTGAAGAACAGAACCACAAAAGTAAAAAATAAATTAAAAAAAAAAATGCAATGTTGACTTCATAATTAAGTTTAAAACTTTTTAATTTTTAACTTAATTTAGTTTAAAAAAATAAGCCTTTTTTTTAATATGTAAACTTATTGTGAAATAATCATTCCAAACTCCTTAGAACAGGAAGTATCTTCATGACTAATATATGACTAAAATATATGTTTTTCTTTTCTCTTTAAGATTCATTTGGAAAGGGTTTGATGCTACTACAGACTCCTTAGAGTCCTGCACACATGCAAGCAAATGCTGAACAAGTACAGATGTCACCTGTTACTTAAAGGAAGCATGCAGCCAGAGCTCCACGCATCTCTATGTGTACAGAGAAGCCATTAACTGAGCAAAAGCATGGCAATTTAAGCAGCTGAAATACCAGTCTCAGAAAAATGAGATACGTACACTCCATGAAATGGTTCATCGTACGATCTGAAAAACAAAGGAAAAAAAAGAGGGAAAGACACATATGAAGGCTAAATAGATTCATATTGTTTCATTAAAAAAATATATATATAAATTCCATGGTTTTTAAAGTCACAGAAACGTTGGACCTCACACAGGCAGAGCATGATCATCTTTATATCCCTGATGTTTTGCCTTGAATTAGCAATCTCCCTAACAACTCAGAATGAGATACTGCTAGAACCATAAACCAGCAGGAATTGTATCTGATGGCTGACCTAAACTAACTTAAATAAGAATCTGTTCTGTTATAAATAAGGTTCCGTCATCCAAACACACTAAAACCAGGTCAGTCCACTGAGCAAGAAGGGTAAAAAAGAATAGGTCATGGTAAGGAACTGCAGATAAGGGTCAAAATTCAAACCTTTAGAGAGCTGAATTTTGACATAGCGTTTGGCACACAGCCTCAGGTACTAGTTTTCTTTCATGGGGAGGATCAGGAGAACAGAAGTCAGTACCTTTCGGATCATCAGGAATGATAATGGGAGGAGCAATGTCTGGAAGTTCCTCTTCTCCTGGCTGGAGACCTGTGGCCCGAAGGTGGTTGATATCCAGGAAGTCTGGCATGTCTACAGAAACATCTACAAAAACAGAGAAGTGGGTTAAGTGTATGAATCCAGCAAAGTGACCTCTTAGAGCCAGGACTCTGGTATACGGCTGACAAACAGCCAGGATAACTTCACGACAAATTAAACTAAGCCATGTGAAAGAAAAGAAGATTCAATTAGGATCTTCACAGTATAAAACTCAGAATGAAGTCACATGCTCATACAGGAAAGCATGTATACCTTACAGGTTATATTAGATAGAATGAAAAAAAGGTAAGCACAAAAGGCACATACCAAGCTTTTTGGGTATCCAATCAAGGCCAAAGGTGAACTTCTTTATCTGCACAACTAAGTACTCAGGAAATGAAGCAAAACGAGAAGTCCTGGGAAGCACAAGAAATTCAGTTCAGTGAAGCAGGGCAACAACATCAAAAGCAGCACAGACTTTAGTACCTCATGCACACTGAGATAAGTAATTCTAGGAATTCTGAGTGAAATTAATAGTGATGAATTTTATAAAATGTAAGTGAGAACCTAAATTTCGCAGAAAAGTAAGTTTTCAAGTACAGTGAAGTATAGTAGCTCTCTATACATTTATATCCCAAATGTCAGCTGAAAACCTTGCAGATATTCAGCTTGTAGGAAAAATATAGGAAACAACTAAAAATGATATATTAAAATTGCTTACTCAAGCAGTTCTGAAATTGAATGTCAGGAAATAACTTTTCAATGATGTATTTGGTTAGAACTTTAGGGCAAGTGTTTAAAGCATAACTTGGACAAAATGGGCTAACAATGGAATATGCAATTTTTCATTCTAACAGTAGCATTGGCAATGAGGTATCAGTCCACCCATAAAGCATTTAATTAAGATAAAGATGTCATTTTGAATTTTTCATATAAAAATGCTATATAGAAATACATTATATTCTTCTTGAGCTACTACAATATTTAACAAAAATAGAGGTGACTCTTGAGGTGAAACAGATACCTGATTTTTGTTCACTTAATGAAGAGAAAAAGTTAATCTTGAACACAATGAAACATACGTATCGCTGTTCTCCTTCTCCATGTTCCCATTTTCCTCATATTTAGTATCCTGAACCTTTCCCCTTATCTTCCATTTACACATACTATCCTTTCCTCTAATTCAACTTATTCTGGGTAAAATACAATTAACCCATCATAAATGAGGCCTTCCTTCTATTTTACAAATAGTTGCTTTCTAAATTATTGTTAGCTCTACCTTGCAGTTTTAGTAACTTTATTATCTGCAGCAGAAATCTTTGAATTTTAAACACATTCTTCTTTATCTTTCAGTGATTTTAAATATCCAGGGGATGAGTAAGTGCTAAATTAAAAATTTATCCTGGATCTGTTCAAAGACTGCAATGCTCTTCCAACATGGTCACAGTAAAAAAAAGAAAAAAAAAGAAAAAAAAAAGAAAAAAAAAGAAAAAAAAAAGAAAAAAAAAAGAAAAAAAAAAAAGAGAGAGAGAGAGAGAGAGAAACCTCCACATCTTTCTGCTACGTTTTTCTCTATACCATGTGCACTTGCCTCACAGCTTTCAATACAACATGAGTGAAGCTGTACAAAAAGAGGGATGTGGCATTGATATGTTAAGTGATCTAAAAATAGAAGGTATCACAGCAAACCAGTTGCAGAGCTCATTTTTTCAACCACTCCTTGCTGCTGACATATAGAAATGGAACTTGATAAGAAACTAACTCTTGTTAACAAGAAATTCTGCCCCTGCAAACTTCAGTCCTCTACCTCCCATCCTATTTCATCTCAATGCATTCTAAGCCCAAAAAGTTCTTGGTTCTTTTATCTACCTAAATATAGGTACACAAGGTAGTTTCCTTTTTTAAGTCCACCTTGTACCATGGCCCCACATAAGTAACAGCAATCAAGCTTAACAGATACAAACAAACCCTGTAGCTAGCAGATGTGGATGGGTTGAAATCCAGACACACAATAAACATAATAACTTAATTAAAACAGCATTATCAGCATAGCACTTCACAAATGCAAAGACTTCCATTCATTTAAATAACTTTTTCACACAAGAAGTAAAACCTTCATTTGCTTTACCTGGTTTTGTCTCAACACAATGCTCTTCAGCATTTTTAGTCAAATGAAGACATCAAGGGACTAAGCACAGAGATGCAGAGTGTGTCTCTAAACACTCAGTACAGAGCTCTATCACTAGCTAATACATGGGAATCAATTTTAAAACGTGGGCAAACAAATAAGCCATAAGCATTTAAAGTTCAAGCTCTTAAAAACCAGCTCATTTCACCTCTTTGAGTTTGACAGTTTAGATCAATTTATTTCCTGCTCAATTGCTCATTACAGTTCTTGTCGAGCTTGGTCTGTAAGCCCCAACACTAACATGACCCCAAAGCCCTTTAATCCCTTTGTCTTTTCCTCACCGTGCCATGTCCAGGTAGGAAGGTAAGCAAAGAGTACAGATTTTTATTAGGTAGGCAGACACTTACTTAACTCCTGCAGATTTTGCTTGAAGGGCGCTGCTCCAGAAGTCCTCTACGTTGTTTGGTTCAGAAAAAGCTTGTAGACATGCACTAAATGGGATCTTGGCACGGACAAGCTCTGGTGGAGCTCTCCTTGCAGCTTCTGCTTCTCGCCTTTTCAGTTCATATGCAATTAATTCATCTGAGAAATATTACATTGAAAGCTAAATGAGCATTGTTGTGGTTTTAATGTGCCTCACTGCGGTCTTATTTTTGCAGGTCCTAGAAACAGAAGAACCTACCTACCAATAAAACTCTTGTTTGGCTCAACAGACATCATTCATGGCTGGGAGAGTTTCCAGAAGGTCAGTCAATAGGCCTCTTTTTTTCCTTACCTTTGTTTGTTGCTGCTTCCATTGCAACGGGTAACTGCATGATATAGTCCACCCTCTCTGTGTAGCGCACCTTTCTGGACTGGCAGCATTGTGTGCGTTCTTCCACCAGGAACCGGAAGACATCACTGGGGTTTTCTGAACCTACTGGGTTCCTCTGAAAGGAATATTAACATTCACTTTAACGATCTTCCCTTAGATGACCAAAGAATCCAAAGACTGATGGCAAGCACAAAGACACCAATGTTGCAGCCAGCTCTGACAGCTCAGCTTATATTCTATTGCATGCAGAACTCTTGCAATGACAGAGAAGTCCTTGATATGTCTGTATACACAGCAATATCCTGTAGAAAGATACTAATTTGCAGGGTATGCACCCACTGAATCTGACTGAGTCAAGGTAGACAGAAGAAGGTACAAAAGTGACAGGTTATAATAAAGACTGAAATCTCAGGTAAGTAACATGGAACATCCCTTCAGCAGACAGAATTGTTGCTACTACTCTGAATCTGCATTGAAACAGAACGAGAAACTTGTAGTTCATTATCCAGATGGAAATGTTATACAAAGAATAAATCCTCCTCCTTATTGTTCACATTAATATCTGTTACCAGGTTTAAAAAACAAAACAAACAAACAAACAAAAAAAAAAAAAAAAAAAAAAAACATAAAAAAAATGTCTTCTAGCCACCCTGTAATCAATAATGTGGAACATTATACATGCAAATATGAATAACTTCATCTGAACTAACACATGAATAAACACCTTTGATTCTTGGGGAAAATAGGAAAATGAGGGAGGAAGGATGGAAAAGAAAGGAATGCTTTAAATCAAAACAGGCTGTCTTTGTAAATTTCCTTTTCAGAAAGGCATAGTTAAAATTCACAGCACTGGTTCTTTTTCATGCAGCATTGAGCTGGAACTCAGTAGAACTAACATTTTATACTCAGAAATATTCAACTGACAAATATTCACTTTGCCTTCATCAGGGGAGACTTTTCTCCCGTAATGACTCAATGACATACAGCTGGGATTTGTAAAAGGAGCTGGACGTGGTGATTAGTTTGCTCCCAGTGTAGACAAAAATTTGTAATAATAATACCACCTAATTCACTATTATTCCAAGACAGACTTTGATATGGTAAACAAATGGATAGCATGCAGTCATTAATGAACAGCAATTTAAGGACAGACACATACGTTTATAAATCTTATAGCTTGTCCAATGATGCTTGACCTTTCTGTATCTCTTGCAGCACTGGTCATGCAAGAGTCTGAAGTCATGAGAAGGGAGAATTAAATAAAAAATCGTTTCAAAATCAAAACACCTTTAAATTGGTGTCATTTTCTACATATCCGACACTATAAATAGTATTTTTTAAAAAATGAACCGTTCATACGACAACTTGGTCCTCATTGTCTAATATAACCACAGAAAGGAAGTAGCCATTCAGATTTTCTCACCTCTACTAGGTTTATAAGATGTAGGAAAAACTCCTGCGCGTCTTGTTGTCTATTAGAGGAAAATTCTGGGTGGCCTTTACTTATAAAAGCTTTAAACATTCGGGGAGATATTCCATTGTGTTGTGGCTAGAAATAAATGAAAGAAAGAAACCTTTTAAATAAGAATTTTTGTTTATTCTTGGACCAAAGATCCCCAAATCACTCCACTAGATCTATGTTTGACCCATTTCTATCACCGTAGAAATAATAATTTCAGTTTCATCTGGACTTCCATTTTAATAAAAATGAAAAGGAACCTGAAATATTATTTGACTGTTCTGGAATATGTTTTCTGACATTTCCTGCATCATTCACTTCATCTGATTTTTCCATGGCATTTGCAAGTTAAAACAGATTACTGCAGGTTTCATAGAATCATAAAATGTTTGCTGAAGGCTAGTAGTTTTCAGAAAGGCTAAAAGTCTACACAGTTTTCTAACATTTGACGTTCCTTCAGACCCTTGTTTCACTTAAAGCTATGTGGGCACTGAAGCACTTTGATATACCAGCTGGCAGCTTTACTCAGGACAAAACCTTTCCAGAGATTTCCACAGAGCGAAGCAGAGAGCAACTAATGCATGCAGGATGAATTCCCAGAGGGGCTGCAAAGAACAGACATGAATCTGCAATTTGCAGGTGTTAGTTTTGTTGAAGGACCAGGAACATACTGCCTTTGGCCAGAAAACTGTACCATATCTGAAGATCTCTAGCTGCTAACAGAGTCCTCGTTTTCACTTTCACACTCCCTATACCACTTTAAGAAGCTTTTTTTCCTTGGAATTGTATCCTCAAGAATACACTAGTTATTATTCCTTTTACATAACACTTTCAAAAGGGTTAGAATCTTTTACTCAGATTTGCCTTCATCCTCCATAAGACCAAATAAATTTCAAGACAGTCCAAGCAAAATCACAGCCTCTAGGACATACTAGAGGTTGTTCAATATTCAGCCAGTCTCAGTCTTCACTACAGTTGCACTAACATTCTGGTATAAAAATAGAAAAAGCAGTGTGAAATGGAAGATGCATAAAGCACACACCAGCAGAGCAAAATTTTATTCTTGGTTTCACCAGTGTAAGATAGCCCTAGACTCACCAAAATCAGCAGCTTCTCAATTATGTTTTTTCAGTTTCTGGCAACGTACCAGCAACCTCATTAAATTAAGATGCTAGTTAGAGGGTCTCAGAAAGAGAAAGGGTCTCAGTACTGCTTGAACAGAGATGTTCTAGGGATTTCTGAATCCTGGGTTATTTATCACTTTTGTGTCCTCGACCTTTCAAAGCCAAGACTGGAAAGAGAAATGCATAAAACAGCTCCAATTACTACACATCAGGCTTTTTTCTATGTTGAAAGCAAGAATACTGCAAGGTGGCACATTTGCCCTGATGTGTAATGCAATGAGTTTGGACCTCAGCCTTGTTTCCATCTATATGCTTTTTACTCAGCCATTTGAGCAGGGAGAAATATGCCACATGTGACAGTCTCTAGAAGAGGATCTCACACTGTAAACTCTTTCTACCTCAAGGACAAGAAAAATAATGGAAGAAGTGGCAGAAAGCAGAAAATCAAGTCCTAGTTGATGACCATTGAGGCTTTCAATCTGTTCTTAATATCAAAGCAGGTCCAAGTGGCTGCCATTCCCAGATAAAGCTTCTGTGGCAAAAAGATTTCAGCTCCCCAGAACCATGAATATTTATAGAATACCTGGCATACTTTCCCCATCAACAGTTGCAAAACAGTTTAGCTAAATATAGACTGTGCTGGACCAATGCAGATCTCACATGAATGCTTTTACAGGCAACAACTCCAAAAAACTTTGGAGGAATTCCAAAGACCCAGAAAGCTAGAACTTCTTTGCATGTAAGAGGCAAAAAAAAAAAAAAAAAAAAAAAAAAAAAAAAAAAAAAAAAAAAAAAATACAAACAAAATGAATAATTGATTTTATAGACACAAAACTGAAGCACTTGAAAATGTTGAGGGCCTAAAATCCTCTGCAATCATATTAGTTTATTTTAAGTATCAGTACGGCTTTCTGGATGAGAAATATCATCTGTATGTGTACTGGTAGTTTAGGGGAAAGCTGGCAGGGCAGGGAAACACTCCCAAATCCACAAAACCTACATTTGTACATCCAGAGTGAGAAAACAGAGAAAACAGTCATATTTATTTTTTCTAAGTAATTCTTCAATACAAAGAATAAAAGAAATAAAAAAATTTATTCAATAAAAAGAATAAATAAAGGCTGATTCTAATACTGGTAACTGCTAGGATTTGCTTGATAAGGACCTCATCAGACACATGTAACTACAATTTCATTAAACTGAACTTAGGAATAATACAGATATTCTTAAACAACAACGCATGGCTACTACTAACTACCTGACAGAAATTTATACTATTTGTCATTAAAAAGCTCTCAACATCTCATTGCTAGGAGTGACCGCTGGCCTAAACATGCAGATGTAGATTTATTCTAAGAGTCCTAAACTTCCAGCATGTAATTCCTCATTCATATCCTGTATGCATTCAACAAAGCAGGTCATCAGCATCCTGAATTTAAGGTGAGGAGTCTGTTGAAATTATTCTACTATTTCTTAGTTACAGTGATGCATTGATCGATTTTAAATTTATTTAAAGGAAACAGAAGCGACATGTTATTGGTTGCACCAAAACAATGACTATCTATTGTACAAAACAATTGCTTTGAGACATGTGGCTTTCAGACCCTGTAAACTACTGTGTACCAGATGTTTGGTCTTTGTCCAGTATCTCCCTGATATTCTTATTTTAGGAGAAATTCCTATATCAATAACTGATAGAGGAAGGTAGAGGAAAAAAACTATTTCCATGGAAAACATCATCATGCTTCTGTGAAGGAAGCATGCACATTTTCTATTGTCTGTGAAAACATGACTTGGTAACAGAACTTTTCCTCCATAAACAAAGCCCTTTCCTACAGGCATTATTTTCACTATTTTCTGCTAGCTCACCATTTGTTTCTAAATATCCTATCCATGGAGTCTGCGATTTGGCTCCACGTACTGCTCGGAATCACAGTATGAGAGGTTGGCAGGGACACAAACACATTCCAGACAGTTTTCCTAGCATCACTCTAAAGAAGATGTTTCAAAGTAGATAATTTGAAGATTAAAACAAATCTAAACTTCAGCAGATTCACTTGGGTAGAGGACACTGACCAGATAACTAGGATTTTGCTTCAGGCAGTTATTAATTGGACGACTGTAGGTAAAACAGGCAAATCCAAAAGCGTCAGAGTTCAAAGAGACAAAATCTGAACTGGTGTTATTCTTACTCCGAAGTGTTGAGGGAAATTACACTAACCTGCACAAAGAAAATAATCCTTCCCAGCTCACCACTAAGCTGCTGACAGCTTTTCTTCACGAAAGTAAGAACAGGTACAAAGATTAAAAGGTGAATCAGGCAGTGCCCATGAACCTTGCTGACACAAATATGTCAGTCAGGCCTTGGTCAAAAATTATCCTAACTGCTAAAAAATAAAAATAAAAAAAATAAAAAGACTGTCAGAAAAAGAATATGAAGAGGCTTTCGGATTATTGTGAAAGTATTCATTGCTGAATGAAGAAAGCACACGCAGATAAAAATATAGGTGTATGGATGCCACTATATGACCTGATGCTTGGCTGTCCAGTGGTTTCAGTCTCAATTTATATCCAAAAGTCACATCTACTGTTCAATTTCTAGGGGAGAAATTGGCACAGGCGTGCTTCCCCATGTTTTCTGTAACCATAAAATATTCGAACCAAGCCTCAGTGGACATAGCTCTGCACAACACCTCTTTCACACAAATGAAAGCCGCTAAATCTTGCACTACATAGACAGCTTCTCCTAAAATCAGGTGGAATATCATCAGACACTTCTCAGAAACAACTCTGTAGTTCTTTATCCTTCCTTCTGCAATTTAGAGAGAACTTAGTTTTCTTCTAAATACTCTGGACTCTCTAAATAACATTTTTTTGTTCCTTAGAAAAGGTAAACCTAAGCTCTGCACTCATTACTGTAGCAGTAGAATAAGTTATTAGCAGAACCAATGGTAGCTTTAATGCTTTGCACAAATAGTCCCTGACTAATATATTCCTGACAAGAATCCTGCTCATTCCACCTTGCTAAGCATCCCATGCTGGATCCACCCATGCTCTCCAATGCCCAGCACCTGTTCCCTTTTCTCAGGGTATCATTTTTACCTAGTTACCAGGCTGCACAAGCTCAGTCAAATACCTTGTGTTCTTCTTTCATCACCTGTTCAATAAGCTCAGATTTCATGGGTGGCTTAGAGTACTGGCCTGAAAGGAGGCCATGTCCCAGTTTAGCCCTGTAGGGAAGAAAATGGGGAGGAAAAAAAAAAACATGAGAAAACAGGTAAAGAATAGATAAATTTCTTCCATGGAAAAAAGAAATATATTGTCTTTAACCCCCTGAGGAAACATTATCTGTAATTAAGCAGACAAGTCTTCACATTCTACGCTGTGCCATGTTTCACTATCAAGCCCATGCAGACATGCTCTTCAGCCCTGCCATTAAATTATTCAGATTCTTTTTTAAATTGACAAAGTAAATCATTGAAAAGTGTCACTTACATCTGAGTGTTGAAATCTTGTGTTGGATCAAGAGGGGAGTAGTCATATATTCTTGGAAGGTTTCCCACATACCTGAGCAGCAAGAACAAAACAAAAACATTCAAATATCACAGCTAGATTTACTCAGAGATATATTAACAGATACTCAGTCCTCAGCAGTGATACATCTGCAAGCTCCCTCTGTGCTAAGAAGTCAAATTTTGCATCATAGCAATGACTTAATCTTTCCCTGGTGTCTCTATCATGGAAGAAATAGTAGTAAAGAAATTACGAAATGGACATTTAAGTTTTGCTTAGAAGCTTCTAGATAGAGAGAAGCATACAGCACTGTTGTTCAGTAAGAATTTAAGTTTTATTCCTTGATTGTGAAGTAGCTGCTGGATGGTGTTACTCAAAAACACAGAGATACAACGTACTTCCTAGTCCTCAGCAACAGTGCTGAATAAATTCCAATATATGTTTTTTATTATTTTTGTTAAAGCCTGGACCTAACATATAAAACAATGGTTCTGTTGAGTTTCCTCAGAGAAACAAATGCTAACAATGCTGACAATAAACACTGAAGTATATATTGTTGTAAACAGTTTGTTGAGAAGTGCAGCATTTTGTAGGATGCTGACTATTGCTTCACTTGAAAACAGATGAAATAACAGGCTAACCAGGTAGGGTCACAGTGAAAGAACACACCTAATTTCTGCCTGGTCCATCTTTCAAAGATCTTCACTGCTTTGTTAATACTGTATGCTTCAGGCTAACTCCAAGGACAATGCTGTGGAAAACCACTTCCCTTAGTAAAGTCCATTCTTATGTTTTTCAAAAATCGATAGAAAAGTTGTCAGTTAGTCTACAGACTCTACTCCATATGGCTAACAAAGTAAACAAACACAAGTCATCTCCCTCTTCTTCTCCTGAAGGCAGTTGCTACTTGTAAACCTGGGAGGTGTTCCAAAATCTAAAAGCCTTACTTCCAGAGCACACACTACCATAGCTGTGGATGGAAAATGCACACTGAATTTATTGCAAACCATAGACTGTATACTTTTTTTAAAAAAATATATATAAAGGCTTCTCTCCTTGGAGTGATGTGGCCTGTTTGGTTGGTCAGGAGTATTTCACATTCTTCTGTTGTGCTAATTATGTATGACAGGCAGACCCAAACAAAAACACTGAATCCAAGGCAAGTTCCAATTTCAAACACAGATTTGGTTTGGGGTTTCAACCTTATCCAGAATAGAACAATACAATCACTAAATCCTCTAACTGGCCACTGAACTGACTGAAAGACCTGCTTGCAGGTAAGACATTAAAATACCACTCTGCACAGAAAAAAAAAAAAAAAAAAAAAAAAAAAAGAAATTGGGGAATGCAACAAGAGCTAACTTGGAGCTACTTACGCTCTCTGGAACTCTGGGATGCTGAAAATGATTTGCATGACAGCATTGAGGTAGCAGCTATTTCCCAAGTTCTTCATGCCGGTATATCCTGGGCCATACATGGGCTTGAGTTTCACTCCAGATTCCTGAATCACTTCCCACTCTGAGACTCTTGGTTTTATATCATTATCTCTTAGTCCATTCTCTGTCTGAAAGCAACAAGATTTTTTTTCCTTTTAATTTCTACCACTATTGTTGCTGTCATCATCACCAAATTTGTGATCTAATATAGAAGAGCCAAACCATGGAAATGGGAAAATGAAGGTAAATTGTGCATGTTGGGGAAGAGACTGGGGTCAAAAGTCTAGCAGCTTGCTTATCCAATCCTTTGCAACATCTGAAACTAAACCTAAGTTTTGAAGGTTGCTAAATCAGACAGGTTTCCCAGAAAGACCATTGAATAAGAGAGATTTTTTTATTCATAATATTGGTAAGGAAATCAGTATATTAAAAATATCATTTATTAGCTACATGAAGTCTTTTGAAACTGGTTTAACTCTCCTCTGTTGCTTTATAGCCTATTTTTAGTTTTCTTTTCATTTGGACAATGAAATACCTGTCTTTATACCATATTCCATTCAGACTTCTTAGATCATTTAGACAGAAATGGAATCAACATCCATAGAAATACAAGTTAGTAAAAAGGACTTTTCTACCGCCAGCAACAGGAACGGGACCCTGTTTGCCCAAGTCTCTTTCTGGTGTACCACGTGATAATCAATACTGCCTTCTACACTTGAGTGAAAGTACATATTTAATCATTTTTAATGTCTGTATTAACAAGACCTAGACTGAAATTTATAGCTTTACACAAAGACTCTTTCAATCACATTTTACTTGTCCATTAATTTATTTTTGCTTAATATTTTTATCTACTTGCACAATTAACAGGCTTTCCTCCGCTCATTGTAATTAAATATTCAAGATATTACTATCTAATTGAATGACGTTTTTCATCTTGAAGGAAAATGGTACAGAAGAAGAGAAGTGACACATATAAACTGCTGACTACAAAGGAACTTTTTGGATAGGCAATTCTCAGATTTGAAAATAACGATTCACTCATCTCAGACCTCTGAAAATAGAACATGGACTGGCTGACTAAACTTCACAAAATTAAATATTATCATAACAGTCTGAAGCAATCACACAAATATAAGCTACAAGCATCTTTTTTCTGTTTCTTCCTGCCCCCAGCTAGAAGAGAAAAAAAAAACAAGAAGATTCATTTCCTACCACTTGCATCTGCAGCATATCAATCCCAAAGTGTGCCAAATGCTTTGCTATGTGCGGATCTAAAACTGGCTCCTCTTCATCAAAGGAATAGACATCTAGAAAAGCAAAGAGAACAGATGACCTATTGTATCAAATGTTATTCCTTCTCTTTGTTTCCTAACATTGCATTCTCGGTACAGGCATGCCTACGCAAGATTCGTTACTCGTATGCTCTGGGTTTGGTTAGGACCAACAGACAGATGTATGCATACAGACCCACATAGCTTAGTAAATGTCTTAAAATGTTTTCAACACAATCAGTTCAACTCTTCTCCTTAGAACAAACTACATGCCCTCACGGTATTAAAACCTAAGAATATTTACAGCAATTACAGTATTTCCCCCCCAAAGTAAGTAAAGAAATCTGTAGGGAAAAGAAGGAACAGGGAACATGAAACTCTCAGATTCATAGACAGCCTACATTTTGAACATGACATTCTGATTTTTGTGGAGCTACTAGATACAGGCAATCACATTAAAACTGAGCATGTGGAGCCCACTGACTACTGCCGGTGGTGTTTCTAGTACAGTTCAAGGAATCCACTTATTTCCTTTTCACATGGAGATGCAGGAAAAACTGTGAAAGTCTTTGTTAGAAAAAACTTGGACTGGACTTAGAAGATTAATCTTGTGGTTAGGGAGAAAGGCTGATATCATTATTGGGGTGTCTGGCTTTATTGTATGAGAGATTTAAATTTCAGTTCTAGCTCTAAAATAGGTCCTTATGGCCCATAAACGTTTAGAAAGGGCAAAGTTCAAACTGAGGAAGGAAGCAATATGTCTAGTGATATTTTCCTTATGAAACCAAGTTTAACAAATCCAACAGAGGGACAAAATGGAGATAGAAACTCATTTTTAGCATTTATCAAGCAAGACGTGTAATGAAACTGTTTTTACCTACTTGAGCAAAAAACAAAGCTGCAGGCATCATTTAAAGATAGGAGTTGTAAGACACCCACTAGAAAGACTTGAACAGGCCTTCCATCTTCTTTCTCTCTTTTCTACCCTATTCCTCTGTAGTTTATGAGTACTTCCCTGCTGTGGTCTCTACTCACACCGAACCCCATAATCCCACGGCCAGTCTGCCTGCACTCCTCTCAGCCAAGTGTCCTTCACACCCAGCAGAGTTTCTCTCAGTAACCTTGCTCCATGTGACTAGATCCAGGCTGACAGAGAAATCTGAACCAGAAGAAAACAGAAATAAACTTAGGAGGAGAGAGCAGGAATCCAGATAAAGGCTGTTCACAGCACAAATACCACCTCTGAAGGGTCATTATCCTGCTCTCTCCTGGCAACTACAGACCTTGGCTTTGCCTCAGCCCATCACATGTGTAAGAATTTAAAAAGAAGGCATTCTCCTTGAGGACTGCTAGTAGGAAACTCAAGCTGAAATGACAGGTTGAGGGCTAGCCACCATTCTAAGATCGAAATGCAACTTATAAATTTGGCAGCCCTACAAAAATCATGAACTCTCTCAAACTGAGGAATGGTGGTTTTGGGTTGTGCTGCCTTCTGCTGATCGGCCATCACACCCTTTATTAACATTGGTCCTCGTGACCCCTCTGGCACGCATGGGGCTGTAGCTGCCCATCTGCTGGAATTCCACAGCATGGTAGCAAGCGTGCCCAGAAGACATGACACTTCATCCACACACATGAGATCACAACATTCCCATAGTCTCCTGGCGAGGTCATAGAACAGCCAAAATATCCTGTAAAGCTCAAACACCTTACCCAAGCAGGATTACACATCAACTGATCTCAGGTGGCTTCTTTCAACATGAAAGCTTTGATTTTGTTTTTCCTCATTTCTGGTGAATGAAGAGAGACTCCCTCTGGGACTGCCGACCCAGAGCAACAGAAATGGAACATGTAACATTTATCTTCCCTCAGGTTCAGCTTGTCTCATATACTTCAGTACCTTCTGCTGTGCAGCCAACTTAAATTCACGAGACAAAAATAATTCACTTATTTCAAAAAATCAGAGGGCAGCAAATTATAGAAAGAAGGTAAGAGCCCCCAAACACAGGTCGGTAGTGCTCTTCCGCAAGAGTCTGTGTATAAGTCAGCAAGTGTGACACACAAAGGCTGAGGTCAGAGTAAGAAAGTAAGAAGAATACAAGAGAAAAAGCAAGAAAACAAGAAAAATCTGAGATAGGCACCACAAAACATTATTAAACAGAGAATAATCATTGTTATTTGTACTACAGTAAGAAAAGAAAACTGACCATGCTCCCTGTACTTCCTTTTCTTCTCGAGCTCAAGATTTACGCCTGTTCTGGCTGTGTGGACATCACACATTCCTACTTAAAGCATAAAGGGGAATAGTCCATGAAGAAACAAGTTGCACAGGATTTCCCAAAGAAGTATCTGACAATTATTGAGACTGGGATCCACAAGGCACTTCATTCAAGAATCTGTCAGAGAGGGTCTCCCACTGCTGAACACCTATTCCAGTCCTCAGAGCAGTTTCAAACACGTTACCTACCAAATACTTCCAATCAAACCTAATGACGTTGTCAAGAGAGGTGGCAGGTAGCACAGACTGCCAAGAAGTACTCAGCCTAGAGAAGCAAACTTGATTTCTGTGCATCCCATCCAAGGTCCTAGGGTGGAATACAGAAGTTTGGTTCAATTTCTGACCTGATCCCAGATCTTTTTGTTGACAGAACACTACAAAAGGGGGCTAATGCCCCAGAAATCCCTCACAATGTATGCGACAGATTTCCCAAGGAAAGGCAGGGAGCTGCTCTCCTCTGCTCCCTCTGTGTACAAATAGGGTAGATATAAGCAGAGTACTGGCACCCCCTCTTTTTCCATCTTACTGGTGTGAAAAACGATTAAGTTATGTCAGCAGAGGGACCAACAGTTATTACTCCTCTACCATTACCTCTTCACCTCCAGCCCAGGGAAGCAGAAACCAGACAGACTTTACGTCACGATCAGCCATGGGGCCTCTTTCCTGAAGCTCATCTGTCATCCAGCCCTATAGAGAGGTTATGATTACCATTGTAATATAGATCAGAGAGAATGATTACTGAAAAGGAAACAAGAAAGGTTGGGGGAGGGAAGTCTTTTCTATAGGGACACCAAGTTAACATCATCCAGAAGAACAAAGGTCTGCGGAGAACAGCTGCTGCCCCTTATTCAGAGGGAAAGATGACAGCCTGTCCTTTGTTATCCCAAAGGCCACATGAGAGAAGAAGCAGCTGATCAGTGGGAGGCAGAAGTACAGCAGCTGTAGGAAAGAAGTACTGCTGGTAAAGATGCCAAAAAAAAAAAAAACAAAACAAAAAAAAACAAAAAAAAAAAAAAAAAAAAAAAACACTAAAAAACATTGAAACAAACACTAAAGAATATCATTTATTTTGTAGATGCAGTTGTAACCTACATCCAGGAAAATCCTAACCACTTCCAGTATTTGAGAGACTCAGATAGGAATCATCTGAGACCAGGTTCTCCCAAGGAAAAAAAATATTCCATTTGGAAGAGAAGAGAACTAATTTTGCTCAGTGTTTCTGTGGCACAGCTGGTAGAATCTGACTGCAGTCTCCTTTCCCTGAAACCGAATAGGACTTACAGATGAAAAATTCTCAACTGATGTGTGTAAATAAATAAATAAATGGGGAATTGCTGTTCTAAAAAGCTGTTTTTCATCCATATGGCCCATCTGCATTAAAAAACAAACATAATCATTCTGTCTGATATTCCTCCCCCCCTACATCTGCAGCAAAGTATCTCTTTGTTTATGACTTTTTCCGCTTCTCATGGTTTTATTCCTTGTACTCCTCACACCCCATAACCCTCTCCACAGCAACACTGCAGAATGTCACACAATGAGAATATGCAAACAAGGATACTCCTATAGCCTTTTCCCCCTACCAAGCATGCATCACAGCAGCCCCATGAAGATGAGTGTTCATTACACAGAACAAAATGTTACTAAAAGACAGAAAAATAGAACACTTCCCATTACATTAAAAATACATGTTTAAAAAAATTGACTTTTCTGACTTGAAAATCATTACTCTGTTATTGTTTCTATGTTATATAAAATTGAAACATTTGCCCTACACTACACAGCAAACTTAGCTGCACTAAAAATACTGTTTCTCAGGACTATGCTGGCTCCACACAACACCATTCTTCCCAGTCTCTTGGGAATCTACTATTATACAAAACCAAAATGTTATTTGTATCAAACACGAAACAGGAAGAGAAGAACAGATTAAAAAAATGCAAGACACTCTCCAAAAGGAGCGTGTCATTCTTGTCAAATTGATCAAGATTCACAGGGTTTCCCTTTCCATAACAGTTTAACAAACATTTGCACTGGAGGCACAAACCCACTTGGTAATAGATTTACACTGTTAGTCTCATGCACAAAAGACTCCCCATCTCAGAACCTGCTGAGTGGCTGACCTGCTCCATCAGGAGTGATGGTTCCCAACTTCACTGCCAGGGGATACCCCGTCTCCTTGTAGTGCTCCACTGCATGTCCATTCCCTCCACTGCCATCAAAGAACCACTTCCCACACAAGACCGAGCCATCTGTCAGGTTTAGCCACAGATTCTCCCGCAGGTCACATTTGGAACATTTCCATCCACTGCAAGAGAAACAAGCAAGAA